>CM035167.1:61115435-61482579 GCA_020205615.1 Panax quinquefolius | reverse complement strand
AATTGAATCGAATCTTGATGGGTAGAAAATGAGCTATTTTGTTAGTGGGTCCATAATAACATAAATGACGCCGTAACCCTTACGTATAGCAGGAAGTCCACCTACGAAGTCCATCATATGCTCCCGTTTCCCATTACGGAATTTCCAGTGAGGTTGAAGTAGTCCACTTGGTCCCCGGTGTTCTCGCTTTGACTTTTTGACAAGTAAGACATCTCGCTAACACACTCTGCAACCTCTCTTTTCAAATTAGGCCACAAAAATGGTGTGAAGATCCCGATACATTTTGTTCCTCCTCGGATGTCTGAATTACGCTAGGTATTATGTGCTTCGTGTAGGATTTCCTCTCTGGGATTCGACATAAATTGGCACCCATACTCTGACCTTCAATCCTCGATATACCGTCCTCTTATCTACTTTGAACCTTTTCTTCCTTATCTTCTACTATTCTCTTCTTTATCTTCTCACATTCTTCATCTTTTTCTCGTGCTTCCTTTATTTTATCCAATAACGTCGGTGAGCTCTCATCATGAGAAATTTTCTTTCCGCTTCTTTTGGTTCCTCCACCTCTATTTCCAATTTTTCCATTTCTCTTATTAATTCCTCTCGAGTTGTCAATTTGAATAACTTCTCCTTCCTTTTCTACTCAAAGCGTCGGCTACAACGTTTGCTTTTCGGGTGATAAAGAATTTCACAGGTCGTAATCCTTGATTAGTTCCAACCACCTTCTTTGTCGCATGTTCAACTCCTTCCGTGTGAAGATATATTTTGCACTCTTGTGATCCAGATATATCTCACATTTTCTCCATACAAATAGTGCCTCCAAATCTTCAATGCAAAGACTACCATAGCTAACTCCAAGTCATGGGTAAGGTATTGTTTTTGAAATCTTCATTGTCGTGGAGGCATATGCAATGACCTTGCCATGTTGCATTAGCACACAACCAAGTCCTCTATGCGATGCATCACTATACACCACAAATCCTCCCGTATCATCTAGTAATGATAATACAGAGCCTCACTCAACCTCCTCTTCAATTCTTGGAAACTCTCCTCGCATTCGTCCATCCATACGAACTTCTCTGTCTTCCTCGTTAGATTGGTCACGGGTTGCTATCTTAGAAAATCTTGGATAAATCTTTGATAAGACCTTACTAAACCTAAGAAACTCCTAACTTCATTGGCCTTCTTGGTTCCTTCGATTACTTACCGCTTCCACTTTTGCAAGATCCACGAAAATTCCATTTTGATCTATCACGTGTCCTAGAAATTGAACCCTTTCCATCCAAAATTCATATTTTGAAAATTTAGCGTACATCTTTTCCCTTCTCAATGCTTCCAATACCATCTTCAGTGTGTACACGTGTTTCTTCCTTCGTCTTTGAATAAATCAAATGTCATCGATAAATACTACTACGAACTTATCTAAGTATGGCCCGAAAACTTCGGTTCATCAAGTCCATGAATCCTCTGTCGAGCATTGGTTAACCCAAATAACAAAGACTAAAAATTTGTAATATCCGTAGTGCGAGTTCAAAACGCCAGTCTTTTGTATGTCCCCCTTCTCGCACTTTCAACTGATGATAACCTGCTCAGAATCTATCTTGAAAAACACTTCGCTCCCTTGGTTGATCAAAAAGGTCGTTTATCCTTGGCAATGTATATCTATTCTTAAATGTGACTCTATTCAACTTCCGATAATCGATAAGCCTCATCGATCCATCCTTTTCTTTTTATAAACAACACCGGTGCTCCTCAAGGAGACACACTTGGTCGAATGTAACCCTTATCTAGTAACTCTTGCAATTGAATCATCAATTCCTTCATTTCTAACGGGCGCCATACTAATATGGGAAGCCAAATTAGTGCAGTTTTGCTAAGTCTATTACTAATTCAATTTCTCCGTCTGGCGGAAGACCGTAGCAGCTCATCCGGAAACACGCTGGAAATCTCTTACCACCGATATATCTTTCATTTCTATTCCTTTTTCGAAAAGTGTCCACTATATAGGCTAAATAACCCACACATCCTTTCCTTAATAATTTCTTAGCATCGCATCATCAGAAGGCAAACACGATTGCTTGAGCGAAGAAAGCCATCAGAAACACTACCTTAGATCGATTTGAGGTCCAAGGTTCACACTTTCTTTGACAATCGATTATCGCAACTCGGGCTTGGACAACCAATCCATTCCTAATATCACATCAAACTCTCCCGCTTTAATGAATTAAGTTCACGCTTAGTTCGTGACCTCTAATGTTTTTTTCACAACAGCCAGAAACAAACTCTACAGGAATTACATCCTTATTCGCAATCTCTACGCTCAACGAATTTTCTAAATGTTCATGAGGTATGTTTAGTCGATTAGCAAATTCTTTTAGACAAAGGAATAGGTAGCACCGAATCAAATAATACATAGGAATTTATATTATTGATTGGGAGAATACCGACACCACGTCCCTTGCGCCATCTTGCGATCTTGACGGTCATGTTAAAGGTTAGGCGTATAGTCGATTTGATTGCGCTGAGGTCCATCGATCATCGCCTTTCTCCCCTCCTTGTTGGTCGCTTCCTCCGTTGCTCCCCTTCTTTGGGAAATCCTTGATTTGATGCTCAGTTGAGCCACACGCGAAACATTCCTTGATCTTTTTTGGCTTTGGTCAGTTGGGTGAAATGTGCCCTTCTTGGTGGCATGATTGTAGCAGCATTGCGTCCTTCCAAAGATTCCCTTGATGGTTTTTTCCACATTTCGAGCAAGCTTCACTTCTTTTCTTAAACCCTCCTTGATAACTTTCGATTTGGTTGATGTTTGTTTTGGTTGGTATTGTTGTTATTCTGTCATTGCAGCTTATCCATTTCCTCTTTCCCGGATAACTTCCACCTTCGCTACTCCCTCCACGAGTCTCTCCCCCAGCATTCTTGTTCTTCTTCTCCTTGTTGTATTGGCTCAATGCCTCGCTACCTCCCTCAGCAATTATCGTCTTCTCCAATAATATGGCGAACGAGTCGATTTGAAAGATCGAACACCTTGTTGAACAACCAAGGGTTTAGTCTAAGTTTCAAGCGTCGAGATTTCCTTTCTTGATGTCTACTTGATGTGTTGTGAATCGTATGAAGTTCATTGAACTTGGACGCATCTTGCCACCATTATTATCTCCCTTGTTTTAGTTCTTGAAACTTTACCTCCATCCTATTCTTCATGCTCTTCTAGTAATTCTCGAAGAACAAAGTCTTTAAACCTTTCCAAAGTTATAGTCCCTTCTCCCGCCTCTGTTGATTTGATTCCCACCATGAGTTTGTTTCACCCCTCATCATATATGTAGCGAACACGGTGTTTGGTCTTCACCCACACGAGCAATAGCGAAGGCTTTCTCCATTTCTTGATCCACGTTTTCGCTTACAATAGGATCGATAGTACCTATGAATTTCGGAGGTCCTACACTCTTAAAGTCCTGAAGTTTACGATCGGAACTACTTGGGGATTGGGTGTTACTTGTTCATTTCTTCCCTAAGAGCCTCCCCTAACAAATCTACAAGCCTCCGAATGGGATCTACTTGTCCTCTCTCATCATTAACCGAACTCTTAGGGGTGTAGTTAATCTACGTCTGGCGGCATTTTTACGCATCATAAAACCTCCATTTTATTATCTAATTATATTACTTAAACAATTCTCCATAAAAGGAATAAGATTTGAGATACATTTAGAATCAAGATCATTTATATTCAGATGCCAAATTGTTACATTACATGATTATCTCTAGCATACTTCTATAAATGACACAACTTATCCCCTAATATCACAAAAGATGGGGACAAACCATTAACATACTACCCTCTAATATAACTCAAAAGTTTGGGGCTTACAACTATCTCACATTCTACATAAAAGACCTGAAATTACAATAGATAATACACTATATAACTAACTACAACTAATAACTTTTAATGCCTAGACTTAATCTATCATTTTCAAGACTCCATGCGCCTGGTACTCTCCTCCTCGAGTAATGTGCACCACCAAATCTCATTATGGTGTCTCGAGTTACGTCCCTCGCTTCATGGGGTAGTGATTTACCCCATCAATCTTCCTCTCCATGGCCGCAAGCATGCTGCATAGCCCATCCTATTCATCTTCCTCCTTTTGCACCTCACTTCATTTTCTAGATCGTTAGCCCTATCATCGCTCCCTTCCCACTTCTCTTGAAATGGATCCTACCCATTACCTCCATCTCTAACCAAGACGGATAACTTCCTTCTCTCCGTTTTCTCCCTCTCGCTCAACTCCCTCTCGCTCCATCTCTTCCAACTTCTGTCGGCTTCTACATTCCTAGCCACCGGTGAAACAAAGCCCCCATCCTGGATTCCCGCCTCTCCTTACGGTGAGCAATCTCTACCTCCATCTCCTCAAGATCACTAACTTTCTCAAGTGGTCTTCGTCCCTCACTTTTGGAATTCGGATTCTCCTGTCCCTAGCCTCACCTTCTAACCTCAACTCGCACACCTAACTCTAAAATTCGCTCCTCATACTTCCCCAACATCCTATCCTCAAAAGTAGCCTCGTCAGAGTCCCCCATGGGCTCGTCCACCACGCTTCCTCCATGGGCTCCTCCTCCGGATCGACTCCTGCATTGGCTTCATCTCCTCTTCCTCATCATCATCATCGATAGGGACTAGGATTGATATAGGCTCCGCTATCAATGGTGCCTCATATACCACGTGTATGTCATGCGGCTCCTCTTCTACTACTCGGCTAGGTCCTCCCATGTCAGTCATCCTACAATCACCAACACAAGACAAAACAACAACTCCATTAGAATGTTAAATAACATAAGTTCATTGTATAGAATGAAGTTATATTCTGTAACACGTTAAGTCCATCTCTATGAAAACTCTATATGAGTTTCATCCCTTTCTATCTTCTACGTTCTCCTAAGTTATAATCTAAGGGCTCTCGCTCCTAAGGTTTATAACTATGGCTTTGAATGAGTAAATTGAACGGTCGGCACTATGACCAAGAACTCTTACTGTAATTAATAAGATTACTTTGTAATCCAACATAAGTGAGTACAACAGGTGATCACTTAAAGTACCCTACGTTATGCATAACATTTAATCATACTCATGTATGCATCGCTTGCCCCTCAATAATATATAATTTCCCCTTCAATAAGGGTTGTTCATCTCAAGAGATTTACGATAGTCCGCACCAAGTCAATCGGTTTTGATAGCTTTTTAACACATAATAATAGTCTAGTCGAATCAAAGGCTTAGACAAATTTTTTATCATGCATTTAAGAATGATAAGTCCAATGCTTACAGAATAAACGCCAAGGTATACAAATGATTTTGAATAGAAATGATATTTGCTTGATAAAATATGATTGATATGACAACAATTCAAATGTATACGAGGTGAGAATTAAGGAACTTGCAACAACAATAATAATAGTGTTCTTGGATACCGCTTCAATGTAAATTTGAGTGAGGTTAGGGAACTTGCCTTTAAGCGTTGATTGCTACTTATAACGAAAATCACCTCAATGAACTATGTTTGTCCTATTTATGTAAGTATAGGTATTCATTAGCCAAACACACTTGATATACATATATAAACAACATGTACACATAACACATTTTTCTTCTATCTATGTGATATCGTCAGCACTCCATCAAAACTCATAGTTGTACACTCAACATGCTCATACTTTTGACCACCGCTAGTTTATTCATAATCTTTCTTCTTCAGAGTTCCAAGAGGTTCATTGCTTTAAGTAGACCATAACGTCTATTAATCCCACTGACCCTTTTCTACGCATGTTTGAAGGCATTAGATTTATTTTCCGGGTTAGTAAAATTCCCTACTTAGAACTCATTCGTGTAATAATAGTTTATAGCAGTATAGGAATATGTATTAATCCATCCTTATATCAAGTTATGAGGCTGTCTCCGAGTCCCGGGACATCTCGCCATGTCCAAAGCCAAAGTCATTTAGCCATGTCCGAAGATATTACAACATGTCCAAAGACATCTCCGAAGTCATTTAGCAATGTCCGAAGATATTACGACTTGTCCGAAGACAACACGCTATGTCAAAGACATCTCCGAAGTCCTTTTTCGGAGACTTTGGCCTACACTATTTTATTGAGAGTCTAAGTTTGTTCAAGTTAATTTCATTAAGACTTTACTATATGCATACAACTCCGAGGGAATTTCTTAATACATGGTCTAACACGAACCGAACCCATCACCGGTTCCTAAACGCAAGGTAAATTGCACCCCATGGAGTTCGTAAGTGAACATGCTCGCTTTTGCAGAGTAGCCACAACTTGATTCCGCATAATTATTAACGATTCATGCTAAAGTAAACTTTCTAAACACCCTATATCATGTTAATTCATCATACTGACCTATTAATTTAGGAAACCGAGAATCAAACAAGACTCAAGTTAAGAACGAAATAGAAATTATACCTTCTCGAGCTTTAACCCTGATATCTCACACACTGATTTGGTAATGCTTAGCAACTAAGAATTCTTTACTCAGATTTCTCCAACACTCTTATCACTATAACAGACTGACATGGTGGCTTGTAATTAAAGAGAAAAACATGGACTAGACACTTGCTTTACACAATGTTGGGATTCATGGTGCAATAGAAATGAACAATGGTTACTTAAGGAGTTGTTTAACCACTCCATACCAGCCACTTAGCTAGCCATGCATGCCTAGGATTAGCAGATGGAAAGTTTGCATAAAGAGAATTTAGGCTATCGTTCTTGTACTTGGTGACCCTTAATTTGGGACAAGAGAATAGATCTCGACATATAGACAAGGGGGTTTCATTAAGCCCATTGCCTCCACGCCATATTTTATTTAACCAACACCTTGTACTATCGGCTTAACTATTTTGTTGGATTCTCAATCGATTTTAAATAACCCAAGTTTATTGGGCTAACTCAAAAGTCCATCAATTAATTTATTGGGCTAGACTCCCAATTTATTATTTGGATTATAAACATGTAAATATTTAATTATTATGGCAAAGAAATTAATTAATTTAATTTATCCAATAACACTAAATTATACACCACCTTAATAATTATTAATAAGTTGGGTTATTTCACATAATTTAAGTTACTCACTTAATAATAATAAAAAGATTTAGTCCATCCGCATTTAGCTTTCAAACTAATTAAATGATTTATTATTACTTTGGTATAATTAAATAAATTAATTATATACCACCTCTCTTATCGACGCTCTTATACTTAGTAATGCATTTCTTCTTTAATTATTCCTCACTAATTCCAAGACATTTCATAAACCTATCATAATTCTCCACATCTTATCAATTATTAAAAGTCAAATTTTAATTCAATTGAGTTACTCACCTCATGCCATGTAAGCATTTATAAAATAAATAATCACAGGCTCTATTTATAAATATAAATATTAAATCATAAAATTTACGGTTATTACAACCCAAGTGTTTGGGCTCTAGAGGTGATACACCAAGGAAGAAGAAGAATTCAAGAAGATGGGTATTTGACAAAACCCTAGTTTTCTATCTCTATAGAAAAGGAGCGCATTTCCAACAATTGGAAAAAATAACGTATTATTGATATCCGATATAAGACTCCTCTTATAAAGATATCAAGTAACTCTATTCAAATAAGGTATTATTTAATTAAACTCTTTTAATTAAATGGGCTCTCTAATCTTATTAGGATAATTAATTAAACCTTTAACTAATTTTCCCTCCTAATCCAATTAGGAATAAATGAGAGTACTTATATTAAATTAATTCCTAAACTCTTTTAGAAATTAAAATAATAATAATTGTAATAATATTAATAAGACTCCTCTTATTAATTTATATTTAATATTTCTAAATATTAAGCTATTTAATTTATTCTATCACCATGATTAAATTAAATATACTTAACATATCATTACGATTATGCCATTCACTTCTTAAATAATTATTCTTCCTTTTATGGTGTGACCCTTTAGGTTCTCCATATTAAACCGATTGTGAATAAATTAATTAGAACAATTCTAATCTTATTTAAATGAATAAATTAAACTAATAATTTATTTAAACTAATAATATTTATTCTACAATAGGGATAAGCCTCCCTAGCGATCAACAACTTTCCGTATAATATAGATTTCAACATTAATCATAAAAGAACCATTGAGTAAATAGTTACTGCAGTACAATTCAATCCTTCCACCATACAACGTCCCAATTAAATATAAGACATGAAATTTACGTCAAGTCTTATTTTATTTAATTATATGTATTTCGACTCTTAAATGCATAACTCCAAATAATACAAATTAGAAACTCCTTTTCTAATTTCATTCTCGCTTCGCCAAGGACTCTTTGGGTTGTCATTTATCGAATCACATAGGACATATCTCTTCTTTTTACTAGCCGTAGATTCTTTATTGATCATACATTATCTCCATGTACAACTTATTATACCCAAGCATACCCTTTGATATACCCTAAGGGTCTTAAGGAATAAGTCAAACTATAACTCATCATACACAAGATACTATGATGATCTCAAGTCCAAGGATCACTTAGATTACTATCACTACTGAGAATTCCTATCGATGTACAAGTAAAACTCCATTAGGTATTCCTTAGCGAGTCAACGCTCAAAGTGAACTTATTCTCTAATAAGAACCTACATACTTGCTTTAGTGTCTCCACACAAATGATCATGAGATCAATCATCCTCATCCAATGAGCAAGCAACGTATGTACTCAATCTATCGATTTACTAATCCCCAATTTAGTAATCCAACGATCGAACTATTTTAAATTTAAGCTTTCTAAGAATTTAGATCTCATTAGAATGATCATCATCATTATTCTAAAAGCATTGCTTAAAACTATGGGTTTATCACATATTATAAAAACAAACACCATATAGATAATTTAAAAGCCTTTAATACTTATTATTAATAAATGAATAAGATTATTACAAAGTATATGCTTTATCATCAAACATGATTGGCTTGTGTGCATACTACTTTTTAATCCTCATAAGCATCGCAGATTCCTTTGGCTTCAACCATGTGGCATTTGACCTTCGCTTTCAAACTCCGAAGTCCGCACAACCTCCATTAAAAATGCCACCAATGTCATGGCCATGTTATTTCCTAAGTTTAAACGGTGGAGGAAAAAGAAAATCGTTATTCCAAATCCCACAATCAAGAAGAGGAACGAGAATCAAGGAAAACGTTGTCCCTAATAATGTCAAGTACAAAGATCATCGTCCATGATGAATATACCAATGTATACAATAACGCTTTGGTCGATATAGGTAAAGCAAAGTGTAAATTCTTTTACGCATTTATAGATACAATAACCGCTTACTTTTCTTTACAGATAGCAGTTTATTTTGCCAAGATATGCTAACACTGTATGATCAACGCATTTCATATATACTAAGTGAAAGCATATTTTGTTTGGGACTCGAATTTAGAGATGTGCTTGTATTTGCGGATCGATGCCTCTCCTACACAAGGATTGTACCTTTGATGTAGAGATGAATTAGTACCTTGATGGATCCTCGGGATGACATTGAGGTGCCTCCTAAATTCAAGAATTGGTCAAAAACAAACCCAAACCCAACCTTGATCAAACCACTTCTTTCAATCTCGGAACCTTAGAAAGCCCTAAGTTAATCCAGATTGGTTCAGACCTTACCCCAAACCAACGGAATGACATGGTTACGCTATTAACACAATTCCAGGATGTGTTTGCATGGTCTCATGAAGACATGGTGGGTTTATCCACTGACATTGTCTTTCATCGCCTTCCCATTAAAGAGTGATTTAAGTCGATCAAGCAAAAGCTCAGGCGATTGAAACCTGAGTGGAGTTTAAAGGTGAAAGAAGAGATTGTGAAACAATTTCAATTAAGCATCATCATGGTGTCTACATATCCCGAGTGGATATCCAACATCGTGTCTGTACCTAAACACGGAGGAAGGTGCGAGTTCATGTGGATTACTGTGGACTTGAATAAAGCTTTCTTAAAAGATAGCTTTCCGTGCCATTTATCCACATTCTCATTGACAATAACGGCTCAATACGACATGTACTCCTTTCTGTGATTGCTGCGGGGTACCATCAGATCATGGTTGCCGAGGAAGATCGTGAGAAGACTGCTTTCATCACTCCTTGGGGAACTTTTGCTATATAGGCGGTTGTCAATCGACCTCATCAATGCCAGAGCTACCTATCAACGAGCTATGATGGCTCTTTTCCACGACTTAATGCATAAAGAGATTGAGATCTATGTGGATGAAATCATTGTCAAGTCTCGGAAGGAGGATGACCATCTAGACCATCTCATAAAGTTGTTCAACAGGTTGCGTAAGTACAACTTGAAGTTGAATACAGCTAAGTGCGCCTCTGGCGTCAAGTCAGGCAAGTTGCTAGGATTTCTAGTTAGCCACAAAGAGATTGAGCTGGATCCTACCAAAATCCAAGCCATCACAGAAATGCCCATTCCTCGACGAGAGAAGGAAATACGTGGATTTTGGGAAGAATCAACTTCATCGGTGGTTTATCTCGACTCACAAGCAACTTTGTGAGCCAATCTTCAAGTTATTAAGGAAGAACTCCTCCATGAAATGGAATGATGAGTGCGAGAATGCCTTCCTTACAATCAAGAAACAAGCTAGTCAAAGCTCCTATCTTGGTACCACCTGGGATGATGTTCCCTGTTCATGTACGTCCATAAGTGACAATTCCATGGAATTTGTATCTTTGGGACAAAAAAGGCGATAGAGGCCAAGAACGAGCTATCTATTACCTCAACAAAAGGTTTGATGCAGTGAACACAAGTACACTCGATCGAGAAGATGTGTTGTGCTTTAGCATGGGCTTCCATGAGGTTACTGACATTACCTCCATGGTCACACAACCCATCTCATATCCGTGGATCCTCTCAAGCACGTGTTCACAAACCCATGTTGAATCGGTGTCTATCCGGATGGCGATTGATCCTATAACAATTTGACATTGTATATGTGACTCAAAAAAGTCCATCACAAGGTCAAGGAATCGCAGATCAATCGGCCGCCGCACAGACCTTCGAGGATTTCAAACCCTTGGAAACATATTTCCCCGATGAAGGAGTAATGACAGTGCAACAACACCATCTGTACAATACACCCCAATCATGGAAGATGTATTTTAATGGAGCTGTTAACATGGAAGGTTCTGGAGCAGGAGCAATTCTAGTATTTGATACGGGGGAGCAGTATCCTGTTGCCGTCAAATTACAGTTTGTCAGCACCAACAATACGGCTGAGTATGATGTCTATCTCATGGGGCTAAAACTTGCCCGTTCAATGGGCATCAAGCAGTTAACTGTCCTTGGAGATTAGGAGTTGGTAATCAGACAATCCACTGGAGTCTATCAAACCAAGGAACTACATTTGCTGCCTTACCGTCGGCAGGTTTTGAAGATGGCTTTGGAGTTCGGAGAAATCTCCTTTCTACACATTCCTCGTAATAGGATTGATTTTGCGGACGTATTAGCAACTTTGGCCTCCTTGATTCGCATATCAGACAAGGAACACTTGCCAAGAGTCATAATTTCTTTGCACAAGGCCCCAACCTATGGGAATTACGTTGGAGAAGTATCGGATGAGCTACCTCCCATCCAACCTCCTTGGTATCAGCATATCAAGGAATATCTATGAGATGGATCTACACCCGCTGAGGCGAGCCTGACTGAGAAAAGGCGGATCCATCGACTTGCTATGAAGTTCTACTTGAGTGGAGATGCGCTCTATAAAAGAGATGCAGGACTAGGTCTCCTCAGGTGTCTAGACAAAGATCAAGCCCAAAGGCTTATGGATGAAATCCATGGCGGAGTCTGTGGCCCCCCACATGAGTGGCCCCTTCCTTGTCAAGAAAGTTCTCAGGACGGGATATTATTGGCTATCTTTCAAGGCTGTTTGCCATGACCACGTCAAAAGATATTATCAGTGCCAGATTCATGGGAATTCCATACACGCCCCTCCACGGGAGCTCCACAATATGAGTTCGCATTGGCCCTTCTCAATGTGGGGAATGGACGTTATTGGGCCCATTGAGCCTAAAGCCAGTAATGGTCACCGATTTATCTTCACCATGATCGACTACTTCACCAAGTGGGTAGAAGTAACCTCCTTCCCCAGGGTCACTAAAGAAGTCATCATTGCTTTCATCAGAAAAAATGTCGTTTGTCGATATGGACAACCAGAGGTGATTGTGTCAGACAATGCCAAAAACCTCAACAACAAAATGATGGAGGAGTTATGCAGTAAATTCCACATCAAACATCTTAACTTTGTCATCTATCGTCCGAAGATGAACGGTGCTGTTGAAGCGGCTAACAAAAATATCAAGAAGATTATGCAAAAGATGTCAGCCAACCACAAAGATTGGCCTAACCTATTGCCTCTGACTCTGTTAGCCTACAGGACCACAATGCATACTTCAACTGGGGCAACCCCCTACGCTTTAACCTATAGGATGGAAGCAGTGCTCCCCATAGAAGTTGAGATGGAATCTTTAAGAGTGTTGATCGACGCTCAGCTGGATGAAAACCAATGGGTATAAGACAAGTATCACCAATTGTCTCTGATAGACGAAAGGCGAACCGCGGCTATCTTCTATGGTCAGCTATACCAGCAAAGGATCGCCAGATCCTACAACAAAAAAGTCCGGCTACGACAATTAAAACAACATGACTTGGTTCTGAAGAAGATTCTTGACAATCAAGATCAGGCCAAAGGAAAATTCGCTCCTAACTGGGAAGGCCCGTTTATTGTCAAAGAAGTATTGACAGGAGGTGCTCTCAGATTACAAGAAATGGACGGCGATGAATTTCCACAACTCATCAACTCAAACACCGTGAAACGGTATTATCTCTGAAGTAACCAGTAAACACCCTGGTGCATCATCATCAGGTCACTAGTCATTCCGGTTCTTTAACCCTTTACCACCTACAACTTGCTACACTTTGCCCCTCAGGGAAGCATACTCTTCAAGCCAGCAGCCTGGCTTTCTCCTTTGCGCTCATACAACTTAGGTCATCCCATCGCGAATTGAACCTCTTGTGTTCGCAGCTTGGCTACCCATTCATGGGATCAAACTTCTCCTACCTGCAGTTTATCCTCAACCTAAGATTAAACTTTCTCCTCCCCGCACTCTGACCTGCACATGGGATTACGCTTTTTTTCTCGCCTTGAGGGGCGAACTACGTCGACCAGATCTCCTCTTCAATAGGAGTATGCAGGCAACCATGTTACATGGCCCGGTCGCAATAAAACAAAAACAACAAAAACATTTCTACCCTCTTCTCCTTACAAAAGCAAAAATAACCAAAAACATTCCTACACCATATCATATATATCTGACGTTGAACCTCTTACACCGAGTTCGAACTCACGCAGACCGATCTCCTCTTCAATAGAGTACGTGGCGACCATTCATGGTGTGATCTCACCCCTACCAAAATACAAACCATTGTCACGGGTATTAGGATTCTTTCAATCCACTACATTTCATTCGGCCGGATCAAAGGGATGGAATTACTGAACTCCTCCCAAATAGGAGATTCTTGGCGACCATCTAAGTGCGGTCATACCTCAAAGAGCAATACTAAACCATAAGAGGTGGAATTAACTAGGCTTTTCCTAAATAGAAGTACTGGCGACCATCTGTGGTGCGGTTAATCTCAGAGAGGAAAGCCACACTCCTCTCCACATTTCCATTCAGAAATAAGTCCCAAGACACCAAAGATGGTAGGGATATACATAGATCGATGATCCATTCTGAACTATCCAAAGACAGCTCAATGTCCATCCACCAAGGAAGAATTCAAAATTCATCCAGATCACAAGCCCTGAAGCAGCAGGCAAAATATCAAGCAAATAGCAAGGCATATCTAAAAGGGAAGTGATCCAAAAATATATTTCCCTATCATATATAATGTTGTTTGATATATATACAATGTGAACTGTACATGACAAAATGGCTAAGCTAGTCTGTGCAGGTAAATACAAGATCATCTACGAATCAGGGTACATGCGAGCTAGCAAGACCAACATGGCATCCCTCTCAGATGAAGGAGGTAAAGCTGTAGTCTCCTGGATAAGAATATCCACATGACCCAAAAGATCTGTAGCCATCTGCATGATGACCATATGCTCATCGATATAAGCACTCATCTCTGCGATCATACCAGTGGTAAGGGACCTCTTTAGATTCTATTTGTGATGACCACATCTCGGCGGATATAGACTATCCCGCTCAACTATCACTTTGCGTCTCGTTCGACTGGCCTCATCCCACTCAACAATAGCAGCATCTATACGAGCTAATGCCTCGTCTCTCTCTAATAGGGCGGCGTCCTTCACATTAAGAGCAGTCGACATCATAGATCGAATCTGGTCTCTCTTAAAGGTCATCAGATAAAGACTCTACTCTAAATACTATGCCGAGTGCTGGATCACAAAAGTACTGGTACTAGGAGAATCCGGAAGAAATGTTGGCAACCCAATAGCAGTATCCTCCTCGATGTAGGTATCAATGTCCTCTATAGGCTCTACATCGTCTAACTCAATCTTCGATACTGCAAGTACTGCTGCAGCCGATAAAACTTCTATCTCCATCCATGCGGAGTACTCTGCGGAATAACCGGGACGACTGGCAGGAAAAGCAGCTAGCTCACGCTGATCCCAACAAGCGTATACACGAGATCGGTCCTCGGCTAAGAGGTATCAAGAAGTTGAGCACTGACCTGCCGCCCCCTCAAAAGGATGAAAATCCTAGAACTGGTGAAACTGCGACATCACGGCCAATGGATGATAAGTCGTCACGCCCCTCAAGCCAGCCAAAGGGAGGAAATCCATGCCCGGAGCATGAGTAATGAAGTTGTATGGTGAGCAAAGCCTCGAGCACAACAATATGCTAAATGGATCTCGGATATCTACCAAAAATGCGGACCAGGACTGAGCATCTACACACTCCGATGGCTGAAAGGAATACGACATAGCCACATCATGGGAGAAACAATACCCGTGCCGTCTAAAGGTACCAACTGGCCGCAAATGTGATATAAACCACACATACAGCATGACCGAACCCCCTGTAAACACACCTGACGGGTAAGTATGGTAGTAGGACGCTGATCACAAGGTCTCTGTCACGATCATAGGTACAATGGTACGACCCTCCCTGAGAGCTCTCACCGCCATGATAACGCCTATATCTATCTCATCCATGTACCGCGGTATGTACACGTATGACAGTACACATAGTATCAGTACATCAACTCTGGCCGAACACCAATGATCCTCCGACACAGTGAAATCCCCTGAATGTCGTGAGTAGCTATCCTCCGCACCAAATCTGTCACACAGAAAACGCTAAGAGATCACATGGCCAGATGTCAGCTCATCCTGCACTAATCTGCGCCTCAATCCGGTGATAGTCATGAATCATCTACTCATGTCTCCCAAAGCCATGTGAACGCAAGGTCGGTCTTGGGGCAGCATCGTCAAACGGGCATACTCCTCTAGAGTAGGAGTCAACTCATGGGTGCCAAAGCGAAATACCTGCCTATCAGCTAGCCAATGCTCTAGCATCCCATCTACAAATCTTGCAGGAACCTGAAATGCTAAAAGGGTCATGGTATGCTATAATAACAGATCTACAGTCACCCTATCTGGTGGTGACATGTTATCGTACCACGAGCGCATACCCAATACCACCATTGATGGTGGGGTATGATCTATATGGCTAACTGTCGAAGAAGACATCTGTGCGGGCCGTGTCATAAGACCATCCGAGGTCAATCTGAGAGTATCTTTGAACATATATACATATGCATAACATGATACATGCATAATGAGATAATGGATGGCAATATGATATAGGGAATGAAAAAAATGTGCATACATTCCTAAATATATCATCATCTATTACATCGACTCTATATGACTACTAGTACATGAAAATGGGGCACAAACGCAGCCTACTACTATGAGAGGTCTATCTAAAGATATAGCGAGAATGGGGAACAACCACCCGATATCTAATGAGAGGCCTATCGGAAGATATAGCGAGAATACACATCGGAAGAAGACAATGGTCTCGATGTCCACATCCTCAATCCTATCCACGATGTAATTCCTCCGAGTCACTTTGGATCTCTATCAGCGGGGATGTCGAGGCCTATAAAGGGAGGATCTGTGGCAAAAACCAAATGGGTCATCTCGAGGGGCGACACTGAGTTGGAAGGTACAAATGTCTACTCGCCTCATGGATCTACGCCAAATGCCGAATAAATATCTCGTGCTCGATCCAACTACCGAGGGGTTAAGCTATCAATCTGGGTCGGATGAGTCGAGCTGGGACACAAGCCACCCAATCTGTCATCATCAAAGATCCCGGAACCATGTCCCCCATAAAGCGTGTGGCACGGGGTGGGCACCAATAGTCTTGAGGAGCCACCGGTATTTGGAATATCTCCTGAGTACATGGACCCTCAGATAAATCAAAACCGTCAACTCCCAACAATGGAATATCAATGGCGGGTGACTATGATACAGGCCAATGACGCCTAACAGGAGGCAAGATCGGTATACGAATCTCCCCTGTGGTGCTCCTGATAGCACGTTCTCCTAAATAGAGCTCTCGGCCTCCATCGGTGAAAAGAGGAAATCTACGAGTGGAAATCAAATACTCTACTCCATTAGGGTGTCCATCCTCAAAACCGATGATCAAATGATCCCCTGAATATGGAAGCCATGTGATGGCGTCGACCGTCAGCAACTCCAGCTGCATACGGCAATGAGCGAAGCCCTCAGATACATGCACCTCTAGCAAAATAGAATGATGCCATTGTCGTCCTTGTGGATAGGTATCTAAGCCTAACACACTCACAGGACGCAAACATGGAAGCCTCTCATAGGCCCAAAACTGCCAACACAATGGCAAAACATCTGCTATCAGTAAACACTCTTAACTTGTGAAAGGAAAAGACAAGAGAAATACTCACCAGCAGAAACGGGTAAAATCCTAGCCAAGCCTCGGTCAAACCCTGTGAGCGCAGACGCATGCCCCGGAGGAGATAGGCAAAGGTGTAAGAGCCCCAATCATACTCTCCTACACAGTCCACATCGCGTGTGGCGCTGACAAAAGCGAAAGATAACGTGGAAGAGTTATCTACTATGAAGCAGCCTCAAATGATTATCAGGAACAATCGCCGCAGAACGCGATCCCTGATCTGACATCATCTGGCATTGGCTCACTCAATAGCCTGCTCATAACATCTACACTCAAAGGACCGAGCAGACGATCCTACCTTTGAGCGCACTCACGCCGAACTCCCTCCTAACGAGGACGGACGCAGAGGGGTGATATTCGCCGTGCAAGGAACTGGCTCCCCTCCAAACTCCATACCTGTGATAAATCGCCAATCCATAGGCGTCATCATCACCTCGCAATCCAAAAGGTGGAGTGACTGAGTCTGATGAAACCATCGCTCAAACAATGCCCTGAGGTAACCCCAGGGACAACGACGGGGAAGGATAGAGAAAAATGCCCCAAATCCCCACTCATGCACTACTGCTCTATAATCAGGATGAAGCACCTGGTACATGGAGTGGATGCTAAACCAGTTCCCCTGAGGCTGCGTAAAACCTGGACCCTGCATGAAGCACAAATCAACATCAGGAACCTTTTAATCCTCATCAATAGGAAAGAAGGAAGATAAAGTCTAACGTCATACCTCGTTAGCATGCAAGTACATCGATGGGTGTCTACCCAAATCACCTAGCAACACTGGGTTCACCACCTGGATGCTCGGAAGCTCCCTGCGAGGGATATGTACAGCAAGAGCGGGATCCACAATATCCACCTCCTCGTCCTTAACGTCTGGAACCTCTACCTGGACGGGACGAATCACAGCCTCCACCAACCGATGAGGTTTGTTCTCGCCGAAACGGGGACGAGGCACTTGAAGCCCTTCGCCAGACGCCGAGAAGCGGTCTAGAACCGCCCATTGATCCGGATCCATAATATCTGGACAACAAGTCTCCAAATCACCTCAGAAAGGGTGTGGTATTGCCTTACCTGGAGCTTTCTAAAATGCATTATATGACTATATGCATGCATGCATTTACTTTAATATATAATAGAGTTAGAATGCATGACTACCCAATGCCTACATTTTGAAACATTTCGCCATAGTCCCCTTTGAAAATAGGACTATCCACATGCGCACAGGCATGTCTAGGTGGCCATTCAGTAGCACACCTGCCCCAAAGTCATATACATAATATATGCATTAAAAATCAAACTCATCATGCATAATGCCAACCTCAATGCTAGGAGTATCTTGCCTTTCTACCTTTTGCTCATTGGACCTCAAATAGGACAAAAAATAGCAGAAAAAGGTGCCAATTTGACTGTCTTAGAAGTCAAATTTTTTTCATATCATTATGTTCAGCATGGTTTAATACTAACATTTACTATGTTGAATATTTTTTATTAAGTCATTTGTGCATACATAATTACTACTATGTGTTTAGATGCATTTCGTGCAATATCTCACAATCTAACGGACAAAAACTGGAAAAAATACATGCATGCGTTACCAGAATATTGTAGAACACTTGTACGATGACAGAATTTGAAGAAAGCAGCCCGAACTCAACAAATCTGGAAGTGGCTCGCAGTTTTTCTAAAGTGAAACAAGTTGAAAGTGACTTGTGAAGTGAATCCTGTTGGGATTTATCATCCACGCCGTCACAGCCCACTTACTACTACAGGTGCAGTGCACTGCGGGTCCTCTATGTGGGTCCCACCCTTGGCTCGATCCGATTCGAGTTGAAACAGAGTTCTTACGGGCTAGAAAGGTCAAATCGGAATAAAATGCCATGCGATTGAGCAAAAACAAAGATACAATCTGGTCTTCTCGGATGAGACTTTGAATCGCACATCACTCATTGGTAGTCACCGAACACAAGGTATACTCGCCAATGACCTCGATTATCATAAATCATATTCAAAGAATACCTTATATAGGTCCGATGCCACCGACTCTCGGTCGTTACCTACATGAATCCCCATGAAGCGACGGGTTATAACGTGAATCCCGACGGGTTACAACGTGAGTCCAGACGGGGGTTATAACGTAGATCCCGGTGGGGTTATACTGAACACGTTCATCCGATTGACAATTCTATCAACGAAGGTCAAGCGACCTTGCATTATTTCGGTAGATGGCGTAAACCCATCGAGCGTTGAGAACCGATTCGGTGAGTTGCGTGCGATTTACTTCTGCGTCCCCAATAGGTCCCCGACGGGGGTTATAACGTATATCTCCGGCGGGAGTACCAACGCATGCTCAGCCGTTGACACACGTATCAACGAAGGTCAAGCAACCTTGACATCATTTCAGCCGATCGCGTTTAAACTTGTCAGAGCTATAGAGTTGTTCGAGGTTCTCATACCCAGCTGCTCATATTCCCCAGCGGATCCCCGGCGAGGGTCACAATGCAATGCTCCATTGATCTACACGTCAGCAAATGTTAAACAACCTTGACGATCTCCTCACAGAGTTTCAGCCATTGATTCACACATCAGCAAAGGCCAAGCAACCTTGACAGCATATCCCACAGGATGTTTCAGCCGTTGATTCACAAGTCAACAAAGGTCAGGCATCCCTGATAGCATTTGCTATTGGCAGTAAATATAACAGAAGCATGACATATTCTGGCGATACTAACCAGGAGAGGTCAACATTATCCAAGAGGATAGATGATGGAATATGTTATACACATCCTCAAACAGATTAAGCTTTATCCCCACAGATCTCTTACACATAAGAGATACCCCTTCAGCATCAAGTCGTTATCAAGAACACAGGAATTTGGTGATAACTCCAACACCAATATCCTAACAGATTCGACTTGCACATTAGATCTGGTTAGTATTGCCAATCCCCAGTTAAAGCAACAGGGAACTAGCAATCATCCCCAGCATGTTGGGCCACAACCCCGTACATATGCATCATACATTTGCATCATGTTGCTACCCTTAGAACCATGTTTATCTTGTTGCGTTTCAAGTGTCTGGGATTCTTTTATCTTACCCATGCATCGCCATGCATGAGTATGATAAAGAGGGGCATCTGTAGACACTCAAAATTTTTCGTACTCATCACATTAACATTCTTGGAGGATGATTCATCTTTAAGAGAGACCCCGAAAGACAATCCAAATCCACACCGAGATACTACTAGGAAGTTCAAAGATTAACCCCGGATCGCAATCTAGAGTAACGGTTTCAACCTCGGATTTAACCCCGAGAGACTGCAGATCACAATTCGAACACACACAGGAGAAGACCGATTAATCTCAGAGATAACCCCGAGGTATCCAGTCTCAGTCCCAACCATGGGAATAGCCACCAACCTTGGTGATAACCCCAAGGAATGCAGTTTCAGAGATAACCCCAGAAATGCTTGTTTCAAATGCCATCTGCTTCAATCTCGACACTCACAACGAAATACACTGTGCCAACACGGCAATAACATTGGGAAGACAGGCACACCTCAAAGATGACAATGAGGATCTTCAACAAATGCAACAGTCCAATCTCAGCGAAGTCTGAGCAACGTCTGCTTATCGGCCCAATCCGGTAGTAACACTGATGAGGGGCAACATCGCCATCTTGTCTAACACGATGCCACGTCTCGTCTCTACGCAATAATGTCCCACAAGGCTAACCAATCCCGAGTGACTATTGTGCGGGGTAACGGATGAAAGTTGAAGCTTGAAGACCGGAGGGCATCGTCCCATCTTCAAAGACTTCGTACAAACTCTAATCCCATGCCATCATATAACTCTCGACAACGGCGGTCCGAAATAGGCCCTGAATACCTCAAAACAAATGCCCGGATTGCACTTCTCAAAATTCGAGTGGACATTAAAGTGCCTTAGTGCACGTGCTTGAGACGACTGACGACAGTAAGCCAAGCCGGACCGACCCGACCCGCCTACGGTACACACTTATACTGAGCCAGCAGTACACCTGCGACACCTTTTGCCTATAAGTAAGAGGCTTGGGATGCTGATTTTTCAGAGAAAAAAGATGGGGAAACCCTGCACAATTTGCTCTGCACTCGCCATACAGTGTATTTTCCCACTTTCAAACATCTGTGAGCTCATATATAGCCTCTTTTGTATCCACAAAAGCCCAGTGTTTACCCACTCTAAAGATATAGAAGCCCTTTTTATCAGTCAGCTGTAAGCCTTCTCACACACTTTAGAGTCTTTCTCTTCATCTTTGCACACACCCTTCTACACGTTGAGAGTCGTGTTGCTTGCTTTTTCAGGACTTGATTAGTAGTTTCCTTCTCAGATGCATATATATATATATATATATATATATATATATATATATATATATATATATATATATAATCATCCCAGAGGTACCTTAGTCCTCACCCAGAGCTTTACCCCTGTCTATCGGTCAAACAAATTTTACATTCTTGGGACAATCCCCAAGCCTTTTAGTTCAAATTCTAGTTAATAAGCTTTGAACCCATTGACCCATTCAAGAATCCAAAGAAAGACCTGCCTTGACTCCCAAATACTCCTCTTCTGAGCATGTGCTCAAATGGGAAAGTTATTTGTTTCATATTGAACCCTACATGAAGCCAAATTTCCCCTGATGTTATTAAAAAACATAGAAAAAAGGGTTATAATTTCATCCACATAGGTCTAGTTCAAGTAGCAGTTAAACCATTGAATATTAAAGGAATTAATTCAAGCATCTACCTGCATCTCGGAGATGCTAGATTTTGAAATATTATCCAAGCATAATAGGTGCTATGGAAGCCAGTCGCACAATGGTCCTATCCATTTTAATTGCTTTCCTGACTTCACACTTAGTCTAAGTGATCAACACCTATTAAAAGCCTTAACATTAAATATTAAAACAGCAGGAGAAATTACACAAATGATTGAAGGTTCTCAACCAATTGCTCTAATCTTTAGAATTTATTATAAGACCATGAAGACTAATTTGAATGTCCATGCCCTTAATAAAAGCCCTAAAGATCACACTGTATTAATTCAAAGTTCAACCAGTGATGCTAATATCCAGATCCCTAGAACAATTCTATGGAAAGATATTACATTACCCAGTCAATGGATTTTACCAAGTGAAATACCACAGCAGCCTGTAGTAAACAACGTAGTGAACATTGAAAACATAAGGCAATTTTTCGATGGGCTGTCAAAGTTAGCTTTGAACGTTCTAGAAGACCAGTTATTATAGAGGACTATTCTAGTTCTTCAGCTCCTTCTATGAATCTACCTAGAAGAGATTCTGAAGTCCTTAGTAACCCTTCTATAAGAGACATTAAGTTAAAAGGAATTTTAAATCAAGGTCAAGCAAGTCATCCTTGTTATTCTTGTCACCCTCGAAATTACCCGGTAGGAAGAAAGCTCTTCTTCTCAGGCTCATACGAGCTCCCCACTCGATCGATTTTGATGTTCCAATTAATAATCAATTAAGAGTCATTAAGAAAGAATTTGTGTTAGATTGGATTAATCTTGTGAGCGATTTTAACTCCAAGTCTAATAAAATTAAAAGACATCAATTTAGAAAAAATCACCCAACCGAGAAAGAAAGAGATAAAATTGTCAATAAATGGAAGAAATTTATCAATAGTGAAAAATTAATATTACCTTCTATGATTGGTATGAACAGCAGTATCAATTTAAATGCAATGTTATAACTAAAACTCAATGGGTCAAAGAAGACAAGTCTAAGGTTTCGTCTAGTCACCCACCCTTAGAATCTGTCTTAATTTCAGTAAAAAATACTTCAGTAACGGCCAGCCCATTTAAAATCTCAAATGGAATTAATGATGATAAAAAAATCATTGAACAGTTAAATTTTAGTAACCAATACCTAGCAACTGTAGGAAAACAGTTAGACAGGATTGAAGAAAAATTTGAAGAAAATATAATTAAAAAACCAGAGTCAAAAATTGTTCAACCACTATTAAAACTACCAGAAAATAGAGAAAAATTAGGTTTACCTAATAAAGACGTTGATCTTACAGTAGCCATTGATCAGTTATTTAAAAAATTAAAAACAAAGACTGAACCGGAAACAAGCGGTACTATTGCTATTATCGATCAGATTAACTCTGATAATGAAAGCAGTAGTCAGTCTGATAGTCAATCAGCTACCTCATCAATACAAGATATTCATGAACAGTTAAATAAGTTAACCGTCCATAATACTAGTATGACCAGAAATTGGTATTCTAGACCAACTCCTCCAGATTTACAATTTGAAGAGAGAAACCTAGATAAACAATTTTCTGTTTCGTCTAATAAAATTTATGAATGGAATATTGACGGATTTAGTGAACAAGAAATCCTCAATAAGTTAAATCATATGTCCATGGTGGCAAACAGCTATCTAACTAAATTCAACACTCTTACTCAACCAGATATTGTTGAATTATTGGCTAGTGGATTTACAGGTATTCTCAGGTCTTGGTGGGAAAAACATCTCACTGAAGATTCTAGATTATCTATTATCCATGCTTTTATTCGGTTAGATCTTTGAAGGTAACCCGATTTTTGATGAAGCTATAGGAATTGGGCCACGATGGAGTAAATACTTTGATTTATACTATAATAAAACACTTCATAGGAACCCCGGTAACATCCTTTGAAAGAATCCACGATCACTAAGTAATCTCACGTGTCCCACTCTAAGTGACTTTAGATGGTACAAAGATGTTTTTACTTCTAGAGTTATGATGAGAAATAGCGGTAATAAACCTTTACGGAAAGAAAAATTTGTTAATGGTTTTCATCAGTCCTTATTTGCTCACAAAGTTCGTGAAGAACTTAGTAAAAATTTAGGATATATTGATTATGATAATCTCACTTATGGTGACATAATCAGTTATATTCAAAAGATAGGATTAAAAATGTGCATTGATTTTAAGTTAGCCAAACAAGCTAGTAAAGACAAGAAAAAAAGCTAAATATGAGCTCGGTACATTTCATGAGCAATATGGTTTACCTCTGTGGCTCCTTACAGGCGAAAGCACAGGCATAAACATATTGACTCTCACAAAAGTCATAGGCGTCACAAGAAAAAACGCTTGATCATCATAAAGATAAAAATCAAGATAATTATTATAATAAGCCCAAACCCATTAATAAAAAACATAATAAAAGAACTAAAAATTTGATAAAAGTAAAATTGTGTGCCCACAATTGTGGGCAAAAGGGTCATTATAAAAGTGAATGTAAAATAAAAGCGAAGTTGTCGAGTTAAATATTCTTGATGAAGATATTGAGTATATATTAGAATTAATGAGGATAGAAAATGAAGTTAGTAATAATGAAGACTCTAACATTTCATATTCCTCTCTCATACTAACGGTGAAAATAATTGATTAGTAGAATATAAGCGAAGTCACCATACGTGCTAATAATTGTAATGAAAATTGTTGCACTAAAAAGATTAATGTAATTAACAAGGATGATGAAGAAAGTTTTTGTTAATTGACTTAATTAGTAAAATCAACGATCCTAAGTTAAAAGCCCAATACACAAAACAGTTAAAAGATTTATTAACTAAAGATAATAGAGAAAATGATAAGTTTATTAAAGCTAAAGAGAAACCAATTTTTAGTCTTAATAAAACTTTGGAAAGATTTAAATCTCCAGTTAAAGAAGTCAGTCTTCCAGAATTAAATCAGGAAGTTAATAAATTAAAGAAAGAAATTGCTAATTTAAAAATAGAAGTCTCTATTCTACGAAAAGATTTAGATAAAAGCCTGATCTTCGGATCAATGATTCCTCATCTAGTGATGAAAATCACGATGAACCAGAATCATCTGGTACTAAAGATATTTCAGACTTATTTATTCAAGGTCTTTCACTTAAAAGAATTAAAGACATCACCATTCAGAAGTGGTATGTTTCTATTAACCTAGTTGTGGATAAAAACTTTTCAATCTGACTTCTTGCCTTGGTGAATCTGGTCTGATTTAAATTGTATCCAGGAAGGTCTAATCCAACTAAATATTACAAAAAACTAGTGAAAAATTGAATTGACTAATGGTAGTCAAATGGAAATAAAATATAAATTACCAAAAGTACATATTTGTCGGGGATAACATGTGTTTCAAAACATCTTTTGTTTTGATTCGCAATCTTCTGAGACAAAATTATTTTGGGTTTACCATTTATATACTTATTATACCCATTTACAACTAGTAATGAAGGATTAACCTGTAAACATTTAGGAAAGAAAATAACATTTAAGTTTCTTATTAAACCAAAAGAAAGAGATTTAAAATACATTCAAGAAGAATCCATTTCTAAATCATTGAATTTAATAAACTGTAAATCTACACATTTGAATTTCTTAAAAGAAGAAATCAAATATAAAAGAATTGAAGAACAACTTCAAAATGAAGAGGTTCGGTCAAAAATTGAAGAATTAAAAACCTACATGAAGAATAACCTTTGTTCTGATTCCCCCAATGCCTTTTGGCATAGAAAGAAACATATGGTTAGGCTTCCTTATGCTAGGGAATTCAAAGAGCATTTAATTCCTACTAAGGCTAGGCCTATTCAGATGAGTCATGAACAAATGGAGTTATGTAAAAATGAAATCAATGATCTCCTCAATAAAGGATTAATTAAACCCAGTAAATCCCCTTGGTCTTGCTCTGCCTTTTATGTCAATAATGAAGCAGAAAAAGAAAGAGGTGTACCCCGTTTAGTTATTAATTACAAACCATTGAACAAGGTCTTAGAATGGATTAGGTACCCCCTCCCCAACAAAGACGACCTTATCAATAGGTTAAGTAATGCCACCATTTTCAGTAAATTTGACCTTAAATCTAGTTTTGGCAAATTGCCATTCATCTGATGATCGATACAAAAGCGACATTCACCACTCGTTTGGACATTATGAATGGAATGTTCAAGCATTTGGCTTAAAAAATGCTCAAGTGAATTTCAAAATATACTCGATGACATATTAAACCCTTTTCGACCATTTTATCGTTGTTTATATCGACGACATTCTTGTTTACTCAAGACTATTGAAGAACACGAAAAACATTTAAAGTCGTTCTTCACTACTATTAAGGTAAATGGTCTTGTTCTTTCTCCTTCCAAATGCATGACTGTTTGGTCAGAATAAGGTTTCTTGGTCTTAATATCTTGATGGACAAGTTGACCTATTGAGCAGAGCTATTCAATTCTTTGACAAGTTCCCGGATAAGATAACCAATAAAACCCAGCTGCGAGAGATTTCTTGGCTCATTTGAATTATATAGCAAGTTCTACAAGAATCTGGGAAGATTTGCAAACCTCTTTTTCGGCGTTTGCAAAATAATCCTCCACCTTGGGTGACATTCATACTTACGCAGATCCAACAAGTTAAAAATATGTCAAGACATTGCCTGCCTTGGCATTTCTAATGATTCAGCGTTTAAAATTGTTGAAAGCAAGCGCCTCGGATATTGGATTCGGAGGCATTCTTAAACAAAAATTAACATCCGATTCACTGAACAAATTGTTCGATTTCATTTCAAAAGCATGGAATACTACACAATCAAAATATAGTACTATTAAAAAGAAATTCTTTCATTGGTATTATGTATTAATAAATTTCAAAATGACTTATTAAATCGAAATTTACGGTTCGCATTATTATGAAGTCGACCAAGTACATTTTAGTAAAAGATGTTGAAAATTTAGCCTCTAAGCATTCTTTCGCTAGATGGCAAGCTTTATTAAGCATTTTGATTTTGATATTGAATACATTAAAGGCAAAAATAATTCTATTCTGATTTTCTTACCGGAGAATTTATTCATACAGTCTATTATCTGATCATGAGTTTGAGAGGTTCATCCTTCTCTCGAGGTCCGGTTAGCCCTAGTGGCCCAAGTAATCATCAGAGGTACCTTAGTCCCTCACCCGATTACCCCTGTCTATCGATCAAACAAATTTTACATTCTTGGGACAATCCCCAAGCCTTATAGTTCGACCCTAGTTAATAAGCTTTGAACCCATTGACCCATTCGGTAATCCAAAGAAAGACCTCGTCTTGACTCCCGATCACTCCTCTTACGAGCATGTGCTCAAATGGGAAAGTTATTTGTTTCATATTGAACCCTACATGAAGCCAAAAATGATCGATTAAGCTTGCTACCAGATTTTTCCCTCTGGTTGGCATTTTCCTCCGGTAGCTCCTTATAAGTCTCTTGTTTATTATAAGGACATTCTCCTTGGCCCGAGTCGGTAAATATCAAACCAATTTATGCAAACAATGATAAATCAAAAGTTCTTTATCATTCTTTGTATATTAAACAATTCCTTGATTTACGATTGGGGAAAACATCCTCCGATCTAATGGATCTCTCTAATCATAGTTATCCTTTTTGCTTTTATGATTATATTGAAGCACGGTATAAGGTTCTCCTTCATCGAGCGAGTCCCATAGTCATTCTGGTTTATTCGGTTCGATCATAAATTCAAAAGTCCAATCCCTTATTGGTTCGTCCTCACGGTGGTATAGGCATGGTTCTACTATGACCTCCTTCCGATCCCCTTAAGGTCCAAGTTACCCATTTTGCTAATAATAGTAAAGCAGATCCAAAGAATGAGAACATTCCTCTCACTCTTCTCTTCATTAGTAAATATAAGGTTCCTGGATACTTAAATGGCAATCGGTATTTCTCCACCCTCTGTTGCTAGTAATTTGATTATCTACGATCCACTCCCTCGACTTTTCCGCTTTTCTACATCAAGTGGTGGGATAAGTTCGATGTTATGAGAATCATTGGTCGGAGTTCAACAAGAATTTCTGTTGCTCTATTCGATTCGATCAATTCCCCGATCATTCGGGCTAAGGATTCTAAAGCCATCCCTTTAGAACCCTCTTCCTCAAGTCGAGAAAAAGATTTCAAAAGAATCTAAGTCAAAACCCGATCTCTGAGGATCCTCCTGTTCGTAGCATTTCGATTTCAAAGATTGCTCGGTAGTGAGTTAAAACTTATTGCTCAAGTCCTCAATAAAAGAATTGATGAGTTACGAAGAAGCCTCTAGGCATTCCTAAACTTCTTCTCGAGAATGATTTCGATTAGCAATTTGTAGAAGATGATGGTGCATCACGATCCCTACGGCACCATCAACCTTGGGATCTTTCGAGGACCCATTTGCACGACATCTCTGATAAAGCCGATTACTATTGATTTAGCAAGCACACCTGCTCCGTGACGATTCTTTATTACGATTAACGGACTGCTGCTCCGTGACGATTCTTATTCGACGATTACACACTGCTCGTGACCCGATCGGCCAATTCAATCGACAAAGACCCCGGTGGCGGTCAAAAGATTCCACTTTCGGTAGAAAGTAGCTCAACAATAAAAAGAGGCTCTTTTCCACCGAAAGAGTCGAGTCGAAAAAAGTTGTCGACCAAAAGCATACATGTAATAGTCAAAAGTTAGCCTTTGTTCATCAACGGTTTGCTTTTACTTTTACTTTTTTACTTTTGCTTTTACTTTTGCTTTTACTTTAGTAATTCACTTTTACCTTAGTGAAATGTTTCTTACTTTTGCTTTTACTTTAGTAAATCACTTTTACCTTAGTGAAATGTTTCTTACTTTACCCAAGTAAATGTAACAGTTCCCTTTCCTTATTCTATAAAAGGAAGGCGAGCTCATTTTAGCAAGTCGAGTTTTCGAAACTTAGAAAGACTCTGAGCTCTCTCTCTCAGAAGAATCTTTAGTTTCTACCTCTGATCAGCCTACTTAACCCCTCTTCTCCAATTCTCTAGTTAAATGTTTTAAATTTGTAAGTTCTTGTTTTATTTTTAGTTCTTAGATTGTACATAGTATGAATAATTAATACAATTAGGTTATTACAATTTGAGGTTATTTATTTATAGTACTGTAAATACTTTGATTGTGTATGCGCTCTCTCTGTTCTTCTCTGTTCTTCCTCTCTCCTTCCCAAAATGGTATCAGAGCCAAGTTCTTCTCTATGTTTTAGCGACCAGTAAGATCTTTTAATTTGCTTCATTAAAACTGTTTTCAAAAATCATTTCATCCTTTATCAGAAGTCACCTAACTTACTGTAGAACACCTTGTTCGCTGTCAACCCTAGGTAAGTCTCTTGTGCGAGCGGTGAAGGGTTTAAGAACAATAGGTATGAGTCTACCCAGGTAAGAGGGTCTGAATGGAAGATAAAGAGTGAATATTTTTGAACCCAGTAATAATGAGTAGGTTATTTAGATCTAACTCCTCAGCTAGTCATAGGTCAACCTTGCAACCTATACCAGACATAGTTAATCAGGAAGAAAACAGTTATGAAAATATCAGTCAAGTTTTACATAATTGGAATATTCCCAGAATTTCTCCCAAAGAAATTTATCAGTCAACATTCTTAGATAACTTTAAAACAGATTATAATGTTAAAACAGTTGAAAAGGTCTATGCTATTAACAAAGAGTATGAAAATTGTAGCCTTCTTTCCCCTGATGTTATTAAAAAACATAGAAAAAAGGGTTATAATTTCATCCACATAGGTCTAGTTCAAGTAGCAGTTAAACCATTGAATATTAAAGGAATTAATTCAAGCATCTACCTCTGTCTCAGAGATGCTAGATTTTTGAATTATTATCCAAGCATAATAGGTGCTATGGAAGCCAGTCTGCACAATGGTCCTATCCATTTTAATTGCTTTCCTGACTTCACACTTAGTCTAAGTGATCAACACTATTAAAAGCCTTAACATTAAATATTAAAAGCAATGAGGAGAAATTACACAAATGATTGAAGGTTCTCAACTAATTGCTCTAATCTTTAGAATTTATTATAAGACCATGAAGACTAATTTGAATGTCCATGCCCTTAATAAAAGCCTAAAGATCACCTTTGTATTAATTCAAAGTTCAACCGGTGATGCTAATATCCGGATCCTAGAACAATTCTATGGAAAGATATTACATTACCCGGTCGATGGATTTTACCAAGTGAAATACCACGTGACTGTAGTAAACAACGTAGTGAACATTGAAAACATAAGGCAATTTTACGATGGAAGCCATCAAAGTTAGCTTTGAGCGTTCTAGAAGACCGATTATTATAGAGGACTATTCTAGTTCTTGACTCCTTCTATGAATCTACCTAGAAGAGATTACGAAGTCCTTAGTAACCCTTCTATAAGAGACATTAAGTTAAAGGAATTTTAAATCAAGGTCAAGCAAGTCATCCTTGTTATTCTTGTCACCCTCGAATTACCCGGTAGGAAGAAAGCTCTTCTTCTCAGGCTCCTACGAGCTCCCCACTCGATCGATTTTGATGTTCGATTAATAATCAATTAAGAGTCATTAAGAAAGAATTTGTGTTAGATTGGATTAATCTTGTGAATGATTTTAACTCCAAGTCTAATAAAATTAAAAGACATCAATTTAGAAAAAATCACCCAGCCGAGAAAGAAAGAGATAAAATTGTCGATAAATGGAAGAAATTTATCAATAGTGAAAAAATTAATATTACCTTCTATGATTGGTATGAAGCGATTATCAATTTAAATGCGATGTTATAACTAAAACTCGATGGGTCAAAGAAGACAAGTCTAAGGTTTCGATCTAGTCACCCACCCTTAGAATCATCTTAATTTGGTAAAAAATACTTGATGCTTGACTGACCCATTTAAAATCTCAAATGGAATTAATGATGATAAAAAAATCATTGAGCGGTTAAATTTTAGTAACCAATACCTAGCAAGCTGTAGGAAAAGCAGTTAGAGCGAGATTGAAGAAAAATTTGAAGAAAATATAATTAAAAACCGAGTCAAAATTGTTCAACCACTATTAAAACTACGGAAAATAGAGAAAAATTAGGTTTACCTAATAAAGGCGTTGATCTTACGGTAGCCATTGATCGAGTTATTTAAAAATTAAAAACAAAAGGCGAGCAGGAAACAAGCGGTACTATTTTTATTATCGATCAGATTAACTACGATAATGAAAGCGATAGTCGGTCGATAGTCAATCGACTACCTCATCAATACAAGATATTCATGAGCAGTTAAATAAGTTAACAAGTCCATAATACTAGTATGACGAGAAATTGGTATTCTAGACCAACTCCTCGATTTACAATTTGAGAGAGAAACCTAGATAAACAATTTTACATTTCGTCTAATAAAATTTATGAATGGAATATTGGCCGGATTTAGTGAACAAGAAATCCTCGATAAGTTAAATCATATGTCCATGGTGGCAAACACCTATCTAACTAAATTCAACACTCTTACTCAACCGGATATTGTTGAATTATTGGCTAGTGGATTTCTGGTATTCTCGAGGTCTTGGTGGGAAAAACATCTCACTTTGAAGATTCTAGATTATCTATTATCCATCTTTCATTAGGTTAGATCTTTGAAGGTAACCCGATTTTTGATGAAGCTATAGGAATTGGGCCACACGATGGAGTAAATACTTTGATTTATACTATAATAAAACACTTTCGTAGGAACCCCGGTAACATCTTTGAAAGAATCCACGATCATTAAGTAATCTCCGTGTCCCACTCTAAGTGACTTTAGATGGTACAAAGATGTTTTTACTTCTAGAGTTATGATGAGAAATAGCGAGTAATAAACCTTTACGGAAAGAAAAATTTGTTAATGGTTTCTGAGTCCTTATTTGCTCACAAAGTTCGTGAAGAACTTAGTAAAAATTTAGGATATATTGATTATGATAATCTCACTTATGGTGACATAATCGGTTATATTCAAAAGATAGGATTAAAATGTGCATTGATTTTAAGTTAGCCAAACAAGCTAGTAAAGACAAGAAAAAAGCTAAATATGAGCTCGGTACATTCTGCGAGCAATATGGTTTACCTCTGTGGCTCTTACAGGCGAAAGCACGAGGCATAAACATATTGACTCTCACAAAAGTCATAGGCGTCACAAGAAAAGACGCTTGATCATCATAAAGATAAAAATCAAGATAATTATTATAATAAGCCCAAACCCATTAATAAAAAACATAATAAAAGAACTAAAAATTTGATAAAAGTAAAATTGTGTGCCACAATTGTGGGCAAAAGGTCATTATAAAAGTGAATGTAAAATAAAAGCGAAGTTGTCCCGGTTAAATATTGCGATGAAGATATTTGAGTATATATTAGAATTAATGAGGATAGAAAATGAAGTTAGTAATAATGAAGACTCTAACATTTCATATTCCTACGATACTAACGGTGAAAATAATTGAGTTAGTAGCTTAAGCGAAGTCACCATCTATGCTAATAATTGTAATGAAAATTGTTGCACTAAAAGATTAATGTAATTAACAAGGATGATGAAGAAAGTTCTTTGTTAATTGACTTAATTAGTAAAATCAACGATCCTAAGTTAAAAGCCCAATACACAAAAGCAGTTAAAAGATTTATTAACTAAAGATAATAGAAAATGATAAGTTTATTAAAGCTAAAGAGAAACCAATTTTTAGTCTTAATAAAACTTTGGAAAGATTTAAATCTCCAGTTAAAAAAGTGGGTCTTCGAATTAAATCGGGAAGTTAATAAATTAAAGAAAGAAATTGCTAATTTAAAATAGAAGTCTCTATTCTACGAAAAGATTTAGATAAAAGCACGATCTTGGATCAATGATTCCTCATCTAGTGATGAAAATCACGATGAACGAGAATCATCTGGTACTAAAGATATTTGAGACTTATTTATTCAAGGTCTTTCACTTAAAAGAATTAAAGACATCACCATTCGAAGTGGTATGTTTCTATTAACCTAGTTGTGGATAAAAACTTTTCAATACGACTACTACGCCTTGGTAGAATCTGGTCTGATTTAAATTGTATCCGGGAAGGTCTAATCAACTAAATATTACAAAAAACTAGTGAAAAATTGAATTGACTAATGGTAGTCAAATGGAAATAAAATATAAATTACCAAAAGTACATATTTGTCAGGATAACATGTGTTTCAAAATATCTTTTGTTTTGATTCGCAATCTTACAGACAAAATTATTTTGGGTTTACCATTTATATACTTATTATACCCATTTACAACTAGTAATGAAGGATTAACCTGTAAACATTTAGGAAAGAAAATAACATTTAAGTTTCTTATTAAACCTAAAGAAAGAGATTTAAAATACATTCAAGAAGAATCCATTTCTAAATCATTGAATTTAATAAACTGTAAATCTACACATTTGAATTTCTTAAAAGAAGAAATCAAATATAAAAGAATTGAAGAACAACTTCAAAATGAAGAGGTTCGGTCAAAAATTGAAGAATTAAAAACCTACATGAAGAATAACCTTTGTTCTGATTCCCCCAATGCCTTTTGGCATAGAAAGAAACATATGGTTAGGCTTCCTTATGCTAGGGAATTCAAAGAGCATTTAATTTCCCTATTAAGGCTAGGCCTATTCAGATGAGTCATGAACAAATGGAGTTATGTAAAAATGAAATCAATGATCTCCTCAATAAAGGATTAATTAAACCCAGTAAATCCCCTTGGTCTTGCTCTGCCTTTTATGTCAATAATGAAGCAGAAAAAGAAAGAGGTGTACCCGTTTAGTTATTAATTACAAACCATTGAACAAGGTCTTAGAATGGATTAGGTACCCCCTCCCCAACAAAGACGACCTTATCAATAGGTTAAGTAATGCCACCATTTTCAGTAAATTTGACCTTAAATCGGTTTTGGCAAATTGCCATTCATCCCGATGATCGATTACAAAAGCAGACATTCACCACTCCGTTTGGACATTATGAATGGAATGTTCAAGCATTTGGCCTAAAAATGCTCCAAGTGAATTTCAAAATATACTCGATGACATATTAAACCCTTTGACCCTTTTATCGTTGTTTATATCGGCGACATTCTTGTTTACTCAAGACTATTGAAGAACACGAAAAACATTTAAAGTCATTCTTCACTACTATTAAGGTAAATGGTCTTGTTCTTTCTCCTTCCAAATGCACTGCTGTTTCGAGTCCGAATAAGGTTTCTTGGTCTTAATATCTTGATGGACAAGTTGACCTTATTGAGCGAGCTATTCAATTTCTTGACAAGTTCCCGGATAAGTTAACCAATAAAACCCAACTGCAGAGATTTCTTGGCTCATTTGAATTATATAGGCAAGTTCTACAAGAATCTCGGGAAGATTTGCAAACCTCTTTTTCGGCGTTTGCAAAATAATCCTCCACCTTGGGTGACATTCATACTTCTGCGGTCAACAAGTTAAAAAATATGTCAAGACATTGCCGCCTTGGCATTTCTAATGATTGACGTTCAAAATTGTTGAAAAGCAAGCGCCTCGGATATTGGATTGGAGGCATTCTTAAACAAAAATTAACATCCGATTCCCTGAACAAATTGTTCGATTTCATTACGGCGCATGGAATACTACACAATCAAAATATAGTACTATTAAAAAGAAATTCTTTCATTGGTATTATGTATTAATAAATTTCAAAATGACTTATTAAATGAGAAATTTACGGTTCGCATTATTACGCAAGTCGGCCAAGTACATTTAGTAAAGATGTTGAAAATTTAGCCTCTAAGCATTCTTTAAGCTAGATGGCAAGCTTTATTAAGCATTTTGATTTTGATATTGAATACATTAAAGGCAAAAATAATTCTATTCTGATTTTCTTACGGAGAATTTATTCATACAGTCTTATCTGATCATGAGTTTGAGAGGTTCATCCTCCTCTCGTGGTAAAATTCGCCCTAGTGGCCCAAGTAATCATCGAGAGGTACCTTAGTCCCTCACCCGATTACCCTGTCATCGGTCGAACAAATTTTACATTCTTGGGATAATCCCCAAGCCTTATAGTTAAACCCTAGTTAATAAGCTTTGAACCCATTGACCCATTCGGTAATCCAAAGAAAGACCTGCGTCTTGACCCGATCACTCCTCTTACGAGCATGTGCTCAAATGGGAAAGTTATTTGTTTCATATTGAACCTACATGAAGCGAAAAAATGATCCGATTAAGCTTCTTTGCTTGATTTTTCCCTCTGGTTGGCATTTTCTCTCGGTAGCTCCTTATAAGTCTCTTGTTTATTATAAGGACATTCTCCTTGGCCCGAGTCGGTAAATATCAAACCAATTTATGCAAACAATGATAAATCAAAAGTTCTTTATCATTCTTTGTATATTAAACAATTCCTTCAGATTTCTGATTGGGGAAAACATCCCTCCGATCTAATGGATCTCTCTAATCATAGTTATCCTTTTAACTTTTATGATTATATTGAAGCTTTGGTATAAGGTTCTCCTTCATCGTAAGCGAGTCCCATAGTCATTCTGGTTTATTCCAGTTCGATCATAAATTCAAAAGTCCAATCCCTTATTGGTTCGTCCTCTGGTGGTATAGGCATGGTTCTACCTATGACCTCCTTCCCGATCCCCTTAAGGTCCAAGTTACCCATTTTGCTAATAATAGTAAACGGATCCAAAGAATGAGAACATTCCTCTCACTCTTCTCTTCATTAGTAAATATAAGGTTCCTGGATACTTAAATGGCAATACGGTATTTCTCCACCCTCTGTTGCTAGTAATAATTTGATTATCTACGATCCACTCCCTCGACTTTCCGCTTTTTCTACATCAAGTGGTGGGATAAGTTCGATGTTATGAGAATCATTGGTCGGGTTCAACAAGAATTTCTGTTGCTCTATTCGATTCGGTCAATTCCCGATCATTCGGGCTAAGGATTCTAAAGCCATCCCTTTAGAACCCTCTTCCTCAAGTCGAGAAAAAGATTTCAAAAGAATCTAAGTCAAAACCAGATCCTCTGAGGATCCTCCTGTTCCGTAGCATTTCGATTTCAAAGATTGCTCGGTAGTGAGTTAAAACTTATTGCTCAAGCCCTCAATAAAAGAATTGATGAGTTACACGAAGAAGCCTCTAGGCATTCCTAAACTTCTTCTCGAGAATGACTCGATTAGCAATTTGTAGAAGATGATGGTGCATCACGATCCCTACGGCACCATCAACCTTCGGATGCTCGAGACCCATTTGCACGACATCTGATAAAAGCCGATTACTTATTGATTCTTGACACACCTTTCGTGACCCGATTCTTATTACGATTAACAAATTTTTGCTCCGTGACCGATTCTTATTCGATTACCAAAGACTGCTCGTGACGATCCTTTATTCGATCGGCGACATTTTGACCCCATTGGTGGTCGAAAGATTCCACTTTCGGTAGAAAGTAGCTCAGCGAAGAAAAGAGGCTCTTTTCCACCGAAAGCAAAGTCGAGTCAAAGTTGTCGACCAAAAGCATACGTAATAGTCAAAAGTTAGCCTTTGTTCATCAGCGGTTGCTTATGTACTTTACTTTTACTTTTACTTTTGCTTTTACTTTTGCTTTTACTTTAGTAATTCACTTTTACCTTAGTGAAATGTTTCTTACTTTTGCTTTTACTTTAGTAAATCACTTTTACCTTAGTGAAATGTTTCTTACTTTACCCAAGTAAATGTAACAGTTCCCTTTCCTTATTCTATAAAAGGAAGGCGAGCTCATTTGGCAAGTCAGTTTTCGAAACTTAGAAAGACTCTGAGCTCTCTCTCTCAGAAGAATCTTTAGTTTCTACCTCTGATCAGCCTACTTAACCCCTCTTCTCCAATTCTCTAGTTAAATGTTTTAAATTTGTAAGTTCTTGTTTTATTTTTAGTTCTTAGATTGTACATAGTATGAATAATTAATACAATTCAGTTATTACAATTCAGTTATTTATTTATAGTACTGTAAATACTTTGATTGTGTATGCGCTCTCTCTGTTCTTCTCTGTTCTTCCTCTCTCCTTCCCAAAATGGTATATATATATATATTTATATATATATTGACTAACATTATCGAGTTATGCCTCGATTGAGCCTGAACGATTGCAAATGCGTTTGCGTTTATATATATATATATATATATATATATATATATATATATACTTATATATATCAACGTGTGTCGGACTTTGTTCGATGAGCCTGAACTTGATTCAAGTGCGTTTACTCACTTTTCTATATATACTTATATATATGAGCTGTGGTAGAACTATGTTCGATGAGCCCGATTTTACATCAAATTGCATTTATTGCTTTCTTATATATATATATATATATATATATATATATATTTGTTTTGTCTCGCCTTGAGTTCCCTTCGTGGCGGTTGATAGTTTTAGAGCTTTCTTTACATTTTCGTCGCCTTGGGAGTTTACTTCGTGGAAGTTGACCGCATTCTGACTTTATTTACATTACATCACTTTGGAGTTTCCTTCGTGGCGGTTGGCCGTATCTCTGACTTTATTTATATTTTTGATCCCCCATGGAGGTGCTTCGTGGTTAATGATCTTGTCTGTATATATATATTTACCACTTTTATATATATACCTGCTTATTGCTTTTATACAAATTGCAATATTCTGTGCGCCTAGGAATCATGTGATCACAGATTCATCTCATTGGATCTAGATTCGGTTCCCGTGATGGACATTTTCAACTGTAAGCATCTTGTATTCATTTGAAAGGGGAATAGATGTCTTATTTAGAGTGATTACAGAAGAACCTTTTACAGAGGAGACTGCGATGTCTGTATTTCCTTAGATGGTTTTCATACCCACGAGGAAGTCGGCATTATTTATTTTATATATATTATTTTCGTACGGATGCTTCGCATTCGTCAAATAAAATCAATCCAGTCGCTCACTTAATAAAAATGGGAGTGTAAAAGGTCTTAATTCCTATTGAGCAGCAGGGTTTGAAAAACCTCATTTATAAAACATCATTACTATATCTTGCTAAAAACTGAATTTTTACATAAATTCAAATCCTGTGTATATAGGTTCGAAAGAGGCCTCGCACAACTTTCATATAACAGCACATTGACCCACACACACACACACACACACACACACTCAGATAATAGTTTCTTGAAAAGAGGCCGTCACCGTGGTAACACGGATGTCGGGGAGTGCCTAACACCTTCCCCCCGCATAACCAAGTCCCTGGACCCTAAATGAATCTCGGTTTCGCCAACCCATATATCAGTGTTACATCATTGGGTCAATGTGCAAACCTTTTCTCGGTTGTGTTGGTACAACCATTAAAAAAACCAACTGACGACTCTTAACAGTCCCATCTTCGACATTATACATGTCGGACCTTTTTTACTTGTTTTTTCAAACAAATCTCACCTAAAATGAAAACACCAAAGAATAAGTAACGGAAAGGGACATCCAAAAATCCCGACATCGACAAACATATCATATAATATCCCTATATTATGTCTGACCAAAAAAATAAGCTTAGATAGGACACACTAGCGAAGGATTTACTCATCTCTCCCTCCTAGTTCTATTCCCCGATCTCCGCCAGAGACCATATCCGTAAGCTCGATACCAACCGTGACGCCCCCAAAATAGGTATCTGACACCCATTCCAAGTCGAAGCCAAATACATGGTACAGAAAGCAAACTACAACTTCAATAATACAATTGTCGTGCATAATACGACAACACATACTATGAGTTTAAATACAAATATTTCCTTCTAGACAATATCCACACTCAAATAAGTCCTCATTACAATTATTCAAACACTATTTTACAGAAATAGTGAGGACTACTAAAACATCTTTCTAGAACCATCACTCCATACCCCGACTGGATCCTGCTATGTTCTCATCTCCTGAGAAGAAAAATGGAACAAAAAGGAAAGGGTGAGCTCAACTAGCCCAGTAAAGAATATTATGACTAAGATAATATACAACAATTTATCATTAGTCATCAACAGGGAGAAATTTGATAAAATATAATAGACAACAAGTTTTAGATCAACAACTGCAGCGGAAACAACAATACATTAGAAGAGTCAAGTAGAGAATGAGTTCTACTATCTTCAAAGATTTAAAAGTCCATCATCAATATTTTATCCCTGTAACAACAATCAATATACATCTTTAATTAATATTCATCTTTGCACTACATGCCAAAGATATTCATTTGTATCACCAGTTGGTCATGTTCATCTCAACACCTATTCATCTTTGCACTACAGGCCAAAGATATTCATCAGTAAATCATTCATCTTTGCACTACAGGCCAAAGATATTCAGTAATATCATCATTTAGGACTGAGGAAGATGAAAAATATTTTAAAGAAAAGCGAATCCAGTGGAGACGGAAGGACAAATAGTAGGAATTAAGTAAAAGCAGGTTTATCCAAGATCAATAATACTCCATAATAACCAATTTTGAAGCAAAATTCAAGAATAAAGATCAAAACATGGATACAATCAAAGATAGTAACCATAATAGACATCTTGGATAAAAAGGAGAAAATTTCATTTTTGGTGAATAGTCAGATATTAAGTGAATAGTCAGTATCGTGAATAATGCAGATATCGTGAATAGTCAGATATCGTGAATAGTAACTCCGACACAAAAAGTTCCAAATTTGATAAAAATGTTCACCAATATTTCAGCATAATGATATTGAAGAAAATAATATCATTTAAGAAGAAAATAACATCCCTTACCTCAAAATAACCTTACTTCTGACTGAATTTTGAATATAGTGCTGACAGAAACTTGTACTGAATAGCAACTCTCAAAGTATCTAAATACTCACAAAAATACGCTCGATAATCTAGAGAGAAAGAAAACTTATTTCTGGTGTTATTTTCAATTCTAACCTAAGCGTCTATTTTATAGGAAAATGCTAGAACGCCAAAGGAGACTAAAATAATAAAATATTATTATTCTTATTCAATCTTCTACGCAGACCCAATTTTATCAATCAAGCCATTGATTACGAAATTCCCGGTGACCCAACGTCATTTGTCGTCAAACAAGAGTGGGTCCCACCCATAATTAAATAAAAATCATTTTATTTTTCGAAACTTCAGTAATTCATAGAAAAATACGAATTTTATGTCCATTCTGCCTGAAATCGAATACTCTACAACTTTGTAGCTTTGAATTTTTCCAAATTCCAAACATAAAATATCCCAAATTCACAAACGGATGATTTTTAATACTTCCACACCGACAAAATACTGATAAAACACCTCAGCATTAATTCCTTCATTTTTATCCACATAAAAATAAATATATCCATCATTTATATCCACATAAAATAAATATTTCCTTATCATATAAATCAATAATTAATTATTCACAAATAATATTCTGTAATCACAATTATGACAACCGGTAGTTCCCGGAAAGAGGGGCTTTCAATAAGAATTTCTCCTTACTGGCGCGCAATTAGGTGACCAAACCTCTCCTTGATAGAACTTTCTAGACATTGTCAATAATGTTATCTAATATTATTATTCAAATAATATGAATTATTGATCTGATAATGAGAAATATCATGTGCGTTGATAATTATTGAAACAACAATAATATAAAATATCAACGCAAACAATTATTGAATCAATAAAATAAAATATTGAGCAGTAATTACCGTAACAATTATTGAGTAGTGCCTTCACGTAAGAATCAATAATTCAAAAATACATGCATCCACGCAGACATCAGTATTTTAACCAACGGAATTCCAATAGTGTTAGCAGTAATAACTTCTGTAGTTATTTATAAAAACTCAAACTTGTCGTTTTCTTCATCCGACAGCTTATTACATATGGGGCCCACTAATGATCGCTGCTGGCCGCATTTAATATTCCCCGACAACAAGAATATTCCACGACCAAACGAATATTTCCCGACAACAATGATTATTTTATAACCACTTGCTTATTTTGCAAAATTTGCACATTTCACCCATAACCAAAATATTATATCAATTTAACACCTTATTATTCACAATAATAATTAGAGAAAATTCGATTTTATTTATAATAAGTTGGGGTCTTACATCAATCCTAAAAAGACTCTGCTTAAATACTTCACAATTATATTAAATAACTTAATTATCAGTTAAGACTATAACAACCCGGAATTTTGGATTATCCAGAATTTAGGTTTAAAGAATTAGTTGTTAATAAAATAAATTTTTATTAATACTATTATGTGCTATGTGTTCATTAATCGTTCTATAACCTAGAATGATTATTAATCGGGAGGATTCTGGCTACGAGCTAGACTGAACGAGTAAGAATTTTCAAGACGAAAATAAAATATTTCCGGGGAAAAAGGCGAAATAGGCACTATTCACCCGTTTCTGCTCGGAGATTTATTTTGAAATTCTGAGAAGTTATTGATTGCGTGAAATCTTGAGACGTGATGGAATATTCAATAATATTTCAGTTATGACAAAAACGAAGTTTTCGCCTACAGACTCAAAACCTAAGGGTTAGGGAAAGTGAGTTAGAGAATGTAATGAGTACGATTATAATAACTAGGGGTTATTATGCGTGAGAAATCTGAGTATGATACTGAGTTATTATCTGTATATATTACTTAAGATTAGTACGACGTATAATACGAATATCGTATGAGTTAAATACGAAGAGATTACGTGATTACGAGAAAGGAATGCGTAGTATGCGATTAGTCTTAATGGACTTTGTGTTCATAGACTTTTGTAGAATCCAATTGGACTTGGATTATGTCAAGCCCAATGATTTGTGAAGTTAAGCCCAAGTTAGGCCCAAGAAGAATTAAGATTAAGCCCGATCCAAAGAAATTAACCGCGGATCGAACCGATGAGTCACCGGATGGGTAAAACCCATGGGGCAACCCATGGGGATGACCCATTGGCAAAAGGGGCGGCCACTTGGCCACCAAGTAAGGGTGGTAGCCAAGTAAACTTGGTGGCTAAGTTGGTAAGGAGGTGGGAATAGTGACTTTAGGGGTGAAATGACTATTTTGCCACTAGCTTTGGTTTTCTATAAATAGAATGCTAGATTTTCATTTTCTAGGATTTTGAAAATCCTAGAACTTGAGAGAGAGAGAGAGAGAGAGAGAGAGAACTCGGTTGGGAGAGGAAGAGGAAGAGCGTGAGCATGAATGCTCGGATCAAAAGTGATCGAGAAATAGAAAAGCTCGCAAATCGCCGGCTTTGTCTAACGGAAGAGGATTAAAAAAGAACGGTAATCCGAACCCTAGTTCTTCTAATAATTTTCTTTAAGTTTCTATGTTTAAAACATAGCTTAATGAGAATAAGAAGTAAAAGAGATTAGTAATGATTTCACATGGTTGAAATCGTAAGAAAATGAAGAAATAAAAATAAGAAATTTAGTTTATAAATTTCTTAAGTAAGTATAAGATTCGTGAGGATTTTGAGCGATCCGAATGAATATTATGAATGAGTAGGTGAATTAAGTAAGGAATGATGTTCTATAACATCAAATTCCAAGAAAAAGTAGAATCGTTATCCAAAATATCGATTAAAATGAAGAACGGACGAAGAACGCGAAGAACACGAAGAACGTTGTTGATGGACAAATTTAAAACCACCGTAGTGTAATTGTTTTTGATGGACAAGTTTAAAACCATTGCGTATAAGTTAGATGCTTATTGCTTGGTTAGGAACGGTAGAAACGTTCATGAAGAACAGATTAAAACTAAGCTATAACGAAGTTATGGCAAAATTTTTGTAAAAGAAGAACGAAAATTTGAAAGTTAGTAAATGAACCCGAACATGTAGGGTTTCATAAAAATGTAAGAGAACGTATAAAATGTGAGTCATGGACTCAAGAATGAACGAATTCTGAGTTCGGATGATCGAATTACGGACGAAAGAATAAAGAACGTTAAAAACGTTAAAATGAACGAAGATCGAAGATTAAGCCAATTGAATGGCATGTTAACGGATTCAGAATGAAGTTCTGTCTGAGGCATATTAAAGTACATAAGATAAGGAAGAGAATGGCTTTTGAACGACCTCGTTCCGAGTTATAACGAAGAAGTTATGAGATCATAATGTACGCGTCTCAAACTTGACCTAACACTTAGAAATATTTTCTAGGTTTCATGCTCGGCGCCGCATCGTGAGTTGTACCTTGAGGCGGAAAGGCCAAGTATAATATAACAAATGTCCGAGCACACTGCAAGAGTTCACTACTGGTGTGACAACCGTAGTACAATTTGTGGGCGCCAGCATTTACGTATATGATCTGAAAATCTTACGGAGTGTGGTGGCAGTAATACTTGCCCACTAAATAAAGACTCGCATCAGAAAAGCACCGGTCAGGAAAAGAGAGAGAGAAGTAAGTCGCACGCCTTAACGCGAGAGAAAAGGAAGACGCGGCGCCACAAAGACTTGGCAAGGTGCGAGCAATGCCGTAAATGAGATTTTTAGTTCTCAGTTACTAGAGGATGTGCAAGAAAGAAGTATGAACATGTAGTTCATTAATGTAACACTTAATCAAGTGTTTTAAACCTTTAATTAAGGTTGAACGAAAAGATTAAATGAGAATAAAAGACAAAGAATGTAGATGCGGGTTACGGAACCGATGTCCGGGGACCGTAGTCGCGATAAACGAACGTGAGGGATTGCTATGGTTGTGATTCCTTAGACGTTGGTTGACGATGTTAATGTATAACATTTTGATGTTATGACATGGCATTGAGAGATGAATGTAAAGCGTTTAGACGCTGTGAACGCAACGTTGTTGCGATGAACGATCGGTCTTAATATACAATGATCTGTATGGCTTCGACATTAAGAAAGAATAATGAACATGGGGTTCATGGGATGGATAACGATGAATTCAATTGAAACCTTGAGTAAAGGTTGAGTGAGTGATTAAGAGACGAGCAACGTGAATGTCGAATACGTAAACGATCCTCGTGAATCGTAGTTACGTCGGACGAATGTTCTAAGTATACCCTAGTTGTATAACTTAGACATTGATGAAGGTAGTAAGTAAGATACGAATGGTATCAAGAAAGTCGTATCGAACGGTAAAGAGATTAATGAAAGCCGAATGTGAATCAGATAAGAATGAATCCTGAGGTATGGCAATTACTTGCCAGAAAGCCAAAAGGAATAAGAAATTAACTTAACGAACATTATAATTTAATAATTCGTATAAGTTAAGAGAAAGTTAGGTTGTGGTACAATCGTAACATTTGATGGTTGACATATGGGAGCTGGGCTAAACAATTCCTTCAGTGAGCGAAGGTATATACGAAACTGGCAACCGATCTAACTCACTGTGATGGCAGTGTAGATGAGACGGGAACTTGTTTGTTGGTTGTTTGTGGGAAACCACTCGGAGTACCATATGGACTACTAGCAGAGACGCGATGTGTGCTGAGTCCTAGAAAAGTTATAAGAATAAGATAAGAATGTAAATCATCAAAGATAATGAACGTAATGAGCAAGACATCTCCGTATGTCAAGAAGCTATTAACCGATAAAGGAAGTTGGTCGCGTAAACTTAGTTTGTAAGAACATGAACCCTAAGAAGTAAAGTAAAGTAAACCAATGCGTAAGTCAAGTATATGACTAATTGGTACACGTGTTATTTCCTTATGTGCTGCATAGGAATTGGAATGAGCAGTTCAACGTAACTATAAGTTGTAGCTGTGTGTAAGGCAAGTTCCCTAACTTCATTCATATTTTAAATGAATGTTAGTTTCTAAAACTTCTCAGATGTTGAACTTGAGAAGTTCTGTCTATGTAAATTCCCTTTTATCGTCGAAGTCCTGACGGGCTTTGGCATTTGCTCTTTTTGCAATTTTATCCTCCAGTGTTTCATTTTCTAGAGTACGCGATGGAGTGTTTGTAACAAGAGGAAAGAGACTAGCATGCTCCTGACTAAATAATTGGCATGTGAGTTGGTGCTGATGGACCACCAGTTCTTCCAATTGGTTAACTTGCTCACAAAGAGTCTTCATTTTTCGTTCCATTATAAACTGGAACTGTGCAAAATCCCATTTGTCAGCACTATCTTTGCTGGTTTGTGAGGATCCACCACCTTGATTGGAACTCTGTCCACTACTCCAATTAATCATATTAACCTCTTCTTCTCTGTGTTGAGGAAGAGGGTTACCTTGCATATGGGGTTGGTCGGGTTTAGTTACCACGATCTCACCATTATCAATCAAATCCTGGATCTTGTGTTTCAAGGCCCAGTAATCTTGAGTATCATGTCCTGGAGCTCCAGCATGATAAGAACATTTCCGACTAGCATTGAAACCTCTCCCATTCGGGTTTGCTGGTGGAAGAAGATGAGTAATTTTCTTCTGAGTGTTTAGAAAATTGAGAATGTTCTCGAGTGAGTCCCTTAAGGGTGTGAACACTCGAGTGCATTTGACTTCTCCACCCTTTGGTAACGAAGGGTTCGAAGGCTGTGCTTGAAAGGGGGAGTAATTTCTCCTTTGGATAGGCATATTCTGACTGCCCTTCTGACCTTGTAGTATCAAGGAAACATCCTCCTCTTTCTTTTTATGGACCCTCCGGGGGTTGTTTCTATAATTTCTGGACTGGATGTGCTCAGCAACAGCTTTAAGGGCAGCTAGGTCTTGAATCTTTCCTGACTTCAATCCCATCTCAGCCATCTCCTCATGCTTAATCATTTCAGAGAATGGTTTGCCAATTCTAGCTAAGACTCTGTCGTAGAGAGGAGCTTCTTGTATGTCTATGAAGGTCATTACCATCTCAGACTCATTCATAGAGGGAACAACTTGAGCAGCAAGGCGCCTCCACCTTTGAGCATACTCTCTGAAAGATTTATTGGTTTATTTCCTGACTTTAGTAATTTGGTACTAGTCAGGGGCCATCTGTGATTGGAAGTTGTACTGACTGAGGAAGGCATGAGCTAGCTCCTCCCAGCTATAGATCTTGGAGTTGTCTAATCTTGTATACCACGATTGGGCTTCTCCAGTCAGACTTTTCTGGAACAGCTGCATTCTGAACTTTTCATTCTTGACATAAGATCTGAGTTTTCCGATGAATACCTTCAAATGTGTGTAAGGATCCCCTAACCCGTCATATTTTTTAAAGTCAAGAGTCTTGATTTTCTCTGGATAATGCACACCAGGGAATATACAAAGGTCTGCATATGAAACACTCCCATGTGCTCCAATCCCTTTGATAGAATGGATGGTCTCTTCCATCTGTAAGACTTTCTTTTTGATATCACCGGTGTCTAGATCTTAATTTGAGATGGGTGGTATCATGGAGTTTGTTGGTTATATCCAACTGAGAATCAGATATGGAAGCTTCTTTGTCCGTACATCATGTCCCTCCATGTGCAGAGGATTCAGTATGTATGGGTATCCTTGTACCCTGAGTAGATTGGTGTAGTTCTTTAAGCAGAACATCCAAATCTGTGATTTGTTTACTTAATCCGTTAAATTCTTCGCGGGAGACAGGATTAGGATTAGTCTGGTCAGATGAAGACATTATTGGCTGTAGGCTCGTGGCCTTTTTGGATTTTGAACGGGTAATAGGTCCAATTGTTTCCCTGCAGAAAACTAACGCAGTTTATTTTTTGGGAATGTATAAATATTTACATGCTATATGATGTATCCGTTTTAGGAGTATTATCCTGCAAAATAGATGTTAGTTGTTTGTAATATAGGATTACATGTCAATATTTGTAAATATGCATGTACACATATTTCTTCATATTTCTCATTACATGGAGATCAATATGGAATGAATTTGCAAGTAATTGACTTTATGAGTAATTTGAAATGTGAAAGTATGAAAAGACTTTCCTCCGTATTTGGTTTATCAGAGGCTAACCTATCTTAGGCTACTATCGCGACTTTTTGGCATGAAGGTTCCCAAATCATCCCAATTTACTCGATGGGAAGTTAATCCAGTCTTTCAACTGGAGCGAATTTGGGTGGTGCCTTTCCTGAGCCTCGTTCGAATTAGTCTCCCTACGAGTCCAGTAATCAAACACCGATATGATAGCCTCCTGATGGAAGAACCACACAACATACATTCACATGCAACGTGTCTCAGTGTTTATGAAAATGATTACATGTGCGAAGCACTAATATCACAAGTAGATATAATATAAAGCATTAAGTATAGTAAGTAAATGCATTCGTACACATCCATCAAATGTAAATGCAACATCCACACACAAGCATATAACAGTTTTGAAAAGCTTGTAATAGCGGTTTAAGTCCTTTTACTGGAAGTCCCCATAAGAGTCGCCACCTGTCGACGTCGAGATTTTTATTTGTCCCTTTTCTGTTTATGTCTTTGGCGTTCTCATGTTAGGTGAGATTTGTTTGAAAAAACAAGTTGTGAAAAGATCCGACATGTATATGTCGACGATTTGGACTGTAAGAGTCGCCAGTTGGTTTTTTAAATAGTTGTACTAACACAATCGAGAAAAGATTTGCACATTGACCTAGTGATGTGACACTGTTTAACGGGTTTGTGAAACCGAGATTCGTTAGGGTTCGGGGACTTGGTTATGCGGAGGGAAGGTGTTAGGCACCCCCCGACATCCGTGTTGCCACGGTGACGGCCAATTTTCATTTAAACTGTTATATGAATGTGTGTGTGTGTGTGTGGATAATGTGTAATTATCTGGAAGTAGTGCGATGCCTCGTTCACAACTATATACAAAGGGTTTGAATTTTTGTATAAAAATTCAGTTTTAACAAGATATAGCAGTGTTGTTTTGTAAAAAGAGGTTTTTCAAACCCATGTGCTCAATAGTAATTGAGGCATTTGATACTTCCATTTTATTATGTGTTTGGCTTGATTGCTTTTATTTTCGAGATGCGAAGCATCTTCGAGAAAATAAAATAAAAAGCAGTGTCGAACTCCTTGTGGGCATGAGAGCTGTCTAAGGAAATTCAAACACCGTGAATAATTTACAAGCCGTGTACAGCTGAAAATGTCCATCACGGGAACCGAATCTAGATTCAGTAGACTAAATCTGTGATCACATTATTCCTAGGCTCACATGATGTAGCAATTTGTATGAAAGCTATAAATAGTTATATATATATATATATATATATATATATATATATATATATATATATATATATATACAGATAATCAACCACCACGAAGCACCTCCATGGAGGGATTAAAAAATATAAATAAAGTAGCAAAAATCAATCAACCACCACGAAGCACCTCCATGGGGGATTGAGAAAATATAAATAAAGCAATAAAATGATCAACCGCCTCGAAGTAACGTCAAGGCGGGACAAAATATAAATATAGCTGTAAAAGGCCACGAAGTAGACTCCAGGCCTGACATAAATGTAAATAAAGAAGTAAAAGGCCACGAAGTAAACTCCAGGCTAAACTGAAATGTAAATATATAAATATATATATATATATATATATATATATATATATATATATATATAAAAGTGGTAAACGCACCGGATGTGAAATCTAGGCTCAATCAAACAGAGTTTGATAACAACAACAAACATATAAGTATTTAAATATATACAAAAGCAGTAAAGCTCCGGAGGCTCATCGAACAGAGTTCGACCACAATTTATATATAAGTATATATATAAAAGCAATAAACGCTCTGGTTGTAAATCCAGGCTCAATCGAGACATACCTCGATAATGTTAGTATATATATAATATAAATATATATAATATATATATATAAAGAAATAAAAGCCACGGAACAAAGTCTGGGCATACACACGCAACACGATCCTCAACGTGAAGAACTGTGTGTGCACAGTAGTGGAGAAAGGCTTTAGAAAGTGTAAGAAGGCTTACATTGGACTGCTAAAGAAGACTTCAATAGCTTTAAATGGATGAACACTCGGCTCCCGCTGGTAAAAATATAGCAATATAGAAGCTCACAAGTGTTTAAAATGAGAAAGTACTCAGTTTATAGTGTGTACAGAGCAAATTGGACAGGGCTTCCTCGCCTTTTATCTATAAAAAATGGCTAGCCCAAGCCCTCTATTTATAGAGGGGAGAGACGCAGAGTACTGCGGCACCATGCAGATGCACTGCAATTGTTCGGTGCCCGGGCCCATGAGTCCCACCATGTCAAGTATGTGCACGCTGCGTGCTGGCGTGTTGTCTGCTCAAACTTTTAGAACTTCAATCAGGGCATCTGATCGAGGTGTATAAGACCTTTTTCGGCATGCTATTGTTGAGAGCTACACAATGACATGGGATTAGAGGTTGTCCGAAGACAGGAAGATGGGACCATGCCTTTGGTCTTCAGGCTTCAAATTTTATCTAGTGTGCTATCTTGTATAGTAGTCACTCGGGATTGGAGCTCTTTGGTTCTTATAGAACATTTCTGTGTATAATTTATGTTTGAATGTTATGGAGATGGCGCAATGTGGGATCGAGATAGAAAAATGACGATTCTATTACTCACCGGGGTTATCTCCGGTTTGAGTTGATTTAGCAGCCGTTGCTCAAGGTTATCTCTGAGATTGGACTGCTGCAGGTGTTGACCGTCCTCAGGGTTGTCTCTGAGGTGTGCCTGACCTCCCGGGGTTATCTCCGGGCTTGGAAAATGAGTGCCTCAGGGCTATCGCCGAGTGTTGATGTTGATTGCTGGGAGTGGAAAAGAGCATTTCTGGGGTTATCTCTGGAACTGAAACTGCATCCCTCGGGGTTGTTTCTGAGGTTGGATTGAAGATATCAGGGTTGTCTCCGGGATTGGGACTGGACATCTCGGGGTTGTCTCTGAGATGGCATTGAGGATTCCGGGGTTGTTTCCGGGATAGAGTTAAGTTGTCTTCCGGGGTTATCTCTGAAAGACGATTCTACCATCTTGCAAGGTTAGTAACAGGAATGCAAAATTTCGAGTGTCTACAGAATACTTGTTCTTTCTTAGTGGATCACCTCTAGAGGCCAAACACTTGGGTGGCTAACGTTGAGCAAAGGAAGGAATCCAACCCAGTGAATTAAAGTGGAACGTGAAAAGGAATTGGAGGGGAGGCGAACTCGTACCTGAGGAAGCTGTTAGAGTTTATGCCCTAGAAGCCAATTATTTGATATAATTGCTTAACATTTTGATATTATATTTGATTGAATAAATGAATGATTTTATTATGGTTTTATTTATTGCAATATACAAATGTTAATATAATAAAATTCCTTAGAATAGTGATACAAATTATATAGTTTCAAGTATGTGACTTGAACATGAGATTATATAATTACAATTAGTATCATTGCTCTTAAATGTCCCTAGTCGAGTATCATTGTTGATGGGACAACAATGATACATTGAGACTAGTATGTGGATTGAATGATGACCAAATCTCATTGGTCATAAATATATGAGATATTGAGTTAATGCATATGTATATGTTAGAGAACGATGTACTGGACAGACCCACCATGAGAATTCTATGTGGAGCATTATGCAAAGTGTCATTAGCGATTCTCATAGTGACAATGATGTAATGATCCTCTGACCTAAAATCACTATATTACTACACGGGAATTTATGTACTTTGATATCATCAAAGGTCGCCTTTAATAGGTTTGACAATAAAGGTGATTATTGGGTACATCATGAATTGTGTGATGAATATGAGTGATCAAGATTGAATTTAACCCTCCTATATAATAGGGGTGATATCTATAGGCCTCTTGATTGAGTAGGACTATGAAATACGTGGCTATGCTCAAATATTGATTTGTATCATATAGTCTACTCATTGATCAAGAAAACTCAGATTAAATTATGAAGAGTATGACACATTCCATGACTCGAGTCTAATCTAGGATGTCAAGGTTAAAAGGATTAAATTACATTGAAACATTGGTCACAAAAAGGTTGCATCGAATCACCGATCATATTATTACTTGGATAGCAGTGATGCATTACTAGATGCCACTCACTGTTTATAATTTTATAATATGATTTTAAAATTATTGGCAACATAATAATAACCTATAAGGTCACACACATAGAACGTAATTAAAAAGGGAATTAATTTAAATTGTAAAGTTTTAAATATGTCAATATGATTGATAGTATTTAAATTACGAATTTAAATTAATAGGATAATTTGTATATATGTATATTAATTAAGATATAATATATATAAATTAAGATTATACTTTTCTAATTAGATTAGGTTTTGATTAATTCCTTTTGACTGCTATATATATATATATATCAGTCATTTTGGGAAGTAGATCATTAACCTAAAAACCCTAGCCGCTCTTAGAGAGAGATTAGAGAGAAAAGCTTCACAAAATCCATATCCTTGGTTGCTAGTACCGTAGTTCTCTTTACTACAGATCGTGTGACGATTTGTGGGGTATTCGTGTGGAAACCGTAGAGACGCAGTTTCGTTGGATTGCGTAGGAGATTCGAAGTCGTTTCAGAATTTTCTATAATCGGAATAAAATCTAAACCACTGAATTAATATGTTTTCGCATGGACTGCTCTTATATGCCCAAATCCCTACAGAAGCTAGTTTCTACAAGGGTATGAATCTGATCTCCATCTTTTTTCTATTGATTGATAATTATGCACAAGGAATGATCATGGTGATGGGTTTGTATAAAACTTTTAAATTCCTATTTTATCGTGCTTCCGCACCTTTTATGTAATATGATTGCATGATCGTGCTATATATAAACCTAACAATGGTATTAGAGCCTAACTTTGTGCTAATTATCAATCTTGATGATTCCATGTATGTATGGTATGAGGTTGGATCGATTTTTCTGGGAATTTGTTTTCCCTGATCTGTTTGTGACGCGAAGCAGCTGTGCCATCTCCAGTTCATTCTGGAGCGCAGCTGCACCATCCAATCACTAAATCCATGCACTTAAACCTGCATAGTAACAGAGCACACAAGAAGCTTGATGGCTTATGCCGCCGAGTGATAGCTCCGGTGTTAGAATGAGTACAGGCTGGTATAAGGTTTAACAATGGAGGCAATAGTATTTAGTGCTCAAAGGTGTATTACCTTCTAATTGAAATTAAGCCTTGTATTTATAGACACTCTCATTGTGACGCCCACAAATATGGTATACACAACCCATTCTGAGTCGCCAAATACATGGTACATAATTTAAATACAAACTTCATTTATACAATATGACAAAACATAGCTGAGAGTTTTAACACGAATATTGTCTTGTAGACAGTATCCAAACTCAAATGGAGTCCTCATTACAATTATTATCACGCTATTTTATAGAATAGTGAGGACTACTATAGCCACCATCTTAGACCATCACTCCATTCCCCGACTAGTCCTAGATATATTCTCATTTCTTGAAGAGAACAATGAAAGAAAAGGGTGAGCTCAACTAGCCCAGTAAAGAATATTATGACTAAGATAATATAAAATAAATTATCCATAGTCTTCAACAGTATAAAAACTGATAGAATACAATAGACAACAAGTTTAACTGCAGCGGAACAAGCAATCCATTAGAAGAGTCACTTTAGAACATGATGTCTATGATTTAAAAGTTCATCATCAATATTTTATCTCTGTAAAACATTTCAATAAATAATCCACATCAACGAATTATCCATGCACTACGGGCCAAGGATATTCGTTAGTATCACCAGTGGTCATGATCTTGCCAACCAACTGTCCAACAACGCACTTCGGGCCAATGAGGACTTTTACCACATCATTTGTTTTTACAGGTCATGATTATACCGATACATAATTACTGGTCATAATCATACCAATCACCAGTCCATCTATGCACTACAGGCCAAACATGACTTTCATCACAATATAATCATGAGGATGATGACAATGATATAAGAAATTGATCAAGTGAGATTAAGGATAAATTTTAAATATATATATTTCAATTTATCCAGAGTTCAAGAATGTCTAAATTGTGAACATGATAACTGCTTTGTGGAGTAAAATTTAAGAATAATATTCATGTATCAAAAATAATTTGGACAAAAAAGAAATTAATTTTTGTCGTGAATAGTACCCCAGGTGAATAGTACCTGAGTGAATAGTATCCCGTGAATAGTACTTCATGAATAGTATCCCGTCATGAAAAGATTAAAACTTAAAAAGAATGTTCAGAAAAATATTTTTGTGAAACGATACTAGATGAAGCGCAAATTTCAGGGATATTCTACTAATTTGAAGGAGGATAGAAGAAATAATTATCAAAATAAGTGTAGAATTAGGAATATTAAACAAAATAATATTACTTACATACTAAAGAGTAAGAAAGAAAATATTATTTCCTACAAATATTGAACAAAAATAATATCCCTTACCTTAAAAGGAGAGTATTTCTGACTGGTATAGGGGGATATTCTTTAAGAAAACTTGTACTATTTTCTACACTCAAAACTTTCTTAAACTCAAAAAAATAAGCTCAATATTATAGAAGAAGAATTCTCTGATTCTGGTGTGATTTTCATTTCTAAACTAAGCATCCTATTTATAGGAGAATAACAAAGGTTGGATCGAATTTTCTGGGCAAATTTTTTTCCTGTTCTGACTGCGACGCGATGCAGCTGCGTCGTCTCCAATTCATTCTAAAGCGCAGCTGCGCCATAACGTGGAAATAATTTTCAGGACTAGCAGCGCAGCTGCGCCGTCTCTAGTTCATTTTGGAGCGTAACTGCGCCATAACATGGAAAGTGTTTTCTGGACTAGTAGCGCAGTTGCGCTGTATCCCAATGTATTCTAGGCGCAGATGCGCCCGACACAAGATTCCATTTTTTTTTAAAATTTTAATATTTTTTTCAATTAAGATAAATTGTATATTTTGAATTGGAATATGATTGAAATAAAATTTTTATATTAACTTGGAATTGGATTCCACGTTCGTTTGAATAAAAGAGTTTATTCAAAAGTTTTATATTAACTTGGAATTAGATTGCACGTTTGTTTGAATAAAAGAGTTTATTCAAAAGTTTTATATTAACTTGGAATTAGATTCCACGGCCGTTTGAATAAAAGCGTTTATTGAAAAGTTTTATATTAAGTTGGAATTGGATTCTACGTTCGTTTAAATAAAAGAGTTTATTCAAGAGCTTTATATTAATTTGGAATTGGATTCCACGTTCGCTTGAATAAAAGAGTTTATTCAAATATGAAATAGGATTCCATGTTTTCAAGAATAAAAGAGTTTATTCACATATAGAATAGGATTTGTTGTTTCATAAAATTAAAGATGTTTAATTTTGATAAGGAATATGATTCAACATATTTTATTTTTCTAGCAATTTTAAGTTAAAATAAAGGAGTTTATTTGTACTTGAAATTGGATTCTTATTAATTAAAATAAAGGAGTTTATTTTGATTTGGAATTTGATTAAAAATAAAGGAGTTTATTTTTATTCAAATTTGAATAAAATAAAATAAAGAAATTTATTATGATTTAAATTTTGATTAAAACAAAGGAGTTTATTTTTACTTCAAAATTGGATTTTAATAAATTTGAAAATGCCCATTAAATTGATATCGATGCATATATGGAATGTATTTATTATTCGTGAGATGAATGTTATTTATTGACGCATATGGTGATATGTATGATAATAAATGGGATGCATTATGGACTATTGACCAATGTGATTAGATTTTATTTTAGTTAGATGCATGAATGTATGTGATTTATTAAATGGGGTCTGCGTACCTCGCCTTCTTTAACTCTTCTTAATGTAAATTCTATCTCCATCCTATGTACTTTCCCTTGACTGCTGATCAAGGTTTCTATTTATTTTAAATAGTTTTGTAATAGGAATAGTTAGAATTATTTTGAAGAATTGGAGATCAAGGAGCAATGAGCGCTTAAAGACCCGTTTATGAAGTTTATATTATACGTATAATATAATCAGTGAGATCATGGGCATCAATTAAGCGCAACGGGGACTTAACTGCTCCCATGTTCTTTAGGCCATGTTTGACTTGTTCATAAGGGCTCATTTTCCATTATTTTAATTAATTCATTTATTATATAATTTATTTATCACACTTTAATTAATCAAATAATGTTATTTAAATTTAATTAAATAAAATACAATAATACTTATTAAATCACATCATCACATAATTAAAATTCTCATTTATTATTTATAACAAATCAATAAATCTCTAATTAATTATTTACTTAATTAGAACAACATTAAAATTATTTAATAACTCATTTAATTTTATTATCTCAATTAAATTCTCACTTTGATCTATAAAATTATTCCACATTAGTTTAATTAATGTGACACACTTAATTAAATTAATCAACCACAACTCCATCAAATAATTATTTAACTCAATAAATAAATCAATGAAATATTTATTTATTCAATAAATATTTAGAAATTAATTACGAAGGTCTCATTCATCACATCTATCCCCTCTTAAAAGGGTTTTGTCCCCAGAATCACGATTCACTTAATTCGTCCTTTTTACATTCTCCCCCCTTACAAAGATTTTATCCCCAGAATCGTTAGACATATTAAGCAAATAAATGAGGATAATTTTTCATCATTTGTTCTTTGAGTTCCCACATAGCTTCTTCAACGTTGTGGTTCCTCCAGATTACCTTAACAGAAGGTATTACTTTCTTTTTGAGTACTTGCTCTTTCCTGTCGACTATCTGAACATGAACTTCTTTATAAGATAAATCTTTCTCAAATTGTAGGGGTTCATATTTGATAACGTGCTTATAATCGGGCTTATACGGTCGTAAGATAGAAACATGGAAAACATTATGGACATGTTCTAAGGTCAGAGGTAAGGCTACCTCATACACGACTTCACCAATTCTCCTTAGTACTTCAAAGGTTCCAATAAACCTTGGGCTCGATTTTTCCTTCTTACAAAATATGATTTTTCCCTTCCAGGGAGACACTTTCAAGAAAACGTAACTACCAGATTGAAATTCTTGATTCTATCGATGTTGATCGACATATTTCTTCTGTCTATCCTGAGCAGCTATCAATATTGACCTGATCACTTTGATAATCTCGGCTGTCTGTTGTACCAATTCTCGCCCTAGTAGTTAACGTTCACCAACTTCATCCTAGCATAATTGGGTTCTGCACTTTTTGTCGTACAACGCTTCGTAAGGCGGCATGCTAATACTTGCATGGTAACTGTTATTGTAAGCGAATTCCACCAACGGCAGATGATCATCCCAATTTCCTTTAAAGTCCATTATACAAGCTCTTCACATATCCTCCAATGTCTGGATGGTTCTTTCACTCTCCCCGTCCGTTTGAGGATGATAAGTTGTACTCATTCTTAACTGTATTCCCAAGCATTCATGCAGTCGCTTCATGAAGTTCGATGTGAAATGCGGATCTCGATTAGAGACTATAGACACTGGAACACCGTGCCTTGAAACAATTTCCTTCACATACAATTTCGCCAACTGATCCAAGTTAAATCTGATCTTGATCGGTAAGAAGTGTGCTGATTTCATCAATCGGTCCACGATAACCCATGCTGCATCAAAACCTTTCTGAGTCATTAGAAGACCCACCACAAAATCCATTGTGATATGTTCCCACTTCCATTCTGAGATTTCTAACGGTTGCAATAACCCCTCTGCCTTTGATGTTCCTCTTTAACTTTTTGACATGGAAAACACTTGGCCACACAATTGGTAGCGTCTCTCTTCCTATTCGGCCACCAAAAATGCTATTGGAGATCCTGGTACATCTTTGTACTCCCCGGGTGAATTAAATACCGTGAACTATGAGCCTTGCTAAAAATTTCCTCCTTTACTTCTGATACTTGCTATGACGCCCCCAAAATAGGTATACACCACCTATTCTGAGTCGCCAAATACATGGTACATAATTTAAATAGAAACTTAATTTATACAACTGTCGTGCAAATACGACAACACAATAGCTGAGTTTCAATACAAATATTGTCTTGTAGACAATATCCAAACTCATATAAAGTCCTCATTACAATTATTTTCACACTATTTTATAGAATAGTGATGACTACAATAACAACCATCTTGGACTGTCACTCCATTCCCCGACTAGTCCCAGCTATATTCTCAATTCTTGAAGAGAATAATTGAGACGCCCCAAAAATAGGTATACACAACCCATTCTGAGTCGCCAAATACATGGTACATAAATCAAATACAAACTTAATTTATACAACTGTTAAGTGTCGTGTAGAATACGACAAAACATAAATTGAGAGTTTTTAACATGAATATTGTCTCTTAGACAATATCCAAACTCAAATGGAGTCCTTATTACAATTATTATCACACTATTTTATAAAATAATGAAGACTACTGTAGCCACTATCTTGGACCATCACTCCAATCCCCGACTAGTTCCAGCTATATTCTCATTTCTTGAAGAGACAATGAAAGAAAAGGGTGAGCTCAACTAGCCCAATACAGAGTATTATAACTAAGATAATGAAGAATAAATTATCCTTAGAATTCAACAGTGTAAAACTGATAGAATACAATAGACAACAAGTTTAACTGCAGCGGAATAAGAAATCTTCTACGATTTAAAAGTTCGTAATCAATATTTTATCTATGTATCACATCTCAATAAATAATCCACATCATCAAATTATCCATGCACTACGGGCTAAGGATATTCGTTAGTATCACATCCACGAATTATCCATGCACTACGAGCCAAGGATATTCGTTATTATCACCTGTGGTCATGATCATGCCAATCAACTGTCCCTCAATGCACTACGGGCCAATGAGGACTTTTACTACATCATTTGTAACATTACATGTCATGATTATACCGATACATAAATCCTGCTAATAATCATACCAATCAATAGTCTATCTATGCACTACGAGCCAAAGATGACTTTTATCACAATTTAAGCATGAGGATGATGACAATGAAATAAGAATTCAATTAAGTGAGAGTAATGATAAATTTTAAAGATTTATAATTTAATTTATCTAGAGTTCAAAAATGTCCAAATTGTCAACATGATAACTGCGTTATGGAGTAAAATTCAAGAATAATATTCATGTATTAAAAATAATTTGGACAGAAAAGAAATCAATTTTTGTCGTGAATAGTACCAAGGCATGAAAAGATTAAAACTTAACAAGAATGTTCAGAAAAATATTTTTGTGAAACGATACTAGATGAAGCGCAAATTTCAAGGATATTCTACTAATTTCAAGGAGGATAGAAGAAATACTTATCCAAATAAGTGCAGAATTAGGAATATGAAACGAAATAATATTACATACATACTATAGAGTAAGGAAAACAATATTATTTCTTACGAATATTGAACAAAAATAATACCCCTTACCTTAAAAGGAGAGTATTTCTGACTGGTATGGCGGAGATATTATTTAAGAAAACTTGTACTATTTTCTACACTCAAAACTTTCTTAAACTCAAAAGAAATACACTCAATATTATAGAAGAAGAATTATCTGATTCTGGTGTGATTTTCATTTCTAAACTAAGCATCCTATTTATAAGAGAATAAGCAAAGGTTGGATCGAATTTTCTGGGCAAATTTTTTCTGTTTCGATCATGCTTGAATATGCAATTGCCACGTCGTCTGTAGTCAATTCTAAAGCGCAGCTGTGCCATAATGTGGAAACAATTTTCTAGACTAGCAGCGCAACTGCGCCGTCTCCAGTTCATTCTGGAGCGCAGCTGTGCCATAACATGGAAAGTGTTTTCTGGGCTAGCAGCGCAGCTGCGCTGTATCCTCGTGTATTCTAGGCGCAGATGCGCTCGACACCATATTTTGATTTTTTTTTAATTTTAATATTTATTTCAATTAAGATAAATTGTATATTTTGAATTGGAATATGATTAAAATAAAATTTTTATATTAACTTGGAATTGGATTCCACGTTCGTTTGAATAAAAGAGTTTATTCAAAAATTTTATATTAACTTGGAATTGGATTCCACGTTCGTTTGAATAAAAGAGTTTATTCAAAAATTTTATATTAACTTGGAATTAGATTCCATGCCCGTTTGAATAAAAGAGTTTATTCAAAAGTTTTATATTAATTTAGAATTGGATTCTACGTTCGTTTGAATAAAAGAGTTTATTCACATATGAAATAGGATTCTATGTTTCCTAGAATAAAGGAGTTTATTCACATAGAGAATATGATTTTTTGTTTCCTAAAATTAAAGATGTTTAATTTTGATAAGGAATATGATTCAACATATTTTATTTTTCCAAAGCAATTTTAAGTTAAAATAAATGAGTTTATTTTGTACTTGAAATTGGATTCCTTATTAAATAAAATAAAGGAGTTTATTTTGATTTGGAATTTGATTAAAAATAAAGGAGTTTATTTTTATTCAAATTTGAATAAAATAAAATAAAGAAATTTATTATGATTTAAATTTTGATTAAAACAAAGGAGTTTATTTTTACTTTAAAATTAGATTTTAATAAATTTAAAAATGCCCATTAATTTGATATCGATGCATATATGAAATTGATTTATTATTCATGAGATGCATGTTATTTATTGATGCATATGGTGATATGTATGATAATAAATGAGATTCATTATGGACTATTGACTAATGTGATTAGATTTTATTTTAGTTAGATGCATGAATGTATGACTTTATTAAATGGGGTCTGCGTACCTCGTTTTCTCTAACTTTTCTTAATGTAAATTCTATCTCTCTCCTATGTACTTCCCATTGACTGCTAATCAAGGTTTCTATTTATTTTAAATAGTTTTGTAATAGGAATAGTTAGAATTATTTAGAAGAATTGGAGATCAAGGAGCAATGAGCGCTTAAAGACCCGTTTTGTAATGGAGCCCGGCCCTAGTTTAAATGTAATAGTTATATTTAAATTTAATTCTTGCACCCTAGGTTTGACCTTTTTGGTTCATGTGGTGGCTCTAGTGAACCAAACTAGAATAAAGTCCGTAATCAATCCGGGTAGAATATAATATTCTATATTTGCATGCTTATACTATATATATAATGCAAACATGCTTCGCATATCAATTAATATGTCATGTATTATATATATATATGTGTGTGTGTGTGTGTGTGTGTGTGTGCAAGCGCGCTAAACAAGATAAGACAATTAATAACAAACCCCTTAAAAGTTTTTATATTAAGTCCTAAGCGTTCAAAGATATTTGAAATATCGAACGTCGCCTTCTAGCATAATAAAAAATAATAGAGTATTAATTAATTATTATAAGTTTGTTGTGTCACTACAATGCTTATCTTAATTTTTTGATATGTTAATTTTATCACATTTGATGCTTATAAAGAAAATTGAACAATGTTGTTTTATGCGTCACCACAAGGACAATGTTTTTCTTTTTTGAATATATGAAAGTGCTAAGTTGGACTAAACTTAGATAATTTTGATTCGGATGTGCCACCACTTGATCAAAATAATCTAAGAGACAAAATAAAAGGAGTTATATGATGATATAATTGACAAGAGTTGTCTACCTATTTATTTATATATAGTTTGTTGTGTCACCACAAGGCTATATACATTTGAAATGAGATCATTATTCTCACTAGCAAATCTTTAAATAGAATTTGCCGAACTATATAAGTGAGGGTAATATAGTTTGATAAAAATAGTGGGAGATACCAATTTAAAACAATACCTAAATTATTTTGGTAATTAATTAAAAAATGTATGATATAATGTTGTTAAATTACAAATTCATTTACAGAATTTTACAATGTCTAAAATTACTATCATTGCGTAGCATATAAGATGCTAAATTAATCGGACCGAATTAAATAGTTTGGTAAAGAAAATTAAGAATAGTTCTTATAGATAAAAAGCTATCTTATGTTCTTAATACGCTTATCCCTGCAATGGTTGCAGACAATGCCTCTGAGGAAGAGATTGCTTCTTTTAGAAAGTGGCAAGATGATGCACAGTTGGCTCAATGCATCATGCTTGCATCCATGAGTAACGAGCTTCAGCGTCAGAATGAAACTATGGATGCTCCTACTATACTACTACACATCAAGTAGTTGATGGTAAAGAAAGTAGGACTAATAAATATCAGATATCTAAGGAGCTCTTCCGATCTAGAATGACCAATGACACTACAGTACAGACAAAAATCCTTAACATGATCAATTTGATTGAACAATTAGGATAAAAAGTTTGGTCATGGATGGAGATTTGAGCCATGATTTGATCTTGCACTCACTCCCGGACTCCTTTCATAATTATTGTGAATTTTTCATATGAACAAGCCAGATATCAGCCTCGTTGATTTGTTTAACATGTTGAAAAATGTTTAGAGTCACTTTCTAACCAAGAAATACCAAGAGCCAATATTTGAGCATGGATGAAGATTTGAGTCAAGATTTGATCTTTCACACACTCCCGGACTCCTTTCACAATTATTGTGAATTTTTCATATGAATAAGCTAGATATCACCCTCGCTGATTTGCTTAACATGTTGAAAAGGATATTCTGTAAAGAAGAACAATTCTAAGAAGGTAAATAGAAATGCAAAAACAAAGGATAATAAGAACAAGACTGATAAGGATAACAAAGAAGTATACTTCCACTGCAATAAGCCAGTACATTGAAAGGAGACTTTGAGAAGCATCTTGCAGAGTCTAACCAGAAGAAGCTTAGTGAATTTTTGGTTACAAATACAATTTTGTTCATGATTGAAATTAATTACTTGTTTTATAAGTTAAGGTTCTACTTGGGTATTGGATGCTGCGACATCCCAAAAATTCATAAGATCTTGATGATTAAATTAAAGGTTAAAGAATAAAACCTAGATGAGAATTAAAGGATGGATTTAATTTTTTTAAAAGAAAAACCTATGTGGTTTATTTATTAAATAAAATTGAGAAAATAAGGGCTACGAACTTCAAAACCTAGAATGAAATTATATTTGGAAGTATGTTAAGGATAATGTATTATGTTACCTTTGACTTTATGACAATTAAAGAAAGAAATTATGAGAATGATTGAAATTTTTGAAAAGAAAGAAAAAGATTATGAATGTGGAAAATTTTATTAAGGAAATAAAATTCAAGTGAAGAGATACTATAAGAAAATGTGTATATGTATAGGTGCATATATATATTTAGTGATGTGCTATATATTTTAGCAAAAAGAATGATAAGGATAAATACTTTATGACCTATATATGGGACATGGGTGAGGTTAAGTAAATACATATATTGTAAATATGTATATATAATTATTCTTTATATAAAGAGAATTAAAGAAAATTTTGTAGCCTAATGTTATAAATTAGGTATGCGAATTAAATAACCTAAAGGGTTATCTTTATTTAGTGGTCATAGTATTTTAATTATATACTAGTGACCTAATCGTAGTGATTTGTGGATCATGTCTCAATGTATTAATTTTTTTGTAAGTGAATATGAATATTATGTGATTGTTTATATTTATTTATTATATAAACAAATAAAAGAAACTAATGTAACCTAATTATATATTAGGAATGAAAAAATTGAATAACTTAAGGGTTATGGTATGGAAAAATATTAGTATTTAAAATATATACTAATCCTAAGAGATTTATTTCATACATCTTAATTAATTAATTTTATAACCTAATTAAAGCAAGTTTAATTGGGTTAAGAAATTAAATGTACATGAGTAATGCTTTGAATTACAATTGAGTGAATGCAAACCCTAATTAAATGATTAGGAAAGGATAAAAATTAAAAGTATTGGACCTAATCTAATTTCATGGCCCAAATATTTTTATTAGAAAGCCCAAAAGAATTAAATGTAAAGATCAAGTTTTAGCCCAATTGTTAAAGGACTCTTTGGACATTGGATTAAGAAAATATTACATTAAAAAGAAACCACAAATGGGCTAGAAGGAGAGGAGATGGACGGCCTACAAGGATGAAGAAAAGAGAGGTACATGTATGTAATAATGGAATTTACTAACTCTTCACCAACTCTCCATATGTGTCATTGTGATAACCCAAATTTTCAAAAATACTTAAAATAAGAATTTAATAAATAGAATTCTTATTATAAGATATGTCGGGTTTGAATAGGAATATAAACGTGTTATATTTTTTGAATTTTGTGTTATTGGTGTAAAGAAATGCCATAAATGAGATTTTATAATTGGTTAAACTTTTAAGATAAAGTAGAGATTTAAAACTCGAAGTTTGATATTTAAATTATTAAAAAAAATAGTAATTGATGATGTGAAATTAAAGAGAGAATTAATGTTAGATGAGTTAACATTTAAAGAAACATGTTCAAAGTATTTAGAAATGATGGTTCTATTTCTGCTAATGCAGAACTTATCTGCCTCTGGACTTGAGGTGGTGGTGTAATGCGCATACTTCAAGCTTATGACAACAGTAAATTGCTACCGTCTCTGTAGAAGGTTCTGAGCAAGCTTGTGAAATTTGAAATTCAATGTATGTATATGGTAAATAAAAGTCATAATGGATGATTAAATTGTCTATGAATGTATTAAGTTAGCAAATCATAATTTGAATACTGTTGGGTAAAATCTAATTACGCACAACACACAAGTATACGTGGTCAACAAGTAATAAAGTGAAAGTAGAGTATCGTTCCCACGAGGAATTATTTAATAAAAATCACCAAGTACTAAGCCGTAACCAACTCAATCTTATTTAAACGAATTAATTTCAATTTATAAGTAAACTAATTCTAATTACTACTAGTTAAATTAAGATTACGGAGATTTAAGATCACAACTTCACTTATTGCTTCATTTAAGTTAACACACTTCTCATCAATTATTTTCTATCATGAATTGTTAATCAAGAACACTAAAGCAGATAAAACCATATCTCGATGCATAATACCCATACTCACTTAAATCCACAAATGATAGAATCAAGAAAGACACCCTAATTAACTAATCCACTATATCTCTATGTGAATTAAAATTAAAAATGATTTAAAGCACAAGTTCTGTATAAGATTACATTTGGCGTAAAGACATATCTCTATCCTAAACACGAATCATGAATTCTATCTATGCAGAAATCACAAACACATGCCATCATGATAAGATCTAAATCAATACTTCATCTCTCGAGTTCATATAGATTATCACGGTAATTTTTAGCTAGTCAATTAAGCAATTAAGTCCAAATCACAATAAACAATCCTCACAATAGAACATACTAATTGATAGCGAAGCATATTAAAATAAGCTACACAATAAGATCCATTGTAATCTCAAACAAAGAATTAGTTCATTATTATTGAATTAAAACTAAGAATCCACAATTGAATAATCATTAAAAGATAAAAATAAGAGTAGAGTAAAGAATAAATCTGTTGTCAGCAAATCTCCATCTTCCTCAAGCTCCTACTCTTGATCTTCAATGGTCTCCAAGTTGCTTCAATCTCCCAATCTCGTCTAATCTAGGGTTCCTAATCTAAGAAAGAAGGTAAATAATAAGTTAATAGAAATCTATCCCAAGAAGGATTTAATGGAGTCTTAGAACTAGCCTTCCAATCCTAGTTAAACTCAAGTATTTTGAGTTATAATGGACACCCTAGCAAGTTAGGCAACTAAGAATCCTATTCTAGCTCAAATTGGACACCAAATAACACAAAACAGCTCTTTTTCCCGCCACCTAGCGCCCCACACTGTCCCCAAGCCATTTATAGCACGGTCCGCACTACTGTAGCAGTCGTTCTGGTGGCCTAGCGTGGTCCGCGCTACTCTATTTTCTACTGTGATATCCTTTGGTAAAACAGGCATAACTGTTGATCCGCTTGGATTTACGGAGCCTTATACCTATCAAATCGAAGATATCGACGAGATCTACAACTTTCATTCTTTGAGGGTTTACAAATTCGAATTGGATCAAGGTGGAAATCGGACTTGAAGTAGATGTTATGTAAATGGCAAACATGTCAACTCTTAGCTTTGATCTTCATTGATAAAAGGGCCATAACATCTGAACTCCGATTGGGATGATTCAAGATGTTCCGGAAAGCTAAGAAGTAGAGCTACCATAAATTCGAAGTTCCAAGCCAAGAACACGCATCTAACGTGGTGTTAAAAGTCCTTCAATATTCCCTTCTTGCATTTGCTTGCATATTTTGGTCGAAAAGATGTACGAATTGCTTTCCCTTGCTTCTTCATGCCAATGCCGTGTCATCGCCTACAAAATAACATACAATGTATAAAAAGTAACTACGAAACATGAGATTAAACAAATAATTCAAGTAATAGATACCGGACAAGTAGGTATAAAACCTACTTATCAAATACCCCCAAACTTAAACATTTTCTTGTCCTCAAACAAAAACACAAATTAGACATATTCATCCTCTAGCAATGATCCACCCAAACAATGAGTCAATATGAATTCGATCAATGGCCTCAAAGGTTACAACAAATGATAACCCGTGGAAAATTTCAAAATAATGTCATGTCTAAAATTTCAACAACTTTCATTAGATTCACATCTACTCTTGATCCTTTAAGTGCGTGTGTGCATCCATATGTTCAAACCCGTCATGATTTAGATTAGATCAACCAATACTCATAAAAGATTTTCAAAAATGACTTTCAAAACTTTTTATCACATCAATCACCGCTAATATAGACATAGCACAAATTTTTCTTGAGGATCACCCGGATATTTAAACTTTTAAGCACATATGAACCCTTCCCAAATATTTCAAACATACATATTTTCTTTTCTCTATTTAGTGAGTGCGTTTTACGCTCCATCTCACTTTCCACTTTTTATTGAACGAGTGCGTTTTACGCTCCATCTCGTGCCTATGTTTATGGGGAGTGCGTGTTACGCTCCATCTCGACCCACCACAAGATTCAATTATTCAATTCGGGAAGGTTCCAATAATTTTTTTTTCATAAATACACCAAGATTTCCCCCAAACTTATGTGAGTGCCTAATTTTCACTTCGAATGATGCTTAAATAAGATTTCTTAAGTTACAATGGTATCTTTCATAAGCATTTAGCCAAAAAAATTCAATCTCAACTGGCTAAACAAATGGATATGTGTAAAATTTTTCAAAATTTCGCAAGTAATGTGAAAACCAACTAATGAGTTAAAATATAGACTAAGCATGCTCATCAATTCTCCAAGAGTTAACAATATCAACCACCCACTTATCATCGGCCAAAATCAAATTCCATCAAAACATTGCCCAAGTAAATATTAAACATGATAAATACCCCCAAACTTAACACATATATTTTCCTCAATGGCTAAGATAGGAAAATTTTAAAGAGGGGACTTCCCTGACATATACAGCATTTTCCTCCTTGTCTGCTAAGTCTAAAGAATAGGCCAGACACATTGGAATAAATCGGGAACCACACTTGAGTTGAACTTGACTAATATTGGAAATAAACCACTCTTAATGTCTGGGATGTCCGAACAGTGCGGCCCGCGCCATATGTATGCCTTAAATGATTTTGGGGTTCCCTCTTTGTAAAGATGTCCCAATTTGAATGAATTTGTGCATGGAATAGATTAGATTTAGGATTGGATTGTTGTGTTTATGACTGATAGGAAATTGACTTCTTGGATGGTTGGAGTTCATATAGGGGATGGAAAACCAACGTGGTTAGGAAGATGGGGATGGACTGGTTTAATGGGAATGGAAGTTGAAAAGGAGAAGTAAAGATGGTGTAACGGGGGTTATGGAGGATAGGAAGTGTAATGGGTGTAGGAAAAGTGGAGAAGTTGCATGTATTAAGGAGAGGTGGCTTGGATCAGTCTAGAACACGTCGCTACATCTGTTTAGTGTCTGATATTCCCGAGTAGTGCGGTCCGCGCTGGGTATAGGCACGGCTTGGCGCGCCCTGCGCTAGGCAAGCAGTGGCTTCTGGACTGGTAGTGTGCCCCGCGCTTGATATAGGCTTGGCATAGCGCGGTCCGCGCTGGGCAGTCAGTAGTTTGAGGGCGCATTAGCGCATTCCACGCTTTCAGATCGGCAACGTAGTACGGTTAGCGCTGTGATTGCAGTTGGTTTCTAAGATGCTAGCGCGCCCCGCACTGGGTCTATGCATTGTATAGCGTGGCCAGCGGTGGAAGGACAGTAGCTGAATGATTTTTCTTTTTCTTGTCTTACCTGGGAACATACCATTATGGAGTCATTATTCGTTGAAAACTAAATATTTGAGCTAGACTATAAACTAAAATATAAAGAATAAATAAGGAAGAAAAGGTTGAGAGCTTGGGTTGCCTCCCAAGTAGCGCTAGTTTTAACGTCGTAAGCCCCACTTTGTCTGGTAAACGCTATCCAATTGCTCTTCGAAAGTTGAGGAATCCTCCATCCATTAGTAGCAAATAATCCTTTGGGAGGTTCCCAAAAGCGATGGCCATAGCATCAAAGTCACCTAGCATGCTCTGACTCAGTATAATCTCCATGAAGAAGGGAAAATAATTAGGTGCTATCTCCATTGTGTTTGTGATCATATTTGGGCATGGAAGTGTGGTAAACACAATGGGCTCTTCGTTTATCTTCTTTTTCTTGTCCCACTATGGCTTCATTGTTTCACTAGCTCTCATGTCATAAAGAGCCTTGCCGACGACATGGCTACCAAGTGGGCATGATTTTGTAAATCTAACCGGATCCTTGAACTTTGGTGAAGAAAGAACTTGGGACATAAATATCATAGGCTCATCATCGTTGGTACCCATAGTTAGTTCTTCGCTGACCTTGTTTTCATTACCCCCACTTGTCTCCTCTTTTTCAAAATCTCGTGTATCATCCAGTTATAGATTTGGCTCGGGCACTTCATCAATCTCGGAATCCTCGTCATAACACCAATTGTTTTGAGGACAGTTGTTCAGGGCTTTGAGCATTTGATCCATCTGGTTCTGCATATTTTGAATTGATATCTCTTGATTCTGAATCGATCGCTCTTGATTAATTCTCCTCTCCTCTTGGTTTGCTATGAGCTTGGACAACAATTCCTCCAACCTGGAATTATCTGTCTCAGTTTTTGAATCCATGTATTGAGGACCATGAGTTGAAGTGGTGATGAGTTGTTCCATCTGGTGCTGAAAATTATGGCTCGATATTTCTTGACTCATCATCCTCTCCTCTTGGTTTGCTATGACCTTTGACAGTAATTCCTCCAACTTTGACTTTTCTTCTTTTAATGGAGGTTGAAATGAGAGTTCCGGTATGTATGTTGGATTTGGAGTAGAGTATTGATCTTATAATTATAGCTCCATGAAGAATCCGGGTGATACCCCTAAACTTGATGATAACTAGGATAAGAATAATTGTTGAGGTAGTTACCACCATACTGTACCGGCCCAAGACTGATGGTGCATTGAATACTCGGGTGATTGCCAGCACAATAATTGCAAGTATCTGCTATCCTTCGATTATGTTGGGCTACAACAACGTCCAACCTTCTTGAAAGTGTCTCAAGTTGTGCTGATAATGCAGAAAATACATTGAGTCCATCCATCCTCGCTCCCCTTGGTTGAGTCATACTCGAATATGGCCTTTGATAATTGAATCCAGCCATGGTACCTGAAAAGAAAGAAAAATAGGAAGAGAATTAAATAAAAAGAAAAAAATATTTAAATTAAGATTAATTTGATTGACGCTAATATTGGCAAATAATTATTAAATTAATTCCCCAGCAACGGCGCAAAAAACTTGTTGGGTAAAATCTAATTACGCACAACACGCAACTATACGTGGTCAACAAGTAATAAAGTGAAAGTAGATTATCGTTCCCACGCGGAATTGTTTAATAAAAATCACCAAGTACTAACCCGTTACCAACTCAATTTTATTTAAACGAATGAATTTCAATTTATAAGTAAACTAATTCTAATTACTACTAGTTAAATTAAGATTACGGAGATTTAAGATCACAACTTCACTTATTGCTTCATTTAAGTTAACACACTTCTCATTAATTATTTTCTATCATGAATTGTTAATCAAGAACACTAAAACAGATAAAACCATCTCTCGATGCATAATACCCATACTCATTTAAATCCACAGATGATAGAATCAAGAAAGAAACCCTAATTAACTAATCCACTATATCTCTATGTGAATTACAATTAAAAAGGATTTAAAGCACAAGTTCTCTATAAGAATACATATGGCGTAAAGTCATATCTCTATCCTAAACACGAATCATGAATTCTATCTATGCAGAAATCACAAACACATGCCATCATGATAAGATCTAAATCAATACTTCATCTCTCGAGTTCATATAGATTATCACGGTAATTTTTAGCTAGTCAATTAAGGAATTAAGTCCAAATCACAATAGACAATCCTCACAATAGAACATAATAATGAATAGCGAAGCATATTAAAATAAACTACACAATAAGATCCATTGTAATCTGAAACAAAGAATTAGTTCATTATTATTGAATTAAAACTAAGAATCCACAATTGAATAATCATTAAAAGATAAAAATAAGAGTAGAGTAAAGAATAAATCTGTTGTCAGCAAATCTCCATCTTCCTCAAGCTCCTACTCTTGATCTTCAATGGTGTCCAAGTTGCTTCAATCTCCCAATCTCATCTAATCTAGGGTTCCTAATCTAAGAAAGAAAATAAAGAATAAGTTAATAGAAATCTATCCCAAGAAGGATTTAATGAAGTTTTAGAACTAGCCTCCCAATCCCAATTAAACTCAAGTATTTAGAGTTATAATGGATACCCTAGCAAGTTAGGCAACTAAGAATCCTATTCTAGCTCAAATTGGACACCGAATAACCCAAAACAGCTCTTTTCCCGCAGTCTAGCGCGTCCCACGCTGTCCCCAAGCCATTTATAGCGCGGTCCACGCTACTGTAGCAGTGGTTTTGGTGGCCTAGCGCGCCCCTAGCGTGGTCCGCGCTACTCTGTTTTCTGCTGTGACGTCCTTTGGTAAAATAAGCATAACTTTTGATCCGCTTGGAGTTACGGAGCCTGTCACCAATCAAATTGAAGATATCAATGAGATCTACAACTTTTATTCTTTGAGGATTGACAAATTCGAATTGGATCAAGGTGGAAATCGGACTTGAAGTAGATACTATGTAAATGGCAAACATGACAACTCTTAGCTTTGATCTTCATTGATAAAAAGGCCATAACTCTCACATCTGAACTTTGATTGGGATGATTCAAGATGTTCCAGAAATCTAAGAAGTAGAGCTACCATAAATTCTAAGTTCCAAGCCAAGAACATGCATCTAACTTGGTGTTAAAAGTCCTTCAATATTCCCTTCTTGCATTTGTTTGCGTATTTTGGTCCAAAAGATGTACGAATTGATTTCCCTTGCTTCTTCATGCCAATGCCGTGTCATCGCCTACAAAATAACATAAAATGTATGAAAAGTAACTACGAAACATGAGATTAAACAAATAATTCAAGTAATAGATACCAGACAAGTAGGTATAAAACCTACTTATCAAATACCCCCAAACTTAAACATTTGCTTGTCCTCAAACAAAAACACAAATTAGACATATTCATCCTCTAGCAATGATCCACCCAAACAATGAGTCAATATGAATTCGATCAATGGCCTCAAAGGTTACAAAAAATGATAACCCGTGGAAAATTTCAAAACAATGTCATGTCTAAAATTTCAAGAACTTCCATTAGATTCACATCTACTCTTGATCCTTTAAGTGTGTGTGTGCATCCATATGTTCAAACCCATCATGATTTAGATTAGATCAACCCATACTCATAAAAGATTTTCAAAAATTACTTTCAAAGCTTCTTATCACATCAATCACCGCTAATATAGACATAGCACAAATTTTTCTTGAGGATCACCCGGATATTTAAACTTTTAAGCACATATAAACCCTTCCCAAGTATTTCAAACATACATATTTTCTTTTCTCTATTTAGTGAGTGCGTTTTATGCTCCATTTATAGTGCGGTCCGCGCCATCAGTAGTGATGGTTACGGTGGCCTAGTGCGCCTTAGCCTTGGTCCGCGCTACTCATTTTCTCTTTGCGACGTCCTTTGGTAAAACAGACATAACGTTTGATCCGCTTGGAGTTACGGGGTCTTCCACCTATCAAATCGAAGATATCGACGAGGTCTACAACTTTCATTCTTTGAGGATTGACAAATTCGAATAGGATCAAGGCGGAAATCGGACTTTAAGTAGATGCTATGTAAATGGCAAACATGACAACTCTTAGCTTTGATCTTCGTTGATAAAAAGGCCATAGCTCTCACATCCGAACTCCGATTGGGATGATTCAAGATGTTTCGGAAAGATAAGAAGTAGAGCTACCATAAATTCTAAGTTCCAAGCCAAGAACATGCATCTAACTTGGTGTTAAAAGTCCTTCAATATTCCCTTCTTGCATTGTTTGCGTGTTTTAGTCCAAAAGATGTACGAATTGCTTTCCCTTGCTTCTTCATGCCAATGCCGTGTCATCTCCTACAAAATAACATAAAATGTATGAAAAGTAACTACGAAACATGAGATTAAGTAAATAATTCAAGTAATAGATACCGGACAAGTAGGTATAAAACCTACTTGTCAAATATGCGTTAGTTTGTTAACCTAGAATGAATATTGGTTAATCAAGTTATATTATAGAATATTATATAGCCTTGTGTGGTGGTAGTGTGGAATGAGAAAGAGTTGATTCACATAAGACGGTGAATTAATATATGTGTTTAGCATAAGAGGATGAAAGAAATATGTTAATTAATATTTGATATTTTTAATATATTACATGGTTAATGTTTGAAAGATAGGTGATTAATAAAAGAAGAGAACCAATATAATTATAAGTAATTATTGGTTAGAGATTAATAAATTAAGTTCATATTTTATGTGGTGGTTAAAGAAAATTGTTTTGGAACAACTTATGGAAGAAATGGAATGGAAGAATTATATTGTATAAATTAGTGTGGTACATACTAATTATTGTAAGGAAATGACTATTTGGATAAAGGTGTTATGTGTATAAGTTCATAGTATATAATCATTTAAGGTAATTAAATAATTTAATACTAAGGCAAAGTGTGGCACCTAAGCTTAACATTAAATGAATATTGAATAAAGTGGAAATGGGGAAAAAGCCAAACATGGCCTAGACCCCTGATATTTTACTGTTGAGAAAATGAGCTTGAGTTATATAACTCTAGTAAGTGGAATAACTGAGCCTTGTGTGGCATGAGTATTAAATTTAAATCAGACTAAAGGTTTAACTAGAATTATTAAAAGAGAATTAATAGAAAGATAATAGATGATTGATAATAATCATTGTGATAGGGAATAATGGGTTGATAGTACCCAACTGATGTATATTTAGCCCAAATAAAATGTTATGTGTACTAGCCCAATGTATAAGATTGTATATTGGAGTATATAAGTATACTTCCTACATGTGGGTAGGTATGTATATATGTGTGTATATGTACCCATAAGTTAATTTAATGTAGTAATGTTAAGTCATTATAATTGATTTAATAGGCCCAAAAGGAATTAACTTTAGTATGATGGGGACCATTTTACTAATAAGTTAAGGAGTAATATAGCATGTCCCATATTCATTGTCCCTAATTATATCAGCCGTGTAATAGGCCAATGGCCTACTCCTCAATGTTTCTTAGACTCAGTAATGATGATGATGGCTATCTAGAGCAAATAATGAAGAGAGGAATGGAGGAAGATGGAGTTGGTGACCAACCCTTCAATACCCTATGACTTCTTCTTCTTCCTCTTAGTTTAAATCTTTGGGCAAAATCATTGTATGGACAATGACTTCTCTATAAATAGGGACTCCTCCTTCTCAATATCCCGTTGGTTGAATTGTCTAAGAAAATGGGTTATGGAAGGTTAGTAGAAGTGAGAGCAATGGGAGGATTGAAGAGCTATAATTAGCAAATTCAACAATCAAGAGGTAATAACACTAACATATATGTTCTTGATTCCTAAATGTTGTAAATTCTTAGAAATGACAAGAAATACTTACTAAGTAAGTCAAAAATTGATGACTAAAACTTGTTGCAATCTATAAATTGATGTTAGATGTTGTTAATATGGTTTAATACAGACCAATTTTGTTTAGAAATGAATTCGTAGTGATGAAATTCGTTAAACATGTGAAATTATGGAAAAATAGTAAAACTCTTGAATTGGAGTAATCAAATTGGTTGTTTATGTGATTTGAATTTCTAGCATGTTAGTTGAGTATTATATAAATGTATGAAAGCAATTTAGTTGATTTTAGGTGTGACAATTGAAGAATTTCATGTTTGGGTTTGGGTCCTTGATAAGTGGATTTTATATACACTGATCCGGTATCTTTTACTTGAATTAGTTGCTTATATTTATGTGTCTTAGTTACTTTTCATGCATTTTGTGTTCATTTTGTAAGTTATACGTTTGGGAGCGGTGTGAGTGACTATTGGTAAGGAAAATCAAAGAAAACGCAAAGAAAAGCAAACCGGACATCATTTGGGCTTTCATGTTTACTTCATGTTCTTGGTTTGGAACTTAGCTTACATTGAAGAGCATCATCATAGCTTTTCAGAACATTTTGAATCATTCCAATTGGAGTTCGGATGCAAGAGTTATGATCGTTGTACCAACGGACGTCGAACGTCATGGTTTTGGGTGGTCATTTGCATAGCAGTTACTTCCAGCTCAATTTCAGCCTTCATCCGCCCTGAATTTCTCAATCGTCAAAGAATTAAAGTTGTAGATCTCATCGATATCTTCGATTTGATAGGTGACAGGCCCCGTAACTCCTCCCGGATCAAAGGTTATGGCCGTTTTCCCAAAGGATGTCGGAGTAGAAAATGTCAGAACTTGGGCCCAGCGCCGGGGCGCCCAAAATAGGCCTATGCCCAGCGGAGGGGCGCTGGGGAGCAGTGTGTCGAGAGTCAAGCCCAGCGCTGGGGCGCTGGGGAAGAGGTTGGTTGCGGCTTGGATGCGTTTTGGGCGAATTTTGACACATTTTTGACTCCAAATAGGATTGGGTTTGTTCCTAAGCTAAAAATTGGACTTGTAACCTATAAATACATGATGTAAGGCATATAATAAAAGAGATTACATAGCTTAGCTTAGATAAAACACTCCATTAGATTAGAATATAAACCCTAGTTCTTATTAGTTTTGGAGATTGAAGCAACTTGGAGAACATTGAAGATCAAGAGCAAGAGGGGAGCATCAGATTTGCTGACAACAGATTTTATTCTCTTCTCTTATCATACTTTTATCTTTTAATGTCTATTCAGTTGTGGATTCTTGGTTTCAATTCATTAATTATGAACTAACTTTTTTATTGTGATTTCAATTGAACTTTTTATGGCTATGAATTAGTTATTCATTATATTCCAATTATTTATGTTAAAGTGAGTTGTTTATCTTGCCTTATGCTTATTGATAGATTATCTGATCAATAATTACCTTGTTACTCTAGAAGGAATTGAAAGAGGAATTCTAGGGTTAGAACTGGGCATGATAACATGTGACTTAGTTATTTGCATGGTGAATAATTAGGTTTATGAATTGAATGGAAATATCTGTTCACCGCATGTAACACATACGGAATTGGAATTGAAGGAGTTTAATGCAATTGTTTTGCATAGGAATATAGCAAGATTAATCTGGATTAAATAGAAGGCAATTGATCACTTGGAAAAGGACTTTTGGCATTTGAGAATTCCTGTTAACAATTCAGTAGACATAATAATTGGATAATTGGATAATTGATTTATAGTTCATAATTGGGGATATTGAAGTCTTAATCTTTATTTATTTGAATTAATTTTAGAGTAATCTAGTTTTAATTGATTAATTTAGTTTTCTTAATTAGAAAAATCATGATTTGAGATTGTTTAAATAAAATTGATTTGGTTAAGAGTTAGTACTTGGTAATTTTTATTAAATAATTCATCGTGAGAACGATACTTTTCTTATCACTTTATTACTTGTTGACCGTGTATACTTGCACGTATATTTTGATTGTGAAATCTATTAACAAGTTTTTGGCGCCGCTGCTGGGGAATTAGTTTAATATTTTTTTACCAATATTAATTTCAATCAAATTAGTCTTAATTTAAACATTTTTATTTTTATTTTTAATTCTCTTCTTATATTTCTCTCATTTTAGGTACCATGGATGACTTTGAGTATCAATGGTCATACACGAACGTGACTCAACCAAGGGGGATGGAGATTGACAGACTCGCGACACTTTCCGCAATGTTAGCACAAATTAAAGAACTTTTGAGAAAGTTGGACGTTATCGCATCCCAACAAAATCGAAGGATGGCAGTTATGTGTGACTATTGTGCTGGCAATCACCCGAGTAATCAATGCACCATCAATCTTGGGGCGGTACAGTATGGTGGTAACTACCTCAATCAATATGCATATGATAATTATGAACAAGTTTGGGGGTATCACCCGGATTTTTCATGGAGCTACAACTATCAAGACCAATACTCTACTCCAAATCCAACATACACGCCGGAATTCTCATATTAACCTCTATTAAAAGAAGAAAATTCAAGGTTGGAGGAATTGTGGTCCAAGTTCGAGGAGAGAGGAATTAATCAAACGGGGTCAATTCTAAATCTTGCGGATCAGATAGAGCAAATGACCAAAGTCATAAACAACCTTCCTCCAAACACTTGGCTTTATGACATGGATGACGAAATTGATGAAGTGCAGAGCCAAATCTACAACCTGGATGAGACACGAGATGTTGAAAAGAGGAGACAAGTAGGGATAATGAAAATAAGGTCGGTGAAGAACTAACTATGATTACCAACGAGGAGGAGCCGATGTTATTAGTGCCCCAAGTTCCTTCTCCACCAAAGTTCAAGAATCCGGTAAGATTTGCAAAACCATGTCCGCTAGGTAGTCATGTCGTCGGCAATACTCCTTGTGATGTAAAAGCGAGTAAAACTTCAAAGCCATGGTTCAATGAGTTGGAGAAGATAGAAGAAGAGATTGTTGTGTCTGACAAGCCTCAATGCCAGAATCTATTCGCAAACACAATGGAAAAAATACCTAGATGTTGGACGTTCTTTAATGTGATCTTATCTAAACAAAGCATGCTAGGTGACTTTAATACAATGACTATCGTAAATGGGAACCTACCAAAAGCTATATTATTTCCGATGGATGGAGGGTTCCTCAACTTTCGAAGAGGAATTGGATAGCATTGACAGAACAAAGTCAGCCGAAAGACTATAAATCAATGTACCGATCGGGAGGCAACCCAGAATTTTATATTTATATGCTTTACTAGTTTATTTAGTAGATAGGAATTAATTTGCTTAGTAAGTTCTCTTATAATCTAATATATGTTGTCTCTCTTCATTGCAGGTATTGGAGGTTCAATGGATAGGAAAATGATCGTCGCTACCATCGCCACCAGCACCTCACGCTTAGTTGATTACATGGAAGTTCTCTTCTACTTATCGCTATATTCTTACAATGAGGACATTGTAATTGCTAAGTTTGGGGGAGTTTAGTTTAGTTTGTTATTGCATGTTTAGTTTCATGTTTATGTTGTGTTATTTTGCATATGTTGTTAATATAGTTTAGGTTCATTATAAAAAAAAATTCAAAAATTCAAAAATTCAAAAATAATAGTTAATTACTATGTTCATTTTGCATAAGTCCAGCGGTTTGTTATAGTTAAGTTTATTTTGGCCAATGATGAGATTGGAATTGGGTAGACAAGTATAATACTGACTATTAGAGCTTTGATGTGATTTCTTGTTATGAATTGAATCTTTTTCATTTGAAACTAGTATAATAATGATATAGACAATAAAACAACTTGTTGATTGATTGAGTTTAAATTGATACATAATGGGACTCTAAAGGATAATGCTAGTTTGAATGAAAGAATGACAAGAATAAGTAGTTATGACTAAAGTTAGACAAGAACCTAAGTTTGGGGGAATATATGTGGGGTATATAAGCTTTAAAAAAAAAGAAAAAAAGAAAACATGTTGAGTCTTGTGGTGGGTTGAGGAGAAACACTCCGCATAAACACAAGCGTGAGATGGAGCGTAAAACGCACTCACCAACCATCTATCAAAAGAAAAAGAAAAGGGAAATAATCACGGGAAAAGAGCAAAAAGCCCCCGTGTAAAAAAAAAGAGAAGGAAGAAAAGAAAGTATAAGTATCCTGCATGCACCCTTGAATTTGGTTGAGTTTAATTTTAGTTGAATCGTGCCTATCTTTGAGATTTCTTGAGTTTACACTATATGATGCCTTTGGAGAGACTTGTTATGTGTTAAATTTGATTTTATATCAGTTAGCATGGTTGTTGAGCACACACACGCACTATACCAGTAATAACAGTTTAAGACTTGATGATTGACTAGGAAATTATTGATTAGTTTTGATATGAAGTATTGTCGTGTTTACTTGATTACTCTAAGGCCGAGTGAATAGATTTGATTCTATCAAATACTGCTGGATTCGTAGGCATATAGATTAGTTGCATTTCATTGCATTGCATTGCATTATGTTGTGTTACTTGGGGATAAGTAACAGTTTAAGTTTGGGGGTATTTGATAAGTGGATTTTATATACACTTATCCGGTATCTTTTACTTGAATTAGTTGCTTATATTTATGTGTCTTAGTTACTTTTCATTCATTTTTGTGTTCATTTTGTAGGTTATACATTTGGGAGCGGTGTGAGCGACTATTGGTAAGGAAAAGCAAAGAAAACGCAAAGAAAAGCAAACCAGACATCATTTGGGCTTTCATGTTTACTTCATGTTCTTGGTTTGGAACTTAGCTTACATTGAAGAGCATTGTCTTAGCTTTCTAGAACATTTTGAATCATTCCAATTGGAATTCAGATGCAAGAGTTATGATTGTTGTACCAACGGACGTCGAACGTCATGGTTTTGGGTGGTCATTTGCATAATAGTTACTTCCAGCTCAATTTCAGCCTTCCTCCACCCAGAATTTCTCAATCCTCAAAGAATGAAAGTTGTAGATCTCGTCGATATCTTCGATTTGATAGGTAACAGGCCCCGTAACTCATCCCGGATAAAATGTTATGGTCGTTTTCCCAAAGGACATCAGAGCAGAAAATGTCAGAACTTGGGGCCAGCGCCGGGGCGCTGGGGAGCAGTGTCTGAGTGTCAAGCCCAGCGTTGGGGCGCTGGGGAAGAGGTTGGTTGCGGCTTGGACGCGTTTTGGGCGAATTTTGACACCTTTTTGACTCCAAATAGGATTGGATTTGTTCCTAAGATAAAAATTGGACTTGTAACCTATAAATACATGATGTAAGGCATATAGTAAAAGAGATTACATAGCTTAGCTTAGATAAAACACTCCATTAGATTAGAATATAAACCCTAGTTCTTATTAGTTTTGGAGATTGAAGCAACTTGAAGAACATTGAAGATCAAGGGCAAGAGCAAGAGAGGAGCATCAGATTTGCTGACAACAGATTCTATTCTCTTCTCTTATCATACTTTTATCTTTTAATGTCTATTCAGTTGTGGATTCTTGGTTTCAATTCATTAATTATGATCTAACTCTTTTATTGTGATTTCAATTGAACTTTTTATGGCTATGAATTAGTTATTCATTATATTCCAATTATTTATATGAAAGTGAGTTGTTTATCTTGCCTTATGCTTATTGATTAATTATCTGATCAATAATTACCTTGTTACTCTAGAAGGAATTGAAAGATGAATTCTAGGGTTAGAACTAGGCATGATAACATGTGACTTAGTTATTTGCATGGTGAATAATTAGGTTTGTGAATTGAATGGAAATATATGTTCACCGCGTGTAACACATAAGGAATTGGAATTGAAGGAGTTTAATTCAATTATTTTGCATAGGAATATAGCAAGATTAATCTGGATTAAATAGAAGGCAATTGATCACTTGGAAAAGGACTTTTGGCATTTGAGAATTCCTGTTAACAATTCAGTAGACATAATAATTGGGATAATTGGATAATTGATTTATAGTTCATAATTGGGGATATTGAAGTCTTAATCTTTATTTATTTGAATTAATTTTAGAGTAATCTAGTTTTAATTGATTAATTTAGTTTTCTTAATTAGAAAAATCATGATTTGAGATTGTTTAGATAAAATTGATTTGGTTAAGAGTTAGTACTTGGTAATTTTTATTAAATAATTCATCGTGGGAACAATACTTTTCTTATCACTTTATTACTTGTTGACCGTGTATACTTGCACGTATATTTTGATTGTGAAATCGATTAATGATCCCCTGCAGCGAGAGACCTTTTAGGATCTAACCAGAAGAACGCAATGCGCTTATTCTCATAAATGTGCGAGATTCTCATCTCTGCATCTGTTTTGGGGACGGTAGCAGTCTGTACGCTCCAACGATGAAAGGACATCGCTTGTTGCTTCCGTGCACAAATACCTGATTTTGCTTTCTGATATAATCTAATAAGCTTTAGCATGTTGGTAGAACTTAGTTATGCATGAAAATAGGTTTAGCATGTCGTATAAAGTTCCCTTGCATATATGAGTTGCATTGGTTTACATTAATATATGTTTCAAAAAGAAACTTAAATATTTTGAAAACAAACCTTGATGAACTTTAATTCATTTAAGTTTTGACCTTGTAGTATGAGTATATGGTTGAGTCATGCGAGTATAAAGTGTGATTTTAAGTTACCTCGCATAAGATAACTTGCATAGCTTGGATAATATGTGTTTTCAAAGAGAAATTCAAGTTTTAAGCATTTCATGAGCTGCGGTAAGCTTCGACCTGGGTGAACTGTAAACCCGGGCATCCTGAGATCGATTCCCGCCTGCAACAAGTGTGATGGCCAATTAAAAGTTGGTTCGTGTGGCCACGGATCACACATTTTCGGGCGGAGCCATGTCGTATGCCAAGCCTGTACGCAAAGCCTGGCCCGGGGTGGGGAGACTTAGTTCGACTGCGGTTGGGAAACTCCAAATTATAAAAAAAAAGACTATGAAATATGATTCGAAGTTGCCTTGCATGATTAGTTTGGCATGACATGGATTTTGAGAATAAAATTTAGAAGTTCTGAAACTAAGATGGAAGAACATTAAGTCACTCGTATTCTGACTTTTTGTGCAAGCATGATATGACTTTTATGCCTCTAGGCATGATTAGTAAGTGCACTCACCTAGTTTGACACAGTAAAAGTCATTCAAGCATATTTTTAAAGTAAGATTTCAAGTGATGAACCATGTTAGTCATATGAATACATGTGAACATGTGTATTAAAAGTTGTTTAACATTGTTATATGATTTGATGAGTACGTAGTTAGACAATTGTTGCATGAATTCACTTAGCCTTGTTAGAAAATTTTTAAATAAGGCTATAAAGTAAGAAAACAACATAAGGTAAACACAAGAGGCACCAAACATAGGCCAATACCTCTTAATGTGTGTATATATTATGTGTTAACCTTCATGCATGTTAAGAAATGAAGTGTAAACTGAGAACTAAAGATTCAAATCTGGTCTGGCCAGGGGACGACGCAGATGCGCCCATCCTAGGCCAAATTGTAGCACAGCTGCGCTGCAGGGCAGTGTTGTTTAATTATTTAAATTATAATATGAACCTTTAAACATATGTGTATATGTAACGCCCACAAAATAGGTATACATCACCCATTCTGAGTCACCAAATACATGGTTCAGAATACAAATACAAACTTAATTATACAATTGTCGTGCAAAATACGACAACACAATAGCTGAGTTTTTACACGAATATTGTCTTCTAGACAGTATTCAGACTAAAATGGAGTCCTCATTACAATTATTATCACACTATTTTATAAAAATAGTGAGGTATACTATAGCCACCATCTCGGACCATCACACCATTCCTTGACTTGTCCCAACTATATTCTCATTTCTTAAAGTGAACATTAAAGAAAAGGGTGAGCTCAACTAGCCCAGTAAGAAATATTATGACTAAGATAATGAAAAATAAATTATCGTTAGCCTTCAACAGTATAAAAACTGATAGAATACAATTGACAACAAGTTTTAGAACAAAAATTGCAGCGGAATAAGCAATCCATTAGAAGAGTCAAGTAGAGCGTGATATCTACCATCTTCTATGTTTTAAAAGTTTATCATCAATTTTATCGCTGAGACTCAATTTAATAAATAAACCACATCATCAAATCATCCTTGCACTACATGCCAATGATATTCATTAGTATCACGACCATGAATTACCCATGCACTACGGGTCAATGATATTCGTGTTTTCACCAATGATTATGATCATACCAGCAACTGTCCATCAATGCACTACAGGCCAATGAGGACTTTTACCACATCATTTGTAACATTACGGGTCATGATTATACCGAATGATCCCTAGTCATAATCATACCAAGCAACAGTCCATCTATGCACATAAGCCAAAGATGACTTTCATCACAATATAAGAATGAGGATGATGACAATTATATAAGAATTAAATTAAAAGGAAACAAAGGATAAATTTTTAAAGATTTATAATTTAATTTATCCAGAATTCAATAATGTCCAAATTGTCAACATGATACTACTTTGTGGAGTAAAATCCAAGAATAATATTGTATCAAAAATGATTTGGACCGAAAAGAAATCAAATTTTGTTTTGTCATGATTAGTACTCTGGGTGAATAGTACCCCATGAATAGTACTTCGTGAATAGTAGTTTGTTAATAGTACCCGAGAATAGTACTTTGTGAATAATACATGTGAATAGTATCCGTGAATAGTAGTTTGTTAATAGTACCCAAGAATAGTACTTTGTGAATAGTACCCAAGAATAGTACTTTGTGAATAGTACCCGTGAATAGTTTTTTGTGAATAGTAGCATGTGAATAGTACTTTGTGAATAGTACCCCGTGAATAGTATTTTGGCATGAAAAGATCAATAATTATCAAGAATGCTCAGAATAATATTTTCATGAAAAGATACTGGATGAAGCGTAAATATCAAGGATATAGTACTAATTTCATGGAGTATAGAAATAATACTTTAACAGAATAAGTGTATAATCAGGAATATGAGACGAAATAATATTACTCACATACTGCAGAGTATGGAAGAAAATATTATTCCTTATGACTACTGAACAAAAATAATATCCATTACAACTGTTGAACGAAATTAATATTCCTTACGAATATTGAACGAAGATAATATTCCTTACGAATATTGAATGAAAATAATATTCATTACGAATATTGAATGAAATAAAATTTCTTACGAATACGAAAAATAATATCGCAAGCGAATATGAAATAAATAATACTCCTTACAAATAAGAAATAAATAACATCTTTTACCTTAGAAGAAGACTGGATACTAGAATAGTGAAGTAGCAGAATACTCTTCTTTTTCCTCTCTATAGTTTCTCTCTCTATAATTGTTCTTGTGACTCTTAGTGAATTGGTGAGAATGAAAGAAGAATGAGCTTCTATTTATAGGAAAACATAGTTTCAATAATTGCACGTTTTGGGGCTCGAATTATTACAGTATCATACCTTCATCTTTTCTTCCATTTTTAATTTAGTCCTACAAGTATTATCAATCTTGCACCACATCCCTTAATAGTAATGCATGTGAACCAATAGTTATATACATGTGAACTAATAGCAATTAATTGCTCATTTATCCGATTAATTGCCCGGTTGGTCAAATTAACATCCAGAAATCAATTATTATCGAAATAAATGTCGATTTCCACTAACACAAATAATCCCAACACAATGGAAATATTTTTATCAACAATTTCATCTTTAATCAACATGAACTTATTCATTATTAATACTCTAACTCACAATATTTAACAACCAGATCATTCCCAAGAGAGAGGGGGGCTTTTCGATAAGGATTTCTCCCTATTGGCGCGTAATTAGGTGACCAAACCCCTTTTCTCGACAGAACTTTCTAGACATCGGCAATATTACAAATAATAATATGAATAACTTTGTCGTCTCAATTATTGATTTAAAAATATAAAATATTATGTAGATGATACTATGACAATAATTGAATCAATAATATGAGAGATATTATGCAACAATTACTGTAACAATAATTGAGTATAACTGAGTGACTTCTCACGTAAGCATAAATAATCAATACCGTGTGCTACTATGCAACTACACATATTACTGTACTTTTACCATCGGGTAGTTCAACAGTTTAATGATAAAACTTTCGCCGTTATTTTTATAAAAAGACATTTCCATCGTTTTCTAACTCCGACAATACTTTCGTTGTGGGGTCCACCAATGATCGTGCCATCATACGAATATTCCCTATTAAAATGAATATTTCCTGACCAATTGAATATTTTATAACAACTTGCTTACTTTGCAAAATTTATAAATATTACCCACAACTATAACATTATATCAAATCCACACCATAATATTCAAAAATATATTTCGAGAAAAATTAATCTTTATTCATAAAAGTTGGGGTCTTACAACCTCTCCTTCTTATGAAATTTTGTCCTCGAAATTAGGGCACGTACCTGGTATGCCGAAGAGGTGAGGATACCTTGATTTCATTTCAGATTCTAACTCCCAGGTCATTTCCTCAACATCGTGGTTTCTCCACAAAACTTTGACTTGTTGTATAACCTTGGAGCGTAGAATATGATCCTTCTTATCCAAACTTTTAACAGGTATCACCTCATATGTTAAATCTTCTACTATTGTGACAACCCGAGAATTTGGATATTTATAAAATATTAAAATATTTAATTAAGGTTAAATAATAAACGACTAAAAGACAATTTGCACCCCAAACTTTACACCGTTGTTGACGTTTGTACCCCAAACCGAAAAAGATGTCTAAGTACACCCCAAACTTCATTATACGTAACAAAACGCACACTTTCTTCACTTAACCAGTCAAAAGTGACCGGCTAAGGCTGTAACACAAGTTTGGAATTAAAATAAATTAATTTTAAATAAATAAAAATAATTTCAAAATAAAATAATTAAAATAATAAAATTAAAATAAATATTTAGAATTAATAATTAATTTTTTAAAAAAAAAATTTAAAAAAAAACAAAATTGTAAAATAGAAATTTTTTTAAAAAATTATGTTTTTACAAAAAAATCTATTTTACAAAAAAAATTTAAAACAATTACATTTTTACAAAAATTGTAAAATACATTTGAGTTTTACAAAATTTTAAAATACAATTTTTTTTATAAAAAAATTTGTTTTAACAAAAATTGTAAAATAAAATTGTGTTTTACAAAATTGTAAAATACCATTTTTTTACTAAATTGTGTTTAAAAAAGATTTTTTTAAAACTTGTAAAATAAAATTACATTTTTTAAAAAAAAAAAAGAATTTAAATTTTGTTTTTAGACCATTTTTTTAAAAATCTATTTTACAAAAAAAATTAAAAAAAATTACATTTTTTAAAAAAAAATTTAAACAAATTGCATTTTTTTACAAAAAAAGCTCATTGTTACAAAATTTTACAATTATGTTTTAAAAATCTGTTTTTTAAAAAAAAATTATGTTTTTACAAAATAATTTAAAAAGCAGAATTGTAAAAAAAGCATTTTTAAAAACAAAAAGCAATTTAAATTCATGAAAATTTTTAAAATTTTTTTTTGTTAAAAACAAATTTTAAAAAAAAAATTCTACAAACAAAATTAAAATTTTTTTTTTTAAAAGCAATTTTATTTTACAAGTTTTAAAAATTACATTTTTTAAACACAATTTTGTAAAACAATGGTATTTTACAATTTTGTAAAACACAATTTTATTTTTACAATTTTGTAAAAACATAATTTTTTATAAAAAAATTGTATTTTACAATTTTGTAAAACTCAAATTTATTTTACAATTTTTGTAAATAACAAAATTGTTTTAAATTTTTTTTGTAAAAGCAGATTTTTTTGTGTAAAAATAATTTTTTAAAAAAAATTTATTTTACATTATTTTTTTAAAAAAATTAATTATTAATTCCAAATATTTATTTTAATTTTATTATTTTAATTATTTTTTTAAAATTAATTATTTTAAAATTATTTTATTTTATTTTAAATTACTTATTTTTACCAATTTTTTAGACTAAAAGACGATTTGCACCCCAAACTTGTGTTACAGCCTTAGCCGGTCTTTTGACCGGTTAAGTGAAGAAAGTGTGTGTTTTGTTACGTATAATGAAGTTTGGGGTGTACTTAAACACTTTTTTCGGTTTGAGGTGCAAACGTCAACAACGGTGTAAAGTTTGGGGGTGCAAATTGTCTTTTAGTCAATAATAAACCTAGACAAAAAATAAGTGAATGGATTTGAGATTTTCGAGAAGGAATTTTGTGAATTTAAAATTTCTGTGGTGAATTATTCAGGATTAAGAGAATAAGTGTTTATGTTCTGTGTATATGGTTGTATATGTGTACAATATGTGGTTAAGGGTCAAGGGTTGACCAGATAAGCTATATCAGTGGCCAACCGTAATATTATATTAAGAACGTCAACGTTCATTTAGAAAATTCTTACGATTAACAACAAACCCTAAAACCGGTTCTGAAAACCCTAATTTCAGTTCCGAAAATCGTAAACCCTAATTCAAAAGTTGAAAACCCTAATTTGGGAGTGTAAATGCTAGTATAAGGTTTAAAAGTTATTAATGATAACCTAATTAGGGATAATCCTAATTGATTTAGAAAAACCTAATTTCTGGATTAGAAATCCTAATTTATAATTAGGGAAAACCTAATTGTTAATTTAATAATTTTAATGTTAATTAGGAACATTAGGTAATTAAAAAACCCTAATCTAATTAGAAAACCTAATTTCTAAATTAGAAAGATTATTTTCAATTTAAAACCCTAATTCTTGGGTTATAAACCCTAATGTACAATTTTGACCCTAATTGCTAAATTAGTAAATTTTAATTAGGAAATAATAATCCTAATTAACAAGATTGAATTTCATGATTAGGAAATCTTAATATAATTATAGAATCCTAATTATAATTTAGAAATATTAATTTTCTATTTTTAAAACCTAAATTAGAAAATTTTAGAAATTTAAATTTTTGAAACCTTAGGTTTTAACCCTTAGGGTTGGATCAAAGACCATTTTCCATTAAATTTGCTAGCTAAAAGTCCAAAATGCCCTTTGTGCATTATTTAGTATGTTGCTTGTAAGTCTTGCCATTTGAGTTGGCCACCAACTCCAACAACTCCATGTGACTTATATCTCACAACAATCAGCAGCTAGATCAGCCATATAGATTCATTATAGCAACATATATAGGTTATAGAGAAAGAGAGAGAGAGAGAGAGAGAGAGAATACTCACTTTATTTTTTAAACCATCCAAGACATTCTCTCTTTAAGATTTCGGGAATGAGAGTGAAAAGGGTATGCAAAGTTAAGACATTATCAGCCTTTAGCTTTCCATAAACAGAATCAAAAGTCAGAAATCAAAGATCAAAGCTAGAAAGGTATAAACCCTAAAATTTTTGAAATCAGTGATCTTTTGTTATATGTTGAAATTGATTGGTTAAATTTGTGTATTAGGGTGTCATTGAGTGATCTGGGTTGTAATAACTTAGATCCATATCATCTTGATGCACAAAAATCAAAATTTTTAAACTGATCTACGAACCCTAAAACATGGTCTGACAGCCGAATGGCAGGGCTCACATATCATTGACTGTTATTTGTTTTTGTGATTTAAAGGTTTGTAGTGGTAGTATGTTGTGAGGGCTTTGATATGGAACTTGAATCAAGCCCAGATCATGTGTAGATCAAAAGTTATTAAGGTTCAAAGGTCGTTGACTGACCATGACCAACTGAGTTTCTGTGTAACCTAGAAACCCAGAAAGTCTGACAGTCGTTTTGCAAGCCTTTGATCTTCTACTGGTAAGGAGTTATGCCATGTTGTTGTTATATACTTGTAGACTGACATGAGTACTACATATCCATGCCTTTAGAGCACCTAGATCCGTAACAGAATCATAGAAATTCGTGGTCAAACAATCGTTGACCAAACTGCTCAAGAACATTTCTGGAAAACTCAGGAATGTTCAAGAACAGTTTTTATCATGAACTTTGACCGGCTCCAATCTTGACTTGGTGATATTGTTAGACTGAAATAATTATATGTTGTTGTACCCTGACATCAATACTATAGGAGTGAACTCTTATTACACACAAACATAACTTGGAAAACAAAGATTCAAGTCGACTAAGTAGGTACCTTGGCTGTTCTTCATTTCTAGGTAACCCAGAAAATGAAGAACAGGCCTGACAAGATTTTTGTTGCCTTATAACTCACTGATCTGATGTGTTATGGCCATGAACTAGGTTTACTATTGTAGTATTACATTAGTACTACAATTATAACCAAAGGACAAGCCTAGAAACCTTTTGATCAAAGATCTATCACCGGTCAAACAAGCCCACTTGCTAACCGACTTGAAGTTCTAGGTTTAGGCTCAAGAACACCTATAGCGACAGTTTCGTCGCTATAGGGCCCTTTAGTGACACTTAATTTTGGAAAATGAATTATTTTATTAAATAAATAGATAAAAATGGTTTTTAATTATTAAAAATACAAAACAAATTCCTAAAAATTATTTTAAAGTCTGAAAATTAGTTTTTAATTATTTTGAGTATATTTCATAAATATTTAATATTTTGGAATATAAATGGTATTTAATTTATTTAATTATAATATTAAATAAATTATTTAAAAATAATTTTAATACATGAAAAATCATGAAAAATTATATTATGGTGTAAGAAAATATTTGAAGTTATTTTTAATGATTTTTAATATTTTGTGATGAATTTCATTAATTAATTAATATTAATGATAATTAATTTATTTAATAACTATATTAAATAAATTGTGGAAAAATAGAATTAATGATTTAAAAATCATATAAAAATGATTTAAGTGTTATAAAAATATTTTAAGTTATAATATATAACTTTTGATATTTTGTCATGAAAATATTAATATTTTAATATTAATAGAAATTATTGAATAATGAATTTAATTATTTAAAAAATCATATAAAGGTGATTTTAAAGTATTAAAATACTTTATGATATTATAACTATATTATAATATTATGACATATATTTTATTAATATTTGATAATAAATAGATATTAATGATAATAGAATATTATGGTATTTATATTATATAAATATGATTTTTATGATTGAAAAATTATGATAAATAGTAATAATTATTTAAATATTATTACGAGTTTATGAAAAATATTTTGGCTGTTAATAAATTATCTTAGATAATGGTCAAGTGTTTAGACATAGTTTAATTGAACTTAAACTCGAAATTTTGTCTTACTAGGTCGTCGGTATGTCAGAATTATACCGAACTCGACCTAGACTGTAAAAGTTTGATTTGAGGTTAGGTCGTATATGCTGTATAGACTAATAGAGTTATGTGTTAATGTGTTTATGTTATTTTAAATACTGTGATGATATTATTCTAATTTGTATATCAATATTATTTATATATTAGGTCTTCAGACAAAACTTATTAAAATGTGTAACGATAATCAACGGCTCAGGCAAGTCTTTCTTAACTCGACCTCCAGTTGTATTATTCAATTATATTTATGGTTAATCATTTCTGATTGCCATGTCTAAGAATTGTGTAATTGCACTCTGTGCGTATTGCATGTGTTCATCAGGTATGAAAGGCTGATCATATTCATTACCATTAGGTCCATATATAATTGTTCATGTTAAATGCTTGTTCAGTCATAAAATTTGTTCATGCTAATTCACAACTATATTGTTGAATTATAGCCAGCTTATTATTCAAATTCTTTCAATCATGATATATCCTTAAATAAAATTATACTTGCTGGGAAACTTCATTTCTCACCCTTGCTATATCATGATAAACATTTCAGATTAAGATGAATACGTTAGATATAAGGAAAGGTTAAAGCCAAGTTCAGCTTGGGATTATGTGTGCAGTTAAAATGTAATAGTTTAGTATGATAATAATGTTATATGTTAGATAGTTTATGAATTGTGTATATGTTAAGGTTACTCGACCTTTGGGAATAGTGTGTAAAGTTTATTGTATAAGCAATTTATGTTTATATCTTCCGCAATAGTTATAGAATGATTGAACCAGATCCGTGGTGATTTAGGACCCAGATTTGGGTCTCTCACAACTATCTCGTCTAGTTCTAATTTAATAATGTGGTTCGGGTCATCTACATATTTACGTAACATCGATACGTGAAAAAAAAACGTTATGAACATGCGACATACTTGGCGGTAAAGCGAGTCTATAGGCTACATTTCCTACTCGATCAAGGATTTCAAATAGACAAATAAAATTGAGTGTTGATATTTCCTCTCTTCATCGACTCTTGCTTCTAGAATAACGCCTTCTTGAACCTTCTTCTTCATATTCATTGGCTCCGGGTCTGTAGCTTGAGCAACTTTAACTTTATCAATTAACGTCGGTTCTACATGTATATTTGATACCATTATGTTGGTCCCTAGAGTCTTTAACTCTAACTCCATTATTTGTACGAAATGGGTCTTTGTGTTAACAACGTCGCACTCATAACCGCATATGATCTTCTACTCAACACGTCAGCTACCATGTTCGCATTTTTTTAAAAGATGGTATTAAATGGTATTATCGTAATCTTCAACAGCTCGATCCAACGTCTTTGGCGCATGTTATGTTTGTTTTGGGTGAAAAAATATTTGAGGGTTTTAGAAATGGGTTTTGTACTAGGGTCAATACAAAATTCGATTTCACGCTTTGGGGGTAGGCCAGGAATTTCTTTGGGGAATACGTCAGGAAATTTATTAACAATAGAAATATCATTCAAAACTGTGACTCTCATCCAAGACTTGGATATCACGTCACATTGATACCTATCAACTGGCCATCGTTATTCATGACATCCCTTACAGAAAGTCTGGCTTCGGTGCATTCCAAGACTTGGAAGTCACCAACGAAAGGCTCGGGGCTCTTTACTTATGGCTTGATATGACAGTGATTGGCTTTAGTGGTTTGGTTACTTGAATTCGTATAACAGATTGGTTAGGAATATGAAGGCTAACAACCTTACAAAAATAATCAATTTTAGCATGATGAGTAGTTAACCAGTTGATTCCTAAAATCACCTCAAATGCAAGTATTTTTAAAGAGATAAGATCGACAGGTAACGTGAAAGTGTCGATTTGAATCAAACAAGATTTATAAACAGTGGATGTAATAAAGGTTTCTCCTAACGGAGTTTCAATAGATAAGTCAAAGTAATTTATCAAGAGTCAAGTTCAAACGTTGAACACAACTAGGTGAAAAAAAAGTGGGTAGAACCGGTATCTAATAATGTATAGACTTCGCAAGAGTTTATGATTAACTCAACTGTGATAACTTCGTTCTGGTTCTCGACAAACGCTCTCACTAAAACTACCAACTTTGACTTGTCTAGGACATCCTTCAGCGTCACCATCCCAGCTGGACTTGACTTCACTATACGACCAAATCAAGCTAGGTGACCTTCTCTTCCACAATTGAAACACACTTTGGGTTGCTGTGTATAGTTTAGAAGGATGTGCCCCTCTTGTTTGCATTTGAAACATACGACAATTGGTCATTCTTCTTCCATTGAAACGGGTGCTGGTGCTGTTGCCGACGTCTTTCCGTCATTGTTGAATCTTCTCTTCTTAAAGTTGTTCCCACTTAGTTCATTTTTCCTATTATCTTGGCCATGATTACCACCGAAGTGGTTACCATTTCTTGCCTGATTATTTACTCCACGATGGTTATCATTGTTCCGATGGTCGTTGCCACCGGTATGATTATTATCGTGTTGTTGGTCGTTACCTTTTGGTTGAGCTGACTCATTATCGCGCTCCAATAACTGAGCCTTATTCACAACATCTGAATACAAATAAAGTTTATGAGAAATGAGGTAGTGACGTATTTGGTTTCAAACCTCTTAAAAATAGTCATGTCATTCGCTTCTCATTATCGACTAAATGGGATGCAAACCGGGAGAACTCGGCAAACTTAGCCTCGTACTGTGACATGGTCATATTGTTTTGCTCCAGCATGATGAATTCCATCTCCTTCATGTGATGAATACTTTCAGGAAAGTACTTGTCGTTGAATAATTCTTGGAATTTCTCCCTAGACACCTTTAGTACAAAAGGTTGAGTACGTTTTACAGATTCCCACCAGTAATTTGCTTCTTCATGCAACATAAAGGTGGCGAAGGGAACATTTTGCTCCTCTAAGCATTCCAAGACATCAACTATCTTGGTGATCTGCTTTATCCACGTCTCCGCCTTAAGTCGCTCTGGCTTTCCCAAAAACTTCGGCCGTCCCAGCTCCTTGAACTGCTTACCGGTGACCAGTGGTGAGTAGCCAGTGTTTCCACCTGCATTATGAACACGAGTCTCTCTTGTTTGGTTTTGCATAAATTCTAAAAAGTTCCTAAACATACCATCGTTCTTCATTTGATCAGTGTTGTTGTTTACACGAGGATTATTGTCTTCCTGATGCACATTATCCTAGTTATTGATCAGCGGTGACTCAATGGTCTCATGTGCTCCATTGCTTATCTCAATATTTTCAGATGTCATTTTCTAACACTACCACAAAACAAGGGTAAATTGACAAGCCACATATTATCCCTATACTGTGACCGACCAATTAAATAACAAAAAAAAATAGGTAGGTCATATTAGCGAAGGAATTACCCATATCTCCCCTCCTAGTTCTAGTCTCACATCTCAGCTAGGGATCATATCCCTAAGCTTTGATGCCAACTATGACTCCCCCAACATAGGTATACATCACCCATTCTGAGTCGTCAAATAATAGTACAAAATACAAATACAAACTTAATTATACAACTGTCGTACAAAATACGACAACACAATAGCTGAGTTTTTACACGAATATTATCTTCTAGACAGTATTCAAACTCAAATGGAGTCCTCATTACAATTATTATCACACTTGTAACAATCCAAAATTTTATTTGTAATTTCAAATATTTATTGAATTAAATAAATATTTTTAATTGATGTGTTTGTTATTTAGTAGATATTTGTTGGATTATTTATTAGTAAGTAAATAATTCATGAGGTAAATAATTCATGAGTTATGAAAATTAACTTAATTAAGATAAATGAGTGATGAATTAAATTTATGAGATAATACTCTAATATAACTTAATAACTAAATTAGAGAGTTGTTGTTTTAATTTAATTTAATAATTAAAGTGATATGTTAAGTTATTAAGTAAAATTATAATGAAAATTATAATTTTGTGGTAATTAGTTATGTTTATTTAATTAAGGTTGGATATGGAAATCCAAGTAAATAATGTGGAACAATAAACTATAGTATAAATGATTTATTGAAGTAAATTATAGTAGTTTAAATGGATTTACAAAATAAGGCTTAAAAATATTAAGTCCTTATTTTAAAAGTGTTTTTGCCAAACGAAGCCTTATGTCTTTTGAATTTAGAGTTTGAATTATAATAAATAATAAAATAAAATGAAAATGTAAATAAAATATATTAAAATTTATAACTGATATATCATTATTATATTTAATAAAACGTCAGTTTTTAGACGTTTAGCTTTGTGTGTTGGTTTTACGTGAAAAAGGTTTGGCCAAAGAGAGAAGGAAGAGTTTACAGAGAAAATACAGAGGGAGAGAGAGCTCTAGAGAGGAATTGGGAGGCAATTGAAAGAGAAATCCTTGAAAACAAGAAAGAAGTAGCAATTCTCCAACATCTCCTAACAAAGCTAAACAAGAATTAAGAGGTAAATAACCTAGTTTCTTCTTAGTTTGGGTGTTCTTGAGTTATCCTTTAAAATTAGAAATTTAGTTGGATGAATTGCTAAATAGATGTTATATATATGTTGCTAGATGTTTATAATCTACTAGTTGTTATCTAGAATGATTTTCAGAAATCAAATTCATATGAAACATGTTTTAAAATAAGGAATTGAGTTTTGGTTGAATATGTACATTTTTGACTTATGTTGGAGTCAAAATTGTTAGTTAGTTCATGAATAGAATCTGAAATTGGTGCTAGATATTGTTAGTATATTGAAAAACAAAAACAACCCAAGTTGAACGAGTCAAAACCGATGTAAAACGAATTAGTAGCCAATGAATTCGCTAAATGTGTTTAAAACATGAAAGTATAACATGAACAGGGAATTGGAACCCTTAAATTGATTTGTTAAAGTTTTTAAAATGTTAAAATTATTATATATATGATTAGTTCAGTGTTTCGCGAGTTCATAGAATCGAAAACCAACTAATCCTGACTTAAAATGAAGAAGTTATGAAGATTTGAAGTAAAAACATCGCAAAAATTATAGTCTGGGCGAAGTCGAGCGCGGCCGCGCTGCCCAGAAGCGCGGGCACACCACTGGGCGCTTCTAACTGGCGCGGGCACGCTAGAGTGTGAAGGATTTAGGCGCGGACGCGCCCATAGTGTGTCAAGTGTGACTGCTTTGACATATTTGGGTAAAATAGCCATAAAGTTTTCATACAAATTGCGATTGATGCGTTTCAAGATGATCTGGAACGAGGACGAGTAGACCTATAACTTTTGTTCTTTAAAGTTTTCAATTTAACGTGTGTAACAGTAGTCAAAATGGCTATCTTTAGAACTGTTATGTTTTTGGGGGCAATCGGAGGGCGTCGGGCATGCACATGCAAGTGTAGTGCTTCTGACGATAAAAGATGTTGTTCTAAGTTATAAAACATGAATATTATGAAGTATAATGATGCTTAACATTAATAAATGATGTATTAGATAAGTTGTATAATCATACTAAGCACACACAAGAGAGACAAATTGGGTTTGTGGCGAATAAATGTCGAAACGCCGTGATAAATGTTAATGAACGTAAAGAGTGTTTTAAGTCAAATGAAATGAATATTATAAGATAGGAAATGGGTTTAATATAAAACCAATAATGATTCCTAGCAAGACTTAAACACTTGAATGAACTTCGAGTACGACCTAAGAAGTAATACAATGAGATGTAAGTCAAAAGTTAACACAATCAAATTGAACATTGTGTATTGATTAATAAGAAGGGTTATCAGATATAGAGTAAAGTTTACATTAAAACTACTATGCGTTGCTATGTGACTAATAGTTAATGTGAATGATTATGTATTGGTGTAGGGCACGTGAAGTGCATATATCTGTAAGTTGTTAAACTGTTATTGGTAAACAACGATCAAGGCATGTCTTTCAGTTCCTATTTGCTACATGAACTTGATGATTAACTATTTTAAATCTTTATTGCAAAGAGCATGATGTGCTATATATATGTTGAAAGTATGAAAGGTTAAAGTCAATTTATGACTACGTTAATTGAGTAAAGCATGCTGATTGAGTAAAGAACTCAATCTTTATACTTGTTATATTAACTGTAGCATGTATGTTATGTTAGTCCAATGTTTATGAGTTATATGTTGAGAATGTTATTATGTGCTACATGATGCATGAAAACTGTTAGATTTTGCTGGGCTGTCGAGCTCAACCTTGCAAATAACAACTTTTGCAGGTTCAAGATTTAAGGTAAAGTTATGTGCTACTTGAAAGACATGAATCGGATGTGATACTTGAAGATTTATACGCTTTGGCTGAATTATTATTATTTGAACCATGTTTAGGGTTCTGAATAATGTATGATGTTTAATAGATGTTGAGTTATAAAGTTTAAGTTTTGTTTGTTGTATGAAATGGTATTGAACCTGGATGTAAGTTTTATTTATTAACTCTGATAAGGTGAGTAATAAGTTATGTATAGTTTAAAGGTAAGTAAATATACATGTTTTGAGAAATGTACTTGATAAGTTACAATGATTATGTAATGATAAACTGTCAAGTTTGAGTTATCTGATATGTAAAGGTTATTGAATTAAAATGTAAGATTTTATATAATAACTTTGATGAAGCGAATCATAAAATAACTTGATTCAGAGATGTGTATATGATAAAGGTTTTGATTCAGGGAATTAAAGTAAGAAGACATAAAAGTTTAAATTATTCCGCATTTTATTAAGTTTAACATCGAATAATGATGTAAAATCAAAAGTTAGACATGTTATTAACGACCAAAGTCGATAATTGAATTGCATGAATTTTGGGGTCGTTACAACATTATTTTATAAAAATAGTGAGGTCTACTATAGTCACCATCTCGAACCATCACTCCATTCCCTGACTAGTCCTAGCAATATTCTCATTTCCTGAAGAGAACATTGAAGAAAAGAGTGAGCTCAACTAGCCCAGTAAGAAATATTATGACTAGAATAATGCATAATAAATTATCGTTATCCTTCAATAGTATAACAACTGATAGAATACAATAGACAACAAGTTTTAGATCAAAAATGCGGAATAACCAATCCATTAGAAGAGTTAAAAGTAGAGCATGATATCTACCATCATCTATGTTTTAAAAGTTTATCATCAATTTTTATCGCTGAGACTCAGCTTAATAAATAAACCACATCATCGAATCATTCATGCACTATAGGCCAAGAATATTCATTAGTATCACGACCACAAATTATCCATGCACTACGGGCAAAGGATATTCGTGTTTTCACCTATGGTTATGATCATACCAGCAACTGTCCATCAATGCACTACAGGCCAATGAGGACTTTTACCACATCATTTGTAACATTACGGGTCATGATTATACCGAATGATCCATGGCCATAATCATTCCAATCAAGAGTCCATCTATGCACGTAAGCCAAAGATGACTTTAATCACAATATACGCATGAGGATGATGACAATGATATTAGAATTCAATTAAAAGGAAACAAATGATAAATTTGTAAACATTTATAATTTAATTTATCCAGAACTCAATAATGTCCAAACTGTCAACATGATACTGCTTTGTGGAGTAAAATTCAAGAATAATATTGTATCAAAAATGATTTGGACAAAAAAGAAATCAATTTTTATTTTATCATGAATAGTACTCCGGGTGAATAGTATTCCATGAATAGTACCCAGGAATATTACTTTGTGAATAGTACAAGTGAATAGTACTTTGTGAATACTACCCGGGAATATTACTTTGTGAATAGTACCCGTGAATAGTACTTTGTGAATAGTATCCCGTGAATAGTATTGTGGCATTAAAAGATCAATAGTTATCAAGAATACTCAGAATAATATTTCCATGAAAAGATACTATATGAAGCGCAAATATCAAGGATATTCTACTAATTTCATGGAGTATAGAAGTAATACTTTAACAGAATGAGGGTATAATTCGAAATACGAGACAAAATAATATTACTCACATACTACAGAGTATGGAAGAAAATATTATTCCTTATCAATTAATACTAAACAAAAATAATATCCCTTACAACTGTTGAACGAAATTAATATTCTTTACGAATATTGAACGAAGATAATATTCCTTACGAATATTGAACGAAAATAATATTCATTACGAATATTGAAAGAAATAAAATTCCTTACGAATACGAAAAATAATATCGTAAGCGAATATGAAATAAATAATCCCCCTTGCGAATAAGAAATAAATAACATCCCTTATCTTAGAAGAAGACTGAATACTGGAATAGTGAAGTAGCAGAATACTCTTCTTCTTCCTCTCTATAGCTTCTCTCTCTATAATTGGTCTTGTGAGTCTAAGTGAATTGGTGAGAATGAAAGAAGAATGAGCTTCTATTTATAGGAAAACATAGTTTCGATAATTGCACATTTTGGGGCTAGAATTATTACAGTATCATACCTTCATCTTTTCCGCCATTTTTAATTTAGTCCTGCAAGTATTATTAATCTTGCACCACCTCCCCTAATAGTAATGCATGTGAACCAATAGTTCCATTCATGTGTGCAAATAGTTATATGCATGTGAACTAATAGCAATTAATTGCTCATTTATCCGATTAATTACTCGATTGGTCAATTTAACATCCAGAAATAAATTATTATCGAAATAAATGTCGATTTCCACTAACACAAATAATCCCAACACAATGGAAATATTTTTATCAACAATTTTATCTTTAATCAACATGAACTTATTCATCATTAATACTATAACTCACAATATTTAACAACCAGATCATTCCCAGGAAAGAGGGGGCTTTCCGATAAGGATTTCTCCCTACTGGCGCGCAATTAGGTGACCAAACCCCTTTCCTCGACAGAACTTTCTAGACATCGGCAATATTGCAAATAATAATATGAATAACTTTGTCGTCTCAATTATTGATTTAAAAATATAAAATATTATGTAGATGATACTATGACAATAATTGAATCAATAATATGAGAGATATTATGCAGCAATTACTGTAATAATAATTGAGTATAAATGAGTGACTTCTCACGTGAGCATCAATAACCAATACCGTGTGCTACTATGCAACTACGCGTATTACTGTACTTTTACCACCGGGTAGTTCAATAGTTTAAAGGTAAAATTTTCACCGTTATTTTTATAAAAAGACATTTTCGTCATTTTCTAACTTTGACAATACTTTCGTTGTGGGGTCCACCAATGATCGTGCCATCGTACGAATATTCCCTATTAAAACGAATATTCCCCGACAAATCGAATATTTTATAACAACTTGCTTACTTTGCAAAATTTGTAAATATTACCCACAACTATAACATTATATCAAATCCACACCATAATATTCAAAAATATATTTTGAGAAAAATTAATCTTTATTAATAAAAGTTGAGGTTTTACAGTATGAATGTCTTAAAGATTCAATACTTGACTTAAGTGATGTTTTAAGTTTACAAGCATGTAATGGTTGTATAAAACCCGGAGCTGTTAAGTTTTATTAAGGTTTGCAAAATGTAAAAACGATATAGATCACTCATCTATAAACTTTAAATGCGTATCGAACACATAGTTAGTCACGGGTATGATAAGAAAGTGAAACGAAGGTTTTGAGAATCGAATTAGAAAACAATGTAACAATTGTTATTACATTGAGAATATAAGAAAATGTATGACTGATGGGTATGAATCCATGATTATACAATTGTGTAGGAATACATGAAGTGGAGATAGCTATAAGTAGTTAAGTTGTAGTTGATAATCTATGAGCCAGGCAAGTCTTTCAGTTCCTATTTGATATATGAATTCGATAACTGTTAGTTGAGCTATATTATGCTATGGGTTAGGAAATGTGATTTCTAAGAATTTAAGGTTTACGTGTAATGATTAGGGTTATTATACGTGAGAAATACGAGTACGATACTAGTTATTATATGAGTATAGTATGAAGATTATTACGACGTATAATATGAATATCGTACGAGCTATATACGAAGAGAATACGAGAATTGTACGCGTAGAATATGATTAGTCTAAATGGACTTTGAGTTTATAGACTTTGTAGAATCTAATTAGACTTGGATTATGTCAAGCCCAATGTGTATGAAAATCAAGCCCAAGTTAAGCCCAATAAGAATTAATGTTAAGGCCCAAACCAAGAAAACAAACCGCGGATCGAACCGATGGGTCACCGGATGGGTTAAACCCATGGGGGGGGGGACCTACAAGGCATGTGGGCCGGCCACTTGGCCACCAAGTAAAGTGGTTACTTGGTGGCTAAGCCATGAATAGTAAGGAGGTTGGGCTCAATGATCATTTTACCCTCCATTTGGTTTTTATATAAAAGAAAGGCTTGCTTGGTTCTTTTGTTGTTTTACAAACTTTGACCAACATATATTGAGAGAGAGAAGAGGACTTTAACAAGTAATCAAGTGAGTTCAAAGAAAAGTATACAAGTTTACTCAAGAACGCAAAGAACATGAAGGTAACTTTTCGTAAGCAATAGTCTTCGATTTTTTTTGATTTCTTTTTCGTGGAGAAGTATGATTTGGTGGAGCATGTCTCTTCCGGAGTCAAAAGGATGGCTACTAGTGGATTAAGTCATTATAAGTCATGTATGCTTAGTAATCATAAACGTTTAAGTAAGTTTTAAAATAAAAGAAAACCGCAAAGCATTTACTTTGTTGTTAACGGACAAATTGAAAACCATCAAAGGGTATGTGCATCTTGTTTGGTTAGGATGTAGATGATGAATCAATGGAGTTGTTCCATTTGATTTGGCGTAGAAAACTCGAGTAATAAAGTTATGTCAAAATTTACAAAAATTAACCGTTAAACGTTAAAAACGTAGAAATCTCGGATTAGTAGTCGAAAGTTATCGTGTAATATGAAAACCTTGGTTTTCAATGGCATATCGTAAGATAAGGTATTCAAGAGTCGTGGACTCAAGAATAGTCGAATTTCAACTTAGAATGAAGAAACGAGCTATGAACACTCACGAACATTAAACGAACTCTCAATAATGAGCTAATCGGTGAATTCCGTGTTAAAAGATTCAAATATGAAATATTTTCTAATGAAATCATAATGCAAGTGATTTTTGAACTAATGGCTTTTGAACGAGCCAATTCGAACTTAAAACGAATAAGTTATGAGCTCGAGAAATTCACAGAATACGAAAACTGTCAAAACTATTTGAGGCTTAGGGTCGGCGCCGCAGCGCCACCCCAAGCTTTAATCACTCACGCCGAAACGCCGGGTCGAGAGCATGGACACTGCAGAGTCGTGCTGCAGCGCCACTCTTGCATAGGAGTCTCATGTTTGCAAATACTTGAGACCGAGAATTAACTATCATTGTTAGTTGGGCCATGCACATTAATGGTAGTAGTATGAAAAGCGGTAGCCACAGTTAGAGATTGGGAATTGCTTAAATAAGTTAGGTTTTGAAAACAAATGTTACAAGACCATTATGGGGCAAGTGTATATACGTAATGTACATGCTAAGACCATTCCTATAACACATATATAGTGATGACCTTAGGAATTGAACGTAAGTTATTGATAATGAAACGACGAACGTTAATAGCCATAAGGGCAGATAAATACTTGAAACAAGTTTTATTAATGAAATAATTTTAGAAATTATAAATGAGAAATTTTATAAATAAAAGTATTATTTATGAGATATGTTGGGTTGTGTGAGTATGTGTATATCTATATATTGTAGAATATGTGAATTGATGTGAAGAGAATGTTATATATTAATTTTAATATATATAAATATTTAATTGAATTATTTATTGAGTTAAATAAATAAATTTTGTTTTGATTATAGAGTAATGTAATTAAGTGTAGCAGATTAATTAAATGAATATTTAGTATTTAATTTAATTAATATAATAATAATTTATGTTATAGTTCTAATTTAATTGAGATAATTAAATTAGATGAGTTATCATGATGATTGTTACACAAAATTATAATTAACAAGTAAATATAATTATGTGACAATTTGATGAGATTGATTGATGTTAAGCTATTGATTAATTAAAATAATGAGTATTTGCCAAACATGGTCTTAGGCTTTTCAAGTTCAAATTGGTGTAACCTATGTATTAACTAGTAATTAGTATATCTAATAATTACTAGGAGTTACATATATTATATATTACTAGTATTGTATATTATATGTATATACTACAAGTTAGTATGTTAGTTTTAGAAAACAAACCAAAGAAAAAGAAGAAGAGAGTTAGAGAGAGTTGTAGGAGAAGAAGAGAGAAAAAAAAGAAGAAGAAGGAAAGCTTTGAGAAAACAAAAAACAAGCCCCATCATCATCATCTCCATCTCTCTCTTAAATTCATACTAATAAAGTTATAATCTAAATTCCTTGTTTTAATTATATTTTTATGTTCTTCATAATGTAGATAATTGTTATGTAGAAGTTGTATTGAGAAATTGAGAGAGATAGAGAGAAATAGAGAAGGAATTGAGATGAAGAAGAAGAAGAAGAAGAAAAAAAAAAAAAGCTAGAAGAAGGTAACTTCTAAACTCTTATTTAATCCTTGATTTTTTTGGGTAGATTTATGTTCTAGGGTAGTAGATCATGCTTAATCTGTTTGTATTGGTTTAATCTTGGATTATCAAGAATCAAACAAGAGGATTCAAGAAAGAAAATGAAATGGAAAGAAAATTTGAAGAACAAAATTTGTAGGTTTTTAGTAATTGTGGACATATCTTGTGAAATTCATACCTCTTTGGGTATAATGAGTTAGAAAGTGAGCCTTATATCAAATCGAAGATATGGAAGTAAGCTATATATCTGAAAGTGGAATCACATGAAAACTCTTTGTAGATTTCTTGCAATGTCTACATTTTAGTAAGGCTGGTTCGAGAAGGAAAATAATCATCAGAAAATCAAAAAGCATTACGGTTTACGACTTTGAAAAATTCATATAAATTCGTGTGTTTTGAATCTGAAGAAACTTAAAAGCTGCAAAGTTGTAGATATGGAAGTTTACTAGCTAGACTCGCGAGATTGAGCCATTTTATGGACGGATCATGTAAAATAAATTGTTTAGTAAGGATGTCTAGAAAATGAAATTTTCTAGACTAGTTGATGAATTCTGAATCTGGTTTAGATGGATAAAGGGTCTGACTTTAAGGCCTAGATGAGGTTGTAGTACCTTTGAGTAAGGGTTAATTCTATATAAGAAGGAACAAAAAGCGGACATGTAATGAGCGAGTTACGTTAAAAGCGAAAACAACGTTTTGTTAAAGAAATTGTGAAGATGAGTTTTATAATTACATTTGAATTAAGATTTTGGGTGATGATATATTTTGATGATTAAAAATATGTTTTGACATATGTAATGAGTATAGATATGTGTTATCATATTCTATGCATAATTAACCATTTAAGATCAAGAGTTGAGATAAGTTAATGTGTGTACATAAGCGTGCTCGATAAAATGCCTAAGAGTAATAGTGTTTTCTAAACTTTGGTATACAAAGTGTCTAACTAATAGCTAATATTGGATATCTAAGTATGAAAAGATGATAATACAAGAATAATAATGGAAAGAAATCGAAAAGGGTAATTTTTGATTTATGAAGGAAAATTAAACATGTAAACAATGTGTTGAATATGCATTTTTGAAACCAAAGTGGTATAATAAAATGGTGTGATATCGCACATTAAACTACAAGTGTGATAGTCTAGCATGTGTGGTGATGAAAATGAAAAATAAAACCGAGTTGCATATAAAATAGTTAGATGTCTATAAAGACATTATAAAGGATAATAAGATAAAGTAAGGTCTTAGAATAAATTTGACCATGAGATTGAGTATTGATTTTATTTATTATCAATCTCACATACGATTATGTAGGTTGTGCTGAGGATGAAGTATTAGCGTGTTGGTAAAAGCCTTGCGGTAAAAAGCAAGTCTTTTAGTTCCTTTTGCTATGTGAACTTGATGATGATCTGCTTTAAAATTTTAGTGTATGATGTATTATATATATGAAAGTATGAAATGTGAAAGTCGATCTATGACTATGATGATTGAACTATGAATGTTGATTGAGTAAGGAACTCGATCTTTATAGTTGTTATGTGAACTATAACATGTATGCTATGTTTGTTTATGATTATTCTTGTATGTTGAGCATGTTATTATGTCTTTCGTGATGCATGAAAAGCTGTTAGATTTTCTTTGGTATCGAGCTCATTCTTGCAAATAACCATTTTTCTGATTCAAGAATTGAAGTAGTATATATATGCTACTTGATTGTTATGGATCAAAAGTGATATATGAAGATTTAATATCCTAGCTAAGTTGTTATTCTTGTAAACCATGTCTAATGTTTGAATAATGTATTAATGTTGAATTGTAATATTGTTTTGCGAATGTAAACTATTGTAGTATTAAAATGATTACGAGATATTTAGATGTAAAGGTTGAAGGTTTTGGGAACGAGGATAGTTTGTAATAGAAAATTTTAATTATTTTGCAAATTTCAATGGTTGTATTATCGTTTAATGATGTAAAATTAGAGGTTGAATGTATTATTAACGACCGAAGTCGAGAATTAAATTGTATGAATGAATTTTGGGAATTAGATTCTGGTTGGTATCAAAGGCGATAGGTTAGAAACCTTAGGTAAGAGTACCTTAGGCTATAACCTTAGAAGAGAGAGGTGAAAATAAGGAGCGAATAAGCTCAAATAGAGTTTGAACAATAAAGGATTAAAACTTGCGTGAAAGGATTCAAAGAAGAATCTAGCATGAGTTATAAGGAATATGAATGTGGGGTTACCCAACTCCAATAATAAGGATGTAAGGTGATAATAAATAGACAATGTCTATAAAAAAGAGAATGATAAAGAAGTTAAGAATAGAGAGTTATATCTAAGTGGTGCAATTGTACTCTTTCGTAGTTGATGTATGGTATCTGGGCTAAATGATTCCTTCATAGAGCGGAGGTATATACGAACTAGCAACTCGGAACCTAGTTTGTTGGTTGTTTGTGGGAAACCACTCAGCGTACCATATTGAAACTGGTAGAGACTCGATGTGTACCAAGTATAGAAAGTGGATACGTATGATGAAAGTGTAGAACTTGAATGAAATGTTGAGCAATGTAAATGAAGTTAGAAATTCTTAAAGGAAGAATTGTTATATAAACAAGAAGATTCAAAGAAGAATCTTGAAGAGATATAAAGATAAGAAATGGAGTTTCCTAACTCCAAAAGCCGAGATAACGAATAATGTAAGTAAATGATGAAAAGAAAAAAAAGAGGATCGTAAAACAAAAGCGATCACGAGTTAAGAAAAGAATTTTTAAGGAGATGATTATAGAATAAGATCGGCGATGTAGTGCATTTAAGTTATAAAAGAAAGATGGTCTATAATGTTTGAATAATTATAGCTTAATGCTATGAAGATGGTGTCTTATAAAAAAATGCAGAGATAACTCATGAGGAGTTATAGATAATGTGATCTGAGGAATTCGTATCGAAGCGAAAAAACAAGTTAAGAGTAAGATAGAGTTAGGTGGGATTTCAATTGAGGACTCATGTGATGGCATTTGAGTTGTACAAATCTTTGTATGGGCGAGGGTTTTGTGCTTTTCGGTTTATCATATTGATAATCATTGGAATGTTGGTGTATTATCTATCTATGTATATGTGGTGAAAAGGTGATTCTTTTCTCATGTGTATGTTTGATAGTTAGAAACTATTAAGATTAGAGCAGATATTATTAGGATTTAGTAGCGGTTCTTAAAACTAATGCATATGGTAAGTTAAGTGACTCATAATAATATGTTATGTTTTGAACCCCTCGTGAATGGGCCTTTATGGTACGACTAGGATAAGTTCTTAAACTCATATTATTGTGGTGAGTCTGAACTTCCAATGTGTGGTAAGTTTGATGAAGCTGGGGTATAATTAAGTTATGAATGGAGTATTGAGGATGATAGGAATAGATAGATCTTTTAAGCGATGGATCATTCTGAGAAAGTGGAGTTGATGGTGGAAGCATAGGTATTCTAAATCTACTAGCTATATGCTAGACTTTTGAAATTTATTGACTTCGTCTTTGATGTTTACACTTCTATTTTCTTGAAAAACATTGGATCAAATGATGGAACCAATGAGTTTTTTTAACAACAATCTTTGTTATTAGTATATACTATGCTAATTGTTTTGGCTAGACAAAAATGATTTGCAATATATCAAAATGTATTTTATATCATTAATGCATCATATAACACAGTGCAAAGATGATAAAAATGATGGAGTCATCAATGCGGTATTACTAGTGTTGGATGTGATCTAAGGATCGTCGACCCACTATGGTATGATGTAGTATGATAAAATCACCAAATAGCGGAATCCTCGGCGAATTTGTAAATACGAAATGCGGTATCGTAACGTCGTAAAAAGATTTTTGAGATTTCTTTGAGATATGAGAATACATATGTATGTATGTATATGTATATTTTGGTTGATGTCCAGAATTGTTGTAGAGGTCTATGCTATTTGATTGACTAGACAAATATTGAAAGATGTTCATGAAATTCAAGAGTTTCTTGAGAAGTTATGCCAAACCAAATTGTTTTGGTGCGGATTTAGATGTTGAAAAGCTGAGATGAACAACCCTATTATTAGGGGTTGCGCTTAGTTTTATACTTTTTATTGAAATGTTTGTATACAATACATGTACAATAGGTTGATCACCTAGAGTACTTGCGGAGGGTGTTTTCAGTCTTTGTGATTGATAAACATTACGCGCAAAGAGGGTTTAAAGTGTGAAGAAGCAGGGGTGAAGCACTATTAAACCTAGAGAATAGAGTTCATGGTCTTGTGACCCTCAGCATGATTTGGAATCTTTTAAATTCCTGAGTTATTCATACTACTTCCCAATTATTGAACAATTGTGGAGGATTCTTGTTATTACGCAAGAAGATGGAAGTGAAAAGGAAAGTATTCCTAGAAAGAAAGAAGTAAGTTGTAAAATCGACCTTTGAATGATGGATATGTTGAATAAGTGAGAAAAGAAATTTTGAAGTGAGAAGGATGTGAGTTATCAAAGAATAATGTGAAACTTTTAATAGAAAAGTTTAATAATTGTAGAATGATGTTTGTGGAAAGAAAGTGGTTATAGAAACCAATGAATGAATGAAGTAGTGGCGTAAAAATCTACTTTGATAGATTGAATGAATAAAGATTAATAAATAAATAAATAAAAAAAAATTTGAGGACGAAATTCTTAGAAAGAAGGGTGAATGTAATGTCAGAGAGTTTGATCATATAATATATGATAATGATCCTTAGAGAAAGATAATGAGCGAATTGAAAGAATATGTAATACTCAAATATAATTGAGTCTAAGTAAATATTATGAAATAAAACTTATAAAATTTATTATCAAGAATGGTGAGAGTAGAAAATATAAAACCTATATTAAGGTAATGTGTTGAAGTTATTGATGAATAGATTTGAGAAAACTTTGAGTAAGGTAGGGTTCGGTGATTAGAGGCGGAATCCTTATAAGGAGGAAGGATGTGACATCCCAGATTTTTAGAAATTATAAATGAGAATTTTATAAATAAAAGTATTATTTATGAGATATGTTGGGTGTGAGTATGTGTATATAATATATTGTAGAATATGTGAATTGATGTGAAGAGAATGTTATATATTAATTTTAATATATATAAATATTTAATTGAATTATTTATTGAGTTAAATAAATAAATTTTGTTTTGATTATAGAGTAATGTAATTAAGTGTAGCAGATTAATTAAATGAATATTTAGTATTTAATTTAATTAATATAATAATTTTATGTTATAGTTCTAATTTAATTGAGATAATTAAATTAGATGAGTTATCATGATGATTGTTACACAAAATTATAATTAACAAGTAAATATAATTATGTGACAATTTGATGAGATTGATTGATGTTAAGCTATTGATTAATTAAAATAATGAGTATTTGCCAAACATGGTCTTAGGCTTTTCAAGTTCAAATTGGTGTAACCTATGTATTAACTAGTAATTAGTATATCTAATAATTACTAGGAGTTACATATATTATATATTACTAGTATTGTATATTATATATATATACTACAAGTTAGTATGTTAGTTTTAGAAAACAAAACCAAAGAAGAAAAGAGAGTTAGAGAGAGTTGTAGGAGAAGAAGAAGAAGAAGAAAAAAAGAAGAAGAAGGAAAGCTTTGAGAAAAGAAAAAAAACAAGCCCATCATCATCATCATCTCCATCTCTCTCTTAAATTCATACTAATAAAGTTATAATCTAAATTCCTTGTTTTAATTATATTTTTATATTTCTTCATAATGTAGATAATTGTTATGTAGAAGTTGTATTGAGAAATTGAGAGAGAGAGAGAGAAATAGAGGAATTGAGATGAGCTAGAAGAAGAAGAAGAAGAAAAAAAAAAAAGCTAGAAGAAGGTAACTTCTAAACTCTTATTTAATCCTTGATTTTTTTTTGGGTAGATTTATGTTCTAGGGTAGTAGATCATGCTTAATCTGTTTGTATTGGTTTAATCTTGGATTATCAAGAATCAAACAAGAGGATTCAAGAAAGAAAATGAAATGGAAAGAAAATTTGAAGAACAAAATTCGTAGGTTTTTAGTAATTGTGGACATATCTTGTGAAATTCATACCTCTTTGGGTATAATGAGTTAGAAAGTGAGCCTTATATCAAATCGAAGATATGGAAGTAAGCTATATTCTGAAAGTGGAATCACATGAAAACTCTTTGTAGATTTCTTGCAATATACTGTTTTAGTAAAGTAAGGCTGGTCAGAAGGAAAATAATCATCCAGAAAATCAAAACTGTTACGGTTTCTGACTTTGAAAAATTCATATAAATTCGTGTGTTTTGAATCTGAAGAAACTTAAAACTGCAAAGTTGTAGATATGGAAGTTTACTAGCTAGACTCGCGAGATTGAGCCATTTTATGGACCGGATCATGTCCGAAATAAATTGTTTAGTAAGGATGTCCAGAAAATGAAATTTTCTAGACTAGTTGATGAATTACAGAATCTGGTTTAGATGGATAAGGGTCTGACTTTAAGGCCTAGATGAGGTTGTAGTACCTTTGAGTAAGGGTTAATTCTATATAAGAAGGAACAAAAAGCGGACATATAATGAGCGAGTTACGTTAAAAGCGAAAACAACGTTTTGTTAAAGAAATTGTGAAGATGAGTTTTATAATTACATTTGAATTAAGATTTTGGGTGATGATATATTTTGATGATTAAAAATATGTTTTGACATATGTAATGAGTATAGATATGTGTTATCATATTCTATGCATAATTAACCATTTAAGATCAAGAGTTGAGATAAGTTAATGTGTGCACATGCGTGCTCGATAAAATGCCTAAAAGTAATAGTGTTTTCTAAACTTTGGTATACAAAGTGTCTAACTAATAGCTAATATTGGATATCTAAGTATGAAAAGATGATAATACAAGAATAATAATGGAAAGAAATCGAAAAGGGTAATTTTTGATTTATGAAGGAAAATTAAACATGTAAACAATGTGTTGAATATGCATTTTTGAAACCAAAGTGGTATAATAAAATGGTGTGATATCGCACATTAAACTACAAGTGTGATAGTCTAGCGTGTGTGGTGATGAAAATGAAAAATAAAACCGAGTTGCATATAAAATAGTTAGATGTCTATAAAGACATTATAAAGGATAATAAGATAAAGTAAGGTCTTAGAATAAATTTGACCATGAGATTGAGTATTGATTTTATTTATTATCAATCTCACATGATGATGTAGGTTGTCTGAGGAATAGCGAAGTATTAGCGTGTTGGTAAAAAGCAGGTAAAAGGCAAGTCTTTCGGTTCCTTTTTGCTATGTGAACTTGATGATGATCGCTTTAAAATTTTTAGTGTATGATGTATTATATATGTCGAAAGTATGAAATGTGAAAGTCGATCTATATACTATGATGATTGAACTATGAATGTTGATTGAGTAAGGAACTCGATCTTTATAGTTGTTATGTGAACTATAACATGTATGCTATGTTTGTTTATGATTATTCTTGTATGTTGAGCATGTTATTATATGCTGCTTCGTGATGCATGAAAAGCTATTAGATTTTCTTTGAAATTTGTCGAGCTCATTCTTGCAAATAACCATTTTCTTGATTCAAGAATTGAAGGTAACGCTTTATGTGCTACTTGATTGTTATGGATCAAAAGTGATATATGAAGATTTAATATCCTAGCTAAGTTGTTATTCTTGTAAACCATGTCTAATGTTTGAATAATGTATTAATGTTGAATTGTAATATTGTTTTGCGAATGTAAACTATTGTAGTATTAAAATGATTACGAGATATTTAGATGTAAAGGTTGAAGGTTTTGGGAGCGAGGATAGTTTGTAATAGAAAATTTTAATTATTCCACAAATTTCAATGGTTGTATTATCGTTTAATGATGTAAAATTAGAGGTTGAATGTATTATTATTAACGACCAAAAGTCGAGAATATTATCGAATAATATTATTAGATAACATTATTGGCAATGTCTAGAAAGTTACATCTAAGGGAGGTTTGGTCACCTAATTTGCGCGATAAGGAGAAATTCTTATTGGAAAGCCCCTCTTTCACAGGAAGCTGCACGGTTGTCGATATTGTGATTACGTAATATTATTTGTGAATAATTAATTATTAATTCATATGATGAGAAAATATTGATTTTATGTGGATATAGATGGAGAAATTTTTAATGTGACAATTGTTGAAAATTGAAATTTTATCTTTTTACGATAAAATAATTCATTTAAATATATTATTATATTTTAATAATATAATAATGGTGATATTTTTTACAACGAATGTGGGATATATGAGTATCTGAGGAGGAAGAGTATTTTGTTGCAATAAATGTTTAAAACATATTAAACATGTCGGTGGACCCCATTTATTATTTGAAATTTGATTATAGCACAATAAAATAAATGGTTTATGGATTTGGTCAATTTACATTTGGAATTTGGAAAAACTTTCTTACGCAAAGTTGTAGAGAATTGAATTTCCTATAAAAACTCGCGAGATTTGAATTTTTGATAAAAGGGCTATTTATTATGAATTATTGAAGTTCGAAGCTCAAAATAATTGATTTTGGAAGTTTAAAATATTTTAAATAACAAAAACGTTTTTTTTTCATTATGGTGTGTTACACATGTGTGTTGAATGAGCTGAATTCAGTTCTTGGAAGGTTGGCGTAGGAAATTTATAATATATATTAATATTTTATTAAATTTTACGCTTTTGGTGTTCTAAGCATTTTCTATAAATAGGGTGCTTGGGTTAGAATTGAAAATCACACGAAGCTGAAGTTTTCTCTCTCTATATTATCGGCGTATTCTTGTGAGTATTTTGAGTATACTTTGAGTATTGTTAGATGGTGCAAGTTTCCTTGATTACTTTATACCCGGTATTCGAATTTAGAAGTCTTAATCTTTCGAGGTAAAGGATGTTATTTTCTTCTCAAATGATATTATTTCTTCAATATCATTATCTTTGAAATATTAGTTGAAACTTTTTATCAAATTTGGAACTTTTTGGGATTACTATTCATGATATTGGAGTTTACTATTTGAGTTCTTATTCACGATTCTTATTCACAGTACTATTATGAAGCGTGAAGATGTTTTTGTGAAATTTCTATCTTTTGGTGTGTGAGTTACTATTCATGTATCGGCACTATTCACGAATATCTGATCTTATTCACGAATACGGCACTATTCATAGAAAAATGAAATTTCTTCTTTTTGTCCAAAATATCTATTATGGATACTAGCTTTGATTGTATCCATGTTTTGATCATTCTTGAATTTTACACCACTATGATTATTTTTGAGGTATTTTTGAACATGGATAAAACAAAATACGAATCCTTAATCCTTAATCCTTGTCATTTTGTTTCCTTTGGATTCGTTTCTTTAAAAATATTTTCATCATCTCGGTCTTAAATGATGATATTATGGAATATCTTTGGCACTGTAGTGCAAAGATGAATGATTTCTGAAGAATATCTTTGGCCCGTAGTGCAAAGATGAGCAGTGTTTAGATGAACATGACCCGGTGATGAATATCTTTGGGCTGTAGTGCAAAGATGAATATTTGATTCGGATATATATTGATTGATGTTACGGGGATAAAAGATGAGCGATGAACTTTTAAATTCATACATAGAAGATAGTAGTTTGCATTCTCTACTTAACTCTTCAATGAATTATTATTTCAGCTGCGAATATTGATTTAAAATTTGTTGTCTATTGTATTCTATTAGATTTTTCCTGTTGAAGACTAACGATAATTTGTTGTATATTATCTTAGTCATAATATTCTTTCTTGGGCTAGTTGAGCTCACCCTTTTCCTTTTGTTCCATTTTTTCTTCTCGGGAGGCGAGAATATAAGCGATGCAGTCGGGGGGTATGGAATGAAGGTTTTAGAGAGAGTTGTTTAGTAGTCCTCACCATTTTTGTAAAATAATGTATCAATAAATGTGATGAGGATTTATTTGAGTATAGATATTGTCTAGAAGATAATATTTGTATTCAAACTCTGAGTTTTCTTGTTGTAATAATAAAGTTGTAGTTGTTTACATACCATGTATTGACAACTCGGAATGGGTGATGTATACCTATTTTGGGGCGTCGCGGTTGGTATCGAGCTTAGGGATATGATCTCTGGCGGAGATCGGGGAATAGAACTAGGAGGGAGGCAGAGTAAATCCTTCGCTAGTGTGTCCTACTAAGCTTATTTTTTAGTTGGTCGGTATATAAGGATATTATGTGATATATTGATTTCCTTAATTAACCCTTGTTTTATGGCGGTATTTGAGAATGTCGTGAGAATATTAACAATGGAAATGAGGCCAGTAGAGAGCGCTTTGTACTCACCAGCGAGGGAGAGCGTGCAGCAGTGGCAATGTTCCTCTGTGAACAACACCCTTTGGCGAGATGATGAGCGAGGGGATGTTTAGAAGCTTTTTGCAGTTTCATGCAAAATCGAGACGAGGAGACTTCGTGTTCAAAATCTGAGGAGGAAATGATAGCAATTCACGGGTTGTCACGACCCAAGCGAGTTCAAAAGTTGGGACCACGAATTTAAGGAAAGCGGATCCGATCATGGCGGAAACATGGGTCAAAGCAAATTACCAAGATATTCGATGTCTTGGGATGCGGAGAACGAAGGTTCCATTCGCCACCTTTATATAAAGTGGCGAAAGGCGGACTCTTTGGTGGGAGATGCGTGAAGCGTACCCATCGGCCGCTTTTCGGCATGTCTTGGGAAGCGTTTGAAACTATTTAATGACAAATACTTTCACGAAAGTGTTCGTCGTATGAAGGAAGTGGAGTTCATTAGATTAGAAGCAAAACAACATGGCGGTGTCTCGATGCGAGGCAAAGTTTGCGAGTTATCGAGTTTGCACCTCATTTGGTGGAGAATGAGGAGCGCGTATGGCGATGTTTCTTAGAGGTTTGAAACACGGCATCGTCGATATCTCATTTCTCATAAAACTTTCTCTCTATTCGGATGTTGTAAGCGAGGGCTCAATTATTAGGCGAGATACTTGAAGTATGGTCGTTGAGGACCATAACGAGGATCGTACAGAGATAGCGATCAGCAGAATAATGATAACCGGCGGAGAAAAGCAGACGGACAAAAATGGTAACCACTCTGGTGGTAATCATAGCCGTGAAAATAGAAGAAGCGAGTCGGGAGGAGATTTTAAAAAGGAGATTTAACAACGACCGTGTGAAGGCAGCGGTCTTGCGTGACAAGCAAGCGGTTAAGGGAGGAGAAACGACCACCGGTCATATGCTACAAATCACGGAAAAGAGGACATATCGGTCCAGCGCCCCTAACGATTCAAGGTATGCTATAATTGTGGAAAGGAAGGACATATCGCTCGAGATTATGCGATGGCGAAACCTAGTTCGTGTGAGGACGGTGACTCAAAAACTGTCCCGAGAAAAGTCAAAGTCAGCGATTCGGGAAGAGGCGTTTGTTGTATTTGGTCAAAATCGAGGAACCAAACGAGGTGATCACGGGTAAGCTATTTATAAATTCTTGCGAAGTTTATACCTTACTTGATCTGGGGTGCTACCCATTCATTTATCTCTCTCTGCTTGTGCTCAGCGTTTAAACTTGACTCAGGAGAGAAATTAGACTTTGACTATCTGTGGAAACTCAGTTAGGAGAAACTTTCATCACATCCTTTGTTTATAAATCTTGTTTGATTCAAGTTGGCACCATTACCTTACATTGACCTTATCTCTTTAAAGATACTTGCTTTTGATGTGATTTTAGGGATTGATTGGTTAACTACTCATCATGCCAAAATTGATTGTTTTCGTAAGGTTGTTAGTTTTCATATTCTAACTTGACTTTGTTATGCAATTCAAAGCAACTAAACCATTAAAATCAATCCTTTGTCATATCTAATCATAAAAGCTATTCGTTTATTGAAAAGCGGATGTCAAGCTTTCTTAGCCCATGTTATGGATTTGAATAAAGACACGTCAAATTTGAATAATATTTCTGTTGTTATTGACTTTCTGGCGTATTTCTGAAGAACTTCGGTCTACCCCGAGCGTGAAGTTGAATTCTTTATTGATCTTGAAACTGGTACAAAGCCCATTTCTAAAACCCATATCGAATGGCTCTATTGAACTTGAGGAGTTAAAGGTCAACTACGAGGAATTGTTGGACATCGGTTTCATTCGTCTAGTACATCTCCTTGGGGTGCTCTGTTTTATTAAGTAAAGAAGAAGAAAAGGCGGAGTATCGACTTTGTATTGACTATCGGGAATTGAACCATGTCACCATCAAGAATAGGTATCCTCTACCTCGTATTGATGACTTGTTTGACCCGATTCTGAGGGCACAATTCTTTTCAAAAATCGATCTTAGATTACGGATATCATCGGTGAAGATTAGGCGAGGATATTCCAAAGGCGCCTTTAGAACTTCGGTATGGGCATTATGAATTCTTAGTCATGTCTTTCGGATTGACTAATGCTCTGCTGACTTTCATGGATATGATGAAGCCGAGTATTTGAGGAATATTTGGATCGGTTCGTTGTTGTTTTATTGATGACATCCTCATATATTCCAAAAGTCGTGAAGATCATGAGCACCATTTGAAATTTGGTACTCGAAACCCGTGAAAACAAACTATATGCCAAATTGAAGAAATCACGAGTTACGGCTTGAGGAAGTAGCATTCCTTGGGCGCGTGGTGTCGAAACATGGAGTATCTGTTGATCCGTGAAGATTGAAGCAATACAAAGTTTAGAACAGCAAAGTCGGTGTTGAAATACGTAGTTTTTGGGCTTAAATTTGGTTATTATCGGAGATTAGTGGAAGGGTTTTCTCGAATCGCTACTCCATTAACTTCGACTAACTTTCGGAAGGATACAAAATTCGTTTGGAGCGAAGAATGCGAGAAGAGTTTCAAGAGCTTAAGAGGAGACTTATTTGGCACTGTTCTAACAATACCATCTGGTTCGGATGGATTTGTTATCTCTGATGATGCTTGAGGCAAAGGGTTAGGATGTGTTCTCATGCAGCGTGGGAAAGTCATAGCCTATGCCTCGCGACAACTTAAAAGAGTATGAGAGGAATTATCCTACTCATGATCTAGAGTTAGCGGTGATCGTTTTCGTATTAAAGATATGGAGGCACTTATCTATATGGGGAGAAAGTGGAGATATATTAGGACCATAAAAGCCTTAAATATTTCTTCACTCAAAAAGAAGAACTCGACATGCGGCGTGGCGTGACGTTGGCTCGAGCTATTGAAAGACTACGACCACACTATTGATACCATCTGGAAAAGCGAGCGTGGTAGGCGTGGCGTTGAGTGAGAGAAGATCATATGCGAGGAGCAGAGTGCGATGATGTCAAGTATCGCATAGAGCCGACTTTAATAGAAAAAGTTAAGGTTGCTCAAGCCCGCAGGCCGGGTGATGATCGTATGAAGAAGAAAGTACAAGAAGGAGCTATTAGGGGCGAGAATTGATGAAGAAGGAATACTTGAGTCCACTCTAGACTTTGTGTTCTAACGACTACGATTTGAAGTACAAGATTATGATGGAGGCACTGATACACCATTTGCAATCCATCACGGAAGTACTAAAATGTATCGTGATCTTGACATACATTTTGGTGGAACAATATGAAGAGAGAGATTGCAAAGTTTATCTCGATGTGTTTAACTTGTCAGCGTGTAAAAGGCGGAGCATCTAGTACCTAAAAGGGTCCGTTGCAACCACTTGAGATTCGAAATGGAAGTGGGAACATATTACCATGGATTTCGATTACGGGTCTTCTACGGTTTCTCAAGGCATCAATGCTATTTGGGTTATTGTTGATAGATTAACCAAGTCTGCTCATTTCTTGCCGTCACGGAGACTTATTCCTTGAGCGTCTTGCTAGTATATGCGTGAATGAGATTGTGAGGTTGCATGGCATGCGGTATCCATAGTTTGGATCGTGACCCAAGATTCACTTCAAGATTTTGGGTTAGCTTGCAAAAAGCTATGAGCGCAGTTTGCGATTTAGTTGGCATACCATCCTCAAGCAGACGGACAATCGAGAGAGGACTATTCAAACTCTTGAAGATCTATTAAGACTACGTGTCCTAGACTTCAAAGGCGGTTAGGATAAGTATTTACCATTGGTGGAATTCTCCTACAACAACAACAGTTATCGAGGCAAGTATAGGTGTGGCTCCATTGAAGCATTATATGGGCCGAAAATGTCGTTCTCTCGATATGTTGGGATGAGGTGGGTGAAGCAACATTGTTGGGACCGAGTTAATACGATATGACTACCGAAAAGATCCAAATGATTCGACAAGCGTATACAAAGCGGCACAAGATCGACAAAAGAGTTATGCGGATCTTCATCGAAAGGGCGTGGAATTTAGTGTAGGGGATCATGTATTGTTGCGAGTTGCTCCATGGAAGGGAGTTACAAGATTTGGGAAGAGAGAGAAAGCTCGATCCACGATTTATTGGTCCATTTCAAATTCTTGGCCAAGTAGTAGAAATGTAGCCTATAGACTTGCGTTACCTCAAAGTATGTCTCGTGTTCATAATGTGTTTCACATATCATACTTCGTAAATATGTGAAAGACCGAACCACGTTATAGAGTTAGAAGCAGGACGAAATAATAGAAGACTTAGCGTATGAGGAGATACTGTTAAGATCTTGGATAGGAAGGAGCATGTCCCTGCGCATGAAAAGGTCATACCACAAGTTAAAGTTTGTGGAGGAATCATCTTTATAGAGAAATGACACAGGAATTGGAAGCGGAAATGAAAGCGAGGTATCCTCACCTTTTGAAACACACACAGTACGTCGTCGATTTCGAGGACGAAATTTCATAAGGAGGGAGGTTGTAAGACCCCAACTTATTATTAATGAAATTTAATTTTCTCTATTTATTATTTTGAAATAGTAAGGGTTGATTTGATTAATGTGGATAGTTTAGGGGTAAAATCATAAATATTTCAAAATAAGCAAGTGGTTATAAAATATTCATTGTTGTCGGGGAATATTAGTTTGGTCGTGGAATATTAAATCTTTGTCGGGGAATATTAAATGCTGAATAGTAGCTTGACCGTGTGTGGGCCCATGTGGAAGCGATTGGATGAAGAAAGCGACAAATATAAGTTGTTTAAAAATACTTGGCGTAGTTATTCAGATTATCTTTGTTAAAATACTCGGTGGTTAAAACACGGTAGCTGCGGTATTGCACCAATTATTGATTCTTACGTGAAGGCACTACTCGATAATGGTTACGATAATTCTTTATTCGATATTTTATTGATTTAATAATTCTTTGCGTTGATATTTTATATTCTTTGTTGTTTGATAATTGTCATTACACGGTATTTTTCATTATCGAAGCAATAATTCATATTATCGAATAATATTATTAGATAACATTATTGGCAATGTCTAGAAAGTTACATCTACAGGAGAGGTTTGGTCACCTAATTGCGGCGCCCGATGAGGAGAAATTCTTATTGGAAAGCCCCTCTTTCACAGGAAGCGCACTGGTTGTCGATATTGTGATTACGTAATATTATTTGTGAATAATTAATTATTGATTCATATGATGAGAAAATATTGATTTTATGTGGATATAGATGGAGAAAATTTTTAATGTGACAATTGTTGAAAATTGAAATTTTATCTTTTACGATAAAATAATTCATTTAAATATATTATTATATTTTAATAATATAATAATGGTGATATTTTACAACGAATGTGGGATATATGAGTATCTGAGGAGGAAGAGTATTTTTGTTGCAATAAATGTTTAAAACATGTTAAACACATAAATTGGACCCCATTTATTGGTGAAATTTGATTATAGCTTTTGTAAAATCGCTTGGTTTATGGATTTGGTCAATTTACATTTGGAATTTGGAAAAACTTTCTTACGCAAAGTTGTAGAGAATTGAATTTCCTATAAAAACTCGCGAGATTTGAATTTTTACGATAAAGGGCTATTTATTATGAATTATTGAAGTTAGAAGCTCAAAATAATTGATTTTGGAAGTTTAAAATATTTTAAATAACAAAAACGTTTTTTTCATTATGGTGTGTTACACACATGTGTGTTGAATGAGCTGAATTCAGTTCTTGGAAGGTTGGCGTAGGAAATTTATAATATATATTAATATTTTATTAAATTTTACGCTTTGGTGTTCTAAGCATTTTCTATAAATAGGGTCTTGGGTTAGAATTGAAAATCACACGAGAAGCTGAAGTTTTCTCTCTCTATATTATCGGCGTATTCTTGTGAGTATTTTGAGTATACTTTGAGTATTGTTAGGCGGTGCAAGTTCCTTGACTACTATATACGGTATTTAAATTTAGAAGTCTTAATCTTTCGAGGTAAGGGATGTTATTTTTTTCTCAAATGATATTATTTCTTGATATCATTATCTTTGAAATATTGGTTAAAACTTTTTATCAAATTTGGAACTTTTTATCGGGGTTACTATTTGAGTTACTATTCACGAGTTACTATTCATGAGTTACTATTCACGAGTTCTTATTCACGAGAGTATTATTCATGAAGCGTGAAGATGTTTTTTTGTGAAATTTCTATCTTTTGGTGTCGAGTTACTATTCATGTATACGGCTTTATTCACGATATCTGATACTTATTCACGAATCTGACCTTTATTCATAGAAAAATGAAATTTCTTCTTTTTGTCCAAAATATCTATTACGGATACTAGCTTTGATTGTATCCATGTTTTGATCATTCTTGAATTTTACACCTTTATGATTATTTTGAGGTATTTTTGAACATGGATAAAACAAAATACGAATCCTTAATCCTTAATCCTTGTCATTTTGTTTCCTTTGGATTCGTTTCTTTAAAAATATTTTTCATCATCTTGGTCTTAAATGATGATATTATGGAATATCTTTGGCTTTGTAGTCAAAGATGAATGATTTCTGAAGAATATCTTTGGCCGTAGTGCAAAGATGAGCAGTGTTTAGATGAACATGACCAGTGATGAATATCTTTGGCACTGTAGTGCAAAGATGAATATTTGATTTCGGATATATATTGATTGATGTTCTGGGGATAAAAGATAGGCGATGAACTTTTAAATTCATACATAGAAGATAGTAGTTTGCATTCTCTACTTAACTCTTCTAATGAATTATTATTTCATTGTGAATATTGATTTAAAATTTGTTGTCTATTGTATTCTATTAGATTTTCCTGTTGAAGACTAACGATAATTTGTTGTATATTATCTTAGTCGTAATATTCTTTCTTGGGCTAGTTGAGCTCACCCTTTTCCTTTTTGTTCCATTTTTTTTCTTCTCGGGAGGCGAGAATATAGCGATACGAGTCGGGGTATGGAATGAAGGTTTTAGAGAGAGTTGTTTAGTAGTCCTCACCATTTTGTAAAATAATGTATCGATAAATGTGATGAGGATTTATTTGAGTATAGATATTATCAGAAGATAATATTTGTATTCAAACTCACAGTTTTCTTGTTGTAATAATAAAGTTGTAGTTGTTTACATACCGTGTATTGACAACTCGGAATGGGTGATGTATACCTATTTTGGGGGCGTTTTGTATAGTTAAAAGGGTAGTCTTTTTGTAAATCCCAACTTTTGTGAAGTTCAATTGCGGGATGGAAATGTAATAACTTTTGGCTATGGAAAACAAATTATAAATAGTTTCAACTATGAAGAAGCATATGAATATAATGAAGTTTTTATTAAATATGCTTTGTTGTGTATGAGTTATTGTTTGGAGAATAATAACTAAGTAAGAAAATAAGTAATAATGAAACTTTATTATTTAATCAGAAAATGCCGCCAAGAAGGAGACAGCGTAATCAGGAGGCGATGACCCATAATGATAATCAGGGGGGTTAAAACAACCCTATGCAGGAGTTTGTTAATTTATTTACGGCTGCATTTAACCAAACCGGGGGTAGATCACCCGCAGTACCTAGGGTAGTCAAAACTACTACCTTCAAAGAATTTAAGAGTGTCGGATCACCGGAGTTCAAGGGAATCACGGACCCAATAGAAGCCCAGACATGGGTAAAGGAAATAGAGAAGGCATTTGTTATTATAAACACGGGTGAGGCGTAAAAGACTTCTTTTGCGACTTACATGATGAAAGTGGAAGCCGACTTTTGGTGGAAGGCTCACCAGGGTGGGGCTAGAAATGAGGATGTTACATGGGAACAGTTTAAGAAGGTTTTCTTCGAGAACTAATTCCCTACTAGCATGCAAGGGAGAACGGAGATTAAGTTCCTAGAACATAAACAAGGGGACATGACGGTTCCCCAGTATGCGGCCAAATTCAATGAATTGGCAAGGTTCGCTCCACACCAAGTTGACACTAAGGAGAGGAAGGCTCGTAGGTTTGAGCAGGGGTTGAAACCCTGACTCTATAGTAAGATTTTTGCATTCCAGAGTGCTTCCTACGGGACCATTCTGGAGAAGGCAATCATTGCGTAGGGTGATAGTGAGGCGTTGACCCAATACCACAAAGAGAGGAAGAATAAGGGTAAAGGAGATGGAGGATCCAAGGCGGATGGAGCAAGTGGAAGTGGCAATATGCCAAAGAGGAAGAGTTTCATGTCCTGGAATACTGGAGTGAAATAAGGGGATCCTAAGCGTAGGATCGAGGCATGCAAGACATGCGGAAAGACTCATCTAGGAGTCTATCTTAAAGGGAAGTCAGTTTGTTATAACTATGGGCAGGAGGGACATATATCACCCAATTGTCCTAATCCTAAGAAGAACCAGGGATGTTTTGTTTGTTGGCCGATGGGCCATGGCAAGAAATTTCCCGAATAAGGGAAATGAGGGTAGTAAGGGTATTAGTAGTGGTAAGTTAGCCATTACTGGACCAACACCATTAGGTATACCTACTGCCCGTACTTTTAATATGACTGTCCAAGATACGGTTGTATCGGCGGATGTAGTAGCAGGTATCATCCCAGTCAATGAAATAAATGCTTATGTGTTGTTTGATTCGGGTGCTACTTGTTCTTTTATAGCATGTGGATTTGCTAAGCGATTAGGTTTATTCTCAGAAAGATTAGAAATACATTTAGACGTTAAGGTAGCGAACGCAGAGATAATTCTCGTTGAACACATTCATAGGAATTGTTTCATAGATATTAGAGGTAACAAACTATCGGTAGATCTTTTACCGATAAGATTGAGAGAATTTGATGTAATTCTCGGTATGGATTGGTTAATTAACCATAAAGCGATAATAGATTGTCATAGAAAGAGTGTGAACCTATGACTTTTTAAGAAACCCGAGGTGGTGTTTTTACGGTAATAAATCACCGGGACGTTCTTGTTGTCTAACTGTAAGACCCCAACTTTTATGAATAAAGATTAATTTTTTTTGAAATATATTTTTTAATATTATGGTGTGGATTTGATATAATGTTATAGTTGTGGGTAATATTAACAAATTTTGCAAAGTAAGCAAGTTGTTATAAAATATTCGATTGATCGGGGAATATTCGTTTAACAGAGAGTATTCGTACGACGACACAATTATTGGTGGACCCCACAATAGAAGTATTATTGGAGTTAGAAAATGACATAAATATCTTTTTATAAAAATAACGGCGAAAATTTTACCGTTAAATTGTTGAACTATCCAGTGGTAAAAGTACAGTAATACGCGTGGTTGTATAGTAGCACACGGTATTGATTATTGATGCTTACATGAGAAGTCACTCAGTTATACTCAATTATTGTTACAGTAATTGCTGCATAATATATCTTATATTATTGATTTAATTATTGTCATAGTATCATCTGCATAATATTTTATATTTTTAAATCAATAATTGAGACAAAAAATTTATTCATATTATAATTTACAATATTGACGATGTCTAAAAAGTTGTGTCGAGGAAAGGGTTTGGTCACCCAATTGCGCGCCAGTAAGGAGAAATCCTTTTCGAAAAGCCCCCTTTTTCCTGGGAATGATCTGGTTATTAAATATTGTGAGTTATAGTATTAATGATGAATAAGTTCGTGTTGATTAAAGATGAAATTGTTGATAAAAATATTTCCATTGTGTTGGGATTATTTGTGTTAGTGTAAATCGATATTTATTTCGATAATAATTGATTTTTGGATGTTTTATTGACCACACGGGCAATTAATCGGATAAATGAGCAATTAATTGCTATTAGTTCACATGAAAATTACTGTTGGTTCACATGTATGAAACTGTTGGTTCACATGTATGAAACTATTGATTCACATGTATGTAGGTGGTGCAAGATTGATAATACTTGAAGGACTAAATTAAAAATGGAGGTATAGAGTAAGGTACTACTATACTGTAATAATATGAGCCTTTAATCGTGCAAATATCGAAACTATGTTTTCCTGTAAATAAAGCACATTCACCTTTCATTCTCACCAATTCATTAAGACTCACAAAAGCATTTATAGGAGAGAGAAGCTATAGAGAGAAAGAAGAAGAGTATTCTGCTACTTCACTATTCTAGTATACAATTTTCTTCTAAGGTAAGGGATATTATTTTTGTTCATTATTCATAAGGAATAATATTTTCTTCCATACTCTGTAGTACGTGAGTAATATTATTTCGTTTTGTATTCCTAATTCTACATTAAAGGGTTATATAATAAAAATCTCCCAGGTTATCTAACCTTTAATCATCATTCAAATGCGGAAAACATTACATAACTTCTTTAAAATAAAGTCTAAGAACAACATAATAAAAGTCTAACATCTTAATCAAAGTAAAAATTACAAGTCTTCATCACATGTACATTTTTCCCTTTTCTTTGCTAGTCGAAGGTTCACCTATCTTCTCTTCTTTAGCTGTAATGAGTTTATAAATATGCAAGAGTGAGCAAAACAATTGCTCACTGGATATAATATGGAATCAATAGGAGTATAACAATAATAACTGTCGAAATAGGCTCATCAAAAGTGAATAGTACTCTATCAATAATAATCAGAAACTAAAATCCCAAAATATGGAAAATATACATCACTGAGGGTCATAAGACCATGAACTACGTCCATAGTTGCAAGTAATCTTTCAACTCCAACTTTAACAGTCATAAGACTATAAGGACCTCATACTTAGGGGGATCAGTCCTTCGTATAATGTATTGTGCACAAACATTTTAACGCTATGTGTAAGTTAACCCCTAATCATAACAATAGGGTTGTTCATCTCAGTATTTAGAGTACAAGTCTGCACCAAAGGAAGTTTGGTTTGGATAAGCTTTCAAGGTAATTTGGAATTCAACAAACATCAACTAAGGATTAGTTGAATAAAACCAATAAAATTATACTATAGAATAATCGTGATTGAATTAATTATAGTAAACTAAAGTCATGCTTTAGGAATAATCTAATATCATAAAATTTGAATAACTATAACACACCTTGCTTGAACAATACTAAGCCAAGGTTAATTAGAATTGAATACTAAGCATGCATAACAATTTGAACGATAAAAATGTTCGACATTAGTATATATAGTTGTGCATGCTAAACAACAAGTTAAATACAAGAATAACTTGTTCAACATCAAACCAAAGTTTAGACAGCTTGCATCATTATAATGTAATCGAATTGGAAACAATAATTAGTTCAACAAGATAAAGGATTAGAAAACTTGCCTTAGTCGTAGGCTAAACTGAATCAATTCGAATCACAATACCCTATATATATATATATATATATTTATATATATATATACGTCATCATGACATAGTTAGTCACTACCACTTTACAACTTAACTAACTACATTCATCATGTACGTTTGATTATTTAATCACATAATCAAGTTATAACACAAGTTAATCTTTAATAACATAATTATTCATGGTATAGAAATTCTAAAATCAACATTTTACAGTCCTACTATCATCACATAATTTTTCTTAAAATTTCATGTAATAAAAGTACCTTTCATCGAGACCATTCGCTAACTTCATTGACATGGCCACGATTTATCTTTGTAGTGCAGTGCGAAGAGAGATATACAATGACTCAAGAATAAAGCTACAAGGTAGGGTCTTTGCGGCGTATGGTGCGTAAGGCAATGACTGTGAAAAGATGAATTCTTTGGGCACGCATACCGCATGCTAAATGCGATTTCAATTGGCGACTTACGTAGCGAGTATAAGAAAAAGCCAATTCATACAAAAACTTCATGTAAACATAATTCAAGAACTCCTAACATGTTTCTACCTATACAACAACATAAGCAACAAAATTAACACATCCAATTTCACTGTTTTTGCTAAAAACTCACTTTTTGATGTTTTTGATGAAAATAAACACTGTGAATTTGTTTTTCAACCAAAACAGTTAATTCAAAGCACTTTATCAAAGTTTATACATACTCTATCAAATTGAATAGCCAATTTTACCAATAAAATAACTAATTAACTCATAATTTCTACTTTAAGCTAAACAATATATATTCACAAAAACTCTCTGTAAAAATGTTTTCTTCACAAATTACATACATATCATCAATTCATTGATTATAACTTATGAAAATAGTTTTATCATCATTCGTATGTTATATAAAGCCACATAACAACAACAATTCATGTGACGACCCCAAAATAGGTCCATTCCACCCAACCCATTCTGAGTCGCCAAATACATGGTACAGAAACAACTACAACTTTATTATCACAACAATAAAACTGTGAGTTTAAATACAAATATTATCTTCTAGACAATATTTATACTCAAATAAATCCTCATCACATTTATTGATACATTATTTTACAATAATGGTGAGGACTACTAAACAACTCTCTCTAGAACCTTCATTCCATACCCCGACTAGTACTCGCTACATTCTCGCCTCCTGAGAAGAAAAATGGAACAACAAGGAAAAGGGTGAGCTCAACTAGCCCAATAAAGAATGTTATGACTAAGATAATATACAACAAATTATCGTTAGTCTCCAACAGGGAAAAATCGATAGAATACAATAGACAACAAGTTTTGAGATCAATATTCGTAAGCGGAAATAATAATTCATAGAAGAGTTACGTAGAGAATGAAATCTACTATAATCTATGAATTTAACGGTCCATCATCAATATTTTATCCCCTGTAACATCAATCAATATTCATCTCAAATCAAATATTCATCTTTGCACTACTGAGCCAAAGATATTCATCAATCGGTCAGTATGTTCATCTCAACACTGTTCATCTTTGCACTAAAGGCCAAAGATATTCATCGATCGGTCATGTTCATTTAAACACTGTTCATCTTTGCACTAAAGGCCAAAGATATTCATCGATCGATCGTATTCATTTAAAACACTGTTCATCTTTGCACTCTGGGCCAAAGATATTCTTCAGAAATCATTCATCTTTTTACTACTGGTGCCAAAGATATTCAATACTATCATCATTTAAGACCGAGGATGATGAAAATACTTTTTAAAGAACGAATCCGGTGAAACAAAATGACAAATATTATGGATTCGTACTTTAAACAATCCAGTTCAAAAATACTTCATAAATAATCATAGTGAAGTAAAATTCAAGAATGATCAAAACATGGATACAATCGAGTTAGTATCCGAATAGATATTTTGGACAAAAAGAAGAAATTTTATTTTTTGATGAATAGTCAAGATATCGTGAATAGTCTCAGTATATCGTGAATAGTCCGTATATCGTGAATAGTAACTCAGACACCAAAATATAGAAATTCCACAAAAAAAACATTTTCACGCTTCATGAATAGTACTCGTGAATAGTAACTCGTGAATAGTAACTCATGAATAGTGACTCGTGAATAGTAACTCATGAATAGTAACCCAGAGCATGAAAAAGTTCCAAATTTGATAAAAACTTGGATCAACATTTCAAAGATAATGATATTGAAGAAATAATATCATTATTGAAAAAAAATAATATCCCTTACCTCAAAGAATCGATTGCTTGGAAGGAAAGGTCGGAAGTGATCTTTGAATGAAACTTATCTTGAAAAACAACTCTCAAAGTATCTAAATACTCACAAAATACGCTCAATAAATAGAGAGAGAAAGAGAAAACTTTGTTTACGGTGTGATTTTCAATTCTAACTTAGCCCTCTATTTATAGGAAAATGTTAGCCCGGCAAGGCGGACTTGACTTGCTACACGATGGCTTTTACCGCTACTATTGCCACCCACCACATTTGAAATAAAATTCAGCACATTTCTTCACCAACCACAAGTGGGGCCCACTCAATTCTAGAATTTTCCACCAAAATCAATTATAACCACGATTTCGAATCAAACACCTCTTAAAATTCATAACAAATCATTCGTGAATTTTTAACGGTTCAAAATTTGTGGACATATACTCAACTTATGTATGTATAACATACCCAAAAATTACCACAATCCAAGCGGTCGGATTAAAAATTATAACCCCATAATATATCTCAAAACCCCCGATTTAATTTTTAATACCTCCAATCAGATAAAATCTTGATAAAACACCTCAACATTAATTCCTTCATTAATAACCACATAAATAAATCCATCATTTATATTCATATAAAATAAATATTTCCTTATCATATGAATCAATAATTAATTATTCACAAATAATATTACGAGAATCACATTTATTATGATGACCAGTTGTTCCTGGGAAGAGGGGCTTTCAATAAGGATCTCTCCTTCTTCGGGCGCGCAATTAGGTGACCAAACCTCTCCTTAGACAGAACTTTCTAGACATTGCCAATAATGTTATCTAATAATATTATTCAAATAATATGAATTATTGATCTGATAATGGGAAATACTGTGCAGTGACAATTATTGAACAACAATAATATAAAATATCAACGCAGCAATTATTGAATCAATAAAATAAAATATTGAACAGTAAAGTAACTCTGTGAAAATTATTGAGTAGTGCCATCTTACGTAAGGATCAATAATTCAACAATACTGTGCAATACCGTGTGCTACTGTGCAACCACGCGTATTACTGTATTTTAACCACCGGGTATTCCAACAGTCTTAACGGTAACAACTACGCCGTTATTTATAACCACCCAAACTTTGTCGTTTTCCTCATCCAATCGCTTTCCGTTATGGGGCCCACACATGGCTGCGCCGTCGTACGAATATTCCCCGACAGTACGAATATTCCACGACCAAACGAATATTCCCCGACAGTACGAATATTCCACGACCAAACGAATATTCCCCGACAAAAATGAATATTTTATAACCACTTGCTTATTTTGAAATATTTGCGTATTTAACCCTTAACTATCCACATTAATCAAATCAACCCTTACTATTTCAAGATAATAAATAAAGGAAATTCCTTTTTATTTAAAAAATTTTGGGGTCTTACAACCTCCCCTCCTTATGAAATTTCGTCCTCGAAATTGACGTACGTACCTGGTGTTTCGAAAAGGTAAAGATACCTCGCTTTCATTTTTGTTTCCAACTCCCAGGTCATTTCCTCAATAGCATGGTTTCTCCACAAAACTTTAACTTATGGTATAACCTCGGTACATAGGTCATGTTCTTTCCTCTACAAAATCTTGGTGGTACCTCCTCAAATACGTTAAGTCTTGACTATCTCGTCCGGGTTCTAACTCAATAGCGTGTTTGAATTCGTCCACATATTTACGTAACATCGATACGTGAAAAGCGTTATGAACACGCGTCATACTTGGTGGTAAAAGCGAGTCTACATAGGCCCACGGTTCCTATTCGATCGAGAATTTCAAATGGATTAATAAATCGAAGGTTTGAGCTTTCCTCACCTCACCGATTCTCGCTTTTAAAATAACAACCTCTTGCACCTCCTTCTTCAAATTCATCAGCTCCGGTGTGTAGCTTGAGCAGCTTTAACTTTATCGATTAAAGTCGATTATACTCGTATATCATCACGTACTCAGTATATCATCACGTGGGTACCTAGAGTTTTCATCTCCATCTCTATTATTTGTATATTATCTGAAATGAGTCTTTGACAATATTGTACTTTCGTACTTGTATACGATCTTCTACTCAACACGCGTCGGCTACCACGTTCGCTTTTCCAGGATGGCATGGTCAGAACATGTGCTGAAATGAGTCTCCTCTTGAGTTCTTCGAAGCTCTTCCCACATTCCTTGCTCCATTCGAATTTTGTATCTCTACGAGTTAGCTATGTTAATGGAATAGCGATTCGAGAATACCCTTCAACGTATCTCGATAATAACCAACTAAGCCTAGAAAACTACGCATTTCGATTCCGAGCTTAGGTTGCTCTCAAGCTGTGACTCATATCCCAATCTTGGATAGACGTCACAATGACACCTATCGATTTACTATCGCACGAATATGGCGTCCCCCTACGGAGAGTGCGGGCGATTGCATTCCACAAAGGAAGTCACCGGATAAAGGCTCGGTACCAAATTCTATAGTTGAATTTTAACTCACGAAGTTCAATAGGAGCCATTCGATATGAGATTTTAGAAATGAGTTTTGTAAGGGTTCAAAGTCGATACAAAATTTAATATCGATCTTTGGGGAGTAAGCCAATAAATTCTTTGAAATCGTCGGGAAAAATCAACAACAACAAGAATATTATTCAAATCGGCGTGTCTTTATTCAAATCCATAACATGGACTAAGAAAACTTGACATCCGTAATAAGCGAATGACTTCATGGCTTGATATGAAAATGTTTGACTACAATGGTTTGATTGCTTGAGTTGAATAATGGGTTGCTTAGGAATATGAAAACTAACAACCTTACAAAAGCAATCAATTTTGGCATGATGAGTAGTTAACCAATCAATCCCCAAAAGCAAGTATCTTTAAAGAGATAAAGTCAACGGGTAAGGTAATGGTGCCAACTTGAATCAAACAAGATTTTTAAACAACGGATGTAATGAAAGTTTCTCTAACTGAGTCTCCATAAATAGGTCAAAGTCTAATTTCTCCGTAGTCAAGTTCAAGCGTTGGCGCAAGCAAAGAGAGATAAAAGAATGGGTAGAACGGTATCTAGTAAGGTATAAACATCGCAAGAATTTATAATTAACTAACCGTGCTAACCGTTCGGGTTCCTCGTATTTTAACCCGGTCACGACAAACGCTCTTCGAGAATCGTTGACTTTGACTTTTACGGGACATCCTTTTGAGTCTTTGCTCCCATTGCACTAGGTTTCGATATCGCATAATCTCGGCGATATGTCCTTCTTTTCCACAATTATAGCATACCTTAAAGCTGTTGTGGGCGGTTTGGTGATATGTCCCTCTTTCCGCATTTGTAACATGTCGTAGATGGTCTTTCTCCTCCTTGGAACCGATTGCCCTCGGCGCCGCCAGCGTCTTCACATGGTCGTTGTTGAATCTCCTCTTTTAAAATCTCCTCCCAACTCGCTTCTTCTATTTTCATGGCCACGATTACCACCGAGTGGTTACCGCCTTTGTCCGTATTCTTCTTTCTCCCTTTGGTTATCGTTATTCGATGACCGCTATCTTTGGTATGATCCTGGTTATGGTCCCTCGGTTGAGCGTACTCGTTATCTCGCTTCTAACAAGCTGAGCCTGTTTTACAACATCGAATAGAGAGAAAATTTATGAGAAATGAGATCTTGGCGTATGCCGGGTTTCAAACCTCTCGAAACATCCGCGTCATACGTTCCTCATTCTCCACCAAATGAGGTGCAAACACGGATAACTCATGAACTTCGCCTCGTCTTTGGGATACCGTCATATTATTACGCTCCGATCTAATAAACTCCACTTCCTTCATATTACGAATACTTTCGGGGAAGTACTTGTCATTGAATTTATTTCAAAAGCGTCTCCCGCGACATGCTTTGAGTGCGGTGGATGGAGTACGCTTCACTGATTCCCCCGATGTCGCCTCACCACGGAACATAAAAGTAGCGAATGGAACTTTACGTTCTCTCCTCCGTATCATCAAGACATCGAATATCTTGGTAATTTGCTTGACCCATGTTTCCGCCGTGATCGGATCGGCTTTCCCAGAATTACGGTGGTCCCAACTCTTTGAAGCGCTCATTGTGACCACCCGTGAATTGCTATCATCTCCTCCTGTATTTTGAACACGAGTCTCCCTCGTCGATTTTGCATGAAGCGCAAAAAGCTTCTAAACATCCCTCGTTCATCATACGCTCGGTGGTGTTATTCACGGGAGGTACATTGCCACTGTTGCACGTTCTCCTCGTTGTTAAATCTGAGGCATCTCCACGGTCTCATTTACACCACTATTAATATTCTCATCGACATTCTCAATTCTTTGTCTATAAAACAAGGGTTAATTAAGGAAATCAATCACATAATATCCCTATATCTTGACCAACTAACAAATAAGCTTAGGTAGGACACACTAGTGAAAGGATTTACTCGTCTCTCCCCTCTAGTTCTATTCCAGATCTCCGCATGGAGATCATATCCTAAGCTACGATACCAACCGTGTGGCGACCCCAAAATAGGTCCATTCCACCCAACCCATTACGAGTCGCCAAATACATGGTACGAAACAACTACAACTTTATTATCACAACAATAAAATCGTGAGTTTAAATACAAATATTATCTTCTAGACAATATTTATACTCAAATAAATCCTCATCACATTTATTGATACATTATTTTACAATAATGGTGAGGACTACTAAACAACTCTCTCTAGAACCTTCATTCCATACCCCAGACTAGTACTCGCTACATTCTCGCCTCACGAGAAGAAAATGGAACAACAAGGAAAAGGGTGAGCTCAACTAGCCCGGTAAAGAATGTTATGACTAAGATAATATACAACAAATTATCGTTAGTCTCAATGAGGAAAAATCGATAGAATACAATAGACAACAAGTTTCGGATCAATATTAAGTAGCGGAAATAATAATTCATAGAAGAGTTACGTGAGAGAATGAAATCTACTATAATCTATGAATTTAACGGTCCATCATCAATATTTTATCCCCTGTAACATCAATCGATATTCATCTCAAATCAAATATTCATCTTTGCACTCTCTGTGCCAAAGATATTCATCAATCGGTCATGTTCATCTCAACACTGTTCATCTTTGCACTAAAGGCCAAAGATATTCATCGATCGGTCATGTTCATTTAAACACTGTTCATCTTTGCACTAAAGGCCAAAGATATTCATCGATCGGTCGTGTTCATTTAAACACTGTTCATCTTTTGCACTACTGTGCCAAAGATATTCTTCAGAAATCATTCATCTTTGCACTACTGGGCCAAAGATATTCAATACTATCATCATTTAAGACCGAGGATGATGAAAATACTTTTAAAGAGCGAATCCGGTGAAACAAAATGACAAATATTATGGATTAGTACTTTAAACAATCCGAAGTTCAAAAATACTTCATAAATAATCATAGTGAAGTAAAATTCAAGAATGATCAAAACATGGATACAATCGAGTTAGTATCCGAATAGATATTTTGGACAAAAAGAAGAAATTTTATTTTTTCGATGAATAGTGTCGGTATCGTGAATAGTGTCAGTATCGTGAATAGTCTCAGATATCGTGAATAGTAACTCAGACACCAAAATATAGAAATTCCACAAAAAAACATTTTCACGCTTCATGAATAGTACTCGTGAATAGTAACTCGTGAATAGTAACTCATGAATAGTGACTCGTGAATAGTAACTCATGAATAGTAACCCCCACATGAAAAAGTTCCAAATTTGATAAAACTTGGATCAACATTTCAAAGATAATGATATTGAAGAAATAATATCATTACTGAAAAAAAATAATATCCCTTACCTCAAAGAATCAAGATTGCCGGAAGGAAAGGTCGGAAGTGATCTTTGAATGAAACTTGTCTTGAACAAACAACTCTCAAAGTATCTAAATACTCACAAAATACGCTCAATATATAGAGAGAAAGAGAGAAAACTTTGTTTCGGTGTGATTTTCAATTCTAACTTAGTCCTCTATTTATAGGAAAATGTTAGCCGTACAAGCAGACTTTCGACTGCTTTACACGATGGCTTTACTCGCTACTATTGCCACCCACCACATTTGAAATAAAATTCAGCACATTTCTTCACCAACCACAAGTGGGGCCCACTCAATTCTAGAATTTTCCACCAAAATCAATTATAACCACGATTTAAGAATCGGACACCTCTTAAAATTCATAACAAATCATTCGTGAATTTTTAACGGTTCAAAATTTGTGGACATATACTCAACTTATGTATGTATAACATACCCAAAAATTACCACAATCCAGCGGTCGGATTAAAAATTATAACCCCATAATATATCTCAAAACCCCGATTTAATTTTTAATACCTCCAATCAGATAAAATCTTGATAAAACACCTCAACATTAATTCCTTCATTAATAACCACATAAATAAATCCATCATTTATATTCATATAAAATAAATATTTCCTTATCATATGAATCAATAATTAATTATTCACAAATAATATTACGAGAATCACATTTATATACAACGAAGTTGTTCCAAGAAAGAGGGGCTTTCAATAAGGATCTCTCCTTCTTGGCGCCGCAATTAGGTGACCAAACCTCTCCTTAGATGTAACTTTCTAGACATTGCCAATAATGTTATCTAATAATATTATTCAAATAATATGAATTATTGATCCGATAATGGGAAATCTTGTGCGATGACAATTATTGAACAACAATAATATAAAATATCAACGCAAACAATTATTGAATCAATAAAATAAAATATTGAGCAAGTAACTCATTGTGAAAATTATTGAGTAGTGCCATCTTACGTAAGGATCAATAATTCAACAATACATGCAATAATACTGGTGTGCTCTTTATGCAACCCACGCCAGACATCGTATTTTAACCACGGGTATTCCAACGGTCTTAATTCAGTAACAACTACGCCTGTTATTTATAACCACCCAAACTTTGTCATTTTCCTCATCCAATCACTTTCCGTTATGGGGCCCACACACGGTGCTACCGTCAAATACGAATATTTCCGACAAGCACGAATATTCCCGAAAAGACGAATATTCCACGACCAAACGAATATTCCCGATAATACTTAATATTCCACGACCAAACGAATATTCCCGACAAAATGAATATTTTATAACCACTTGCTTATTTTGAAATATTTGCGTATTTAACCCTTAACTATCCACATTAATCAAATCAACCCTTACTATTTCAAGATAATAAATAAAGGAAATTCCTTTTTATTTAAAAAAATTTCGGGGTCTTACAATTCATCCTTACACAAGGATTCTACAGAGAATTTGAGAATAGAAAAACTAAACTTTTAAAACTAAAAATAATAGAATAATACCTTGAAGAAGATGATGATACTATCTCTTTGATTGTCAAGCTTTTCTCCTCTTCACTCCCAATTCTCTAGGATTCTCCCACTTTTCTTCTTCTCTTCTTCTTCTTCCTTTGAGTTTTTCTCTTTTTCTCTCTGACCTCTCTCCTCTATTCTTACGTCTTAGAATATAATGCATATAAGATATAATATATATTGATTATATAATATAAATATAAAACATATAACTGATATAAGTTATCTTAGTTTTGAAAACCAAAAGCCATAAGGCTTATTTGGCTAACCACTAAAAATATAATCAATTAATCCTTATGCCTTGTTTGGTAAAACACAATTAGATTAAAGACTTAATAGGCATTAGGCATTGTTTGGCAAAACTGAATTAAACTCCCATAATTTATTTTAGTAATTCCTTTATAGTAAGGTTATTTGTCACACTTTAATCTAATTAAATTAATTCTAAAAACAATTTATTAAATCACTTTAACACATAAATCAATACCACAAAATTATAATTTTCTTTATAATCTTAACTTTATTTAATCCACTAACACATCCTTTTAATTTACAAATTCAATTTAAAATATAATAATTTATTTAATCAAAATTCTCTAACTTAATAATTAAATTAAATTAGAATATACTAATTAATTTCCTTAATTATTTACTTAACAAATAATTAACCACATCGAATCAAATTTGAACAATTATTCAATAAATATTCAATATAACAATTTATAAAATTCTGGAATGTTACATCATTCCCTCCTTACAAGGATTCTGTACTCAGAATAACAATTCAAACAATTCATTCGTCACATTCTCCCCTACTTACAAAGATTATGTCCCCAGAATCGAAGACACGGATTAAACAAATAACTCAGGGTAATTCTTCATCATTTTAGCTTCGAGTTATCACGTGGCCTCTTCGACATTGTGGTTCCTCCATATTACCTTTATAGAAGGTATCGCCTTATTCTTGAGCACTTGTTCTTTCCTGTCTACTATCTGGATAGGAACCTCTTCATAGGACAAGTCTTTCTCAAACTGTAATGGTTCGTACTCAATTACGTGCTTGTAATCAGATTTATACGGTCGTAACACCGACACATGAAAAACATTAAGAATGTTTTGCAATTCTGGAGGTAGAGCTACCTCGTAAGCTACCTCTCCAACTTTCCTCAGCACTTCAAAGGGTCCAATAAACCTCAGACTTAGTTTCCCCTTTTTTCCAAATCGAATCTTCCCCTTCCAAGGAGAAACTTTTAGGAACACGTAATATCCTATGTCAAATGCACGATCTTGTCTGTGTTGATCAGCATATTTCTTTTTTCTGTCTTGAGCAGCTATCAATCTTGTTCTGATGAGTTGGACAACCTCAGCAGTTTGTTATACCAGTTCTAGTCCTAACAGTTGACGTTCACCGACTTCATCCCAAAACAGTGGAGTTCTGCACTTCCTGCCGTATAATGATTCGTAAGGCGGCATGCCGATGCTAGCGTGGTAACTGCTATTGTAGGAAAATTCCACCAACGATAATTGTTCATCCCAGCTTCCTTTGAAATCCATGACGCATGCTCTCAACATATCTTCCAATTTCTAAATCATTCGTTCGTTTTGGCCATCTATTTGCGGATGATATGCCGTACTCATTCGCAACTGTGTTCCCATACATTCTTGTAGTCTCTTCCAGAAGTTTGATGTGAACCTCAGATCTCTGTCTGACACAATTGACATTGGAACTCCATGTCTTGCAACGATCTCTTTAACATATAGTTTTGCCAGCTGATCAAGATTGAATCTAATCTTTATTGTCAAAAAGTGTGCAGATTTTGTCAATCTGTCCACTATCACCCAAATCGCATCGTATCATTTTCGAGTTTTTGGAAGACCTACCACAAAATCCATTATGATATGTTCCCATTTCCATTCCGGTATCTCTAATGGTTGAAGTAATCCGCTTGGCCTTTGATGCTCGACCTTGACTCTCTGACATGTCAAGCACTTTGAAACGCATTCTGGAACGTCTCTTTTCATATTTGGCCACCAAAAATGTCATCGCAAATCTTAATAAATCTTCGTACTTCCTGGATGAATCGAATATCTCGAGCTATGGGCTTCTGTCAAGATGTTGTCTTTAATATCTGGTACTGCCGGAACCCATATTCGTCCTTCAAATCTCAGCATCCCCTCGGTATCAACTTTGTACTTTACTTCCTTTCCCTCGACCACACTTTCTCTTATTTTTCTGCATTCCTCATCTTGCAATTGAGCGTTCTTCACTTTGTCCACCAAAGTTGGACTGACTTCCATCTGGTAACATCTTTCATCGGATTCGTTTGGAAATTTGATTTCCAACTCTAACCGTGCCATTGCTGAAATAAGCTTCTCCTTATCAGTTAACAACATTAACTTTTCTCTGCCTTTCCTACTCAAGGCATCTGCAACCACATTTTCTTTTCCTGGATGATAAAAGATATCATAATCATAATCTTTTATTAGTTCCATCCATCTTCTTTGACGCATATTTAGGTCCTTCTGTGTGAAAATATACTTCAGACTTTTATGGTTTGTGTAAATCTCACATTTCTCTCCGTAGAGATAGTGTCTCCATATCTTTAGAGCAAACATAACTGCCGCCAACTCTAAATCATGAGTCGGATACCCTTTTTCGTAGTCTTTCAATTGTCTTGATGCATATGCGATGACTTTCTCGTTCTTCATAAGGACACATCCTAATCCCTTGTGTGAAGCGTCACTATACACCACAAAATTTCCTATATTATTCGGTAATGATAACACAGATGCCATACTTAACTTCTTTTTTAATTCTTGGAAGCTTTCTTCACACTTCTCCGTCCAAACAAATTTTACAGATTTCCTCGTCAAATTTGTCAACGGAGTGGCAATCTTGGAGACATCCTGGATAAACCATCTGTAATACCCTGCTAATCCTAAGAAACTTCTCACTTCTGATGGAGTTCTTGGTTGTTCCCAATTTATCACAGCTTCAACCTTTGATGGATCCACTGAAATTCCATCCTTGTCAATTACGTGCCCAAGAAATTGCACACGTTCAAGCCAAAATTCACATTTAGATAATTTCGCACACAACTTTTCTTTTCTTAGGGTCTCCAGTGTTTGACGTAAATGTTCCACATGTTCCTCTTGAGTTTTAGAGTACACCAAAATATCATCGATAAACACCACCACAAAATTATCTAAAAATGGTTTAAACACCTTGTTCATCAAATCCATGAATGCTGCAGGGGCGTTTGTCAAACCAAAAGACATCACCAAAAATTCATAATGTCCATACCGAGTTCGGAATGCCATCTTCGGTACATCCTCCTTTCTTACCTTCAGTTGATGATACCCACTTCTCAAATCTATTTTAGAGAAATATCTAGCACCCTTCAATTGATCAAACAAGTCATCTATTCTCGGCAATGGATATTTATTCTTAACAGTGACTTTGTTTAACTCCCTATAATCAATGCAAAGACGCATTGACCCATCTTTCTTCTTTACGAATAACACTGGTGTTCCCCACGGTGACACACTCGGCTGAATGTATTTCTTGTCCAACAGCTCCTGTAGTTGTACCATCAGTTCTTTCATCTCCACCGGAGCCATTCTGTAAGGGGCCTTCGATATCGGAGCGGTTCCTGGTGCTAAGTCGATCACGAACTTGATCTCTCTGTCAGGCGGAAGGCCTGGCAAATCCTCCGAAAATACATCCACAAACTCCCTAACTACTGGTATTTCTTCCAGTTTTGCACCCTTCTTCTGAGTATCAACTATGTAAGCTAAATAACCCACACAGCCTTGACTCAACAACTTCTTGGCCTGCATAATCGTCAGACATCTCATTTGTCTAGGCGATTTGCTACCATTGAATACTACCTTTGACGAGTCATAAGGTTTACATTTCTTTTGGCGATCAATTATCGCTCCATAATTGAACAACCAATCCATTCCCAAAATAACATCAAACTCTCCTAGCCTGATCGGAATCAAATCTACCATCAAAATGTTTCCCTTAATATTCACCCTACAGTTCTTGTATATGAACCTAACAGGAACTACTTCCTTATTCACAATTTCTATGTTTAAAGGGAAGTTCAATTCTTCACTAGGCAATCCTAATCTCATAGCAAATTCATCAGATATAAATGAACAAGTAGCACCCGAATCAAATAATACATAAGCATCAATATCATTGATTGGGATAATACGACACCACATCCTTTGATTGCCTGACAAAGATTCGCATCGTATTGAAGGTTACGGGCGTGTGGGTTTGTTTGATGTCGTTGGTCCAGAAATGGCCCAAGTACTTCCATTGCTGCCTCCCTTGTTTCCCGCTGTCTCTCCAGCTTTCTTCTTAGGGCACTCACGAGCAAAGTGATCCTTGGACCCGCAAGTGTAGCAAACATTCTTCTTGGGCTGATTGCAATTTGGGGCGATGTGACCCTCCTGGCCACAGTTAAAGCATACTCGTTTCCCCATTAAGCATACCCCCTTATGAAACTTCTCGCATGTAGCACATGCTTCAAACTTCTTACTCTGATGGCTACCTTGTTGATTCCCAGCACCCACATTTCCATTCCACTTTTTTTTCAGATTATTATTTCAACTACCACCACTTCCATTCTTAACCTCAACTTCATTCTTCTTCTTCTTATGTTCCTGATTGAACTTGGTTACAGCCTCGCCTCCACATTCGGCGAGAATTTCCTTTTCCATCACGGCTGCAAACTGTTGGGTTTTATGAAAATCAAAGTAGCAATCAAATTGCAAATTATAGCGGAAGCGAGATAAAATCAGATTTTAAAATTTTTCACAAACCAATTACCCGGATCATCCTTTATGCATATTATTAATTAAAACGAAGAATAAGAAATTATGAAATCATACCCTTGTAGAAACGAGCTTCCTCAGGTACGAGTTCACCTCCTACTTCTCCGCGATCTCCTTGAATCTCCGGGTTGATTCCTTCCTTTGATCAATGTAAGCCACCCAAATGTGTGGCCTCTATAGGTGATCCACCAAGAAAGAGGAATTATCAAGAAGAAGGGATGTTGGCTCAAACCCTAGTTTTTCCTATCTGTATAAGAAAAAGGGGTGTACTCTCCAAATCTAGGAATTACGTATATATGATATCTAATATAAGACTCCTCTTATAAAGATATCATGTAACCCTATTTTAATTAAAATAAGGTATTATTTATTTAATTAAACTCTTTTAATTAAATGGGCTCCCTAATCCTATTAGGGTTAATTAATTAAACTCCTTTAACTAATTTTCTTTCCTAATCCAATTAGGAATAAATGAGAAATACTAATATTAAATTAATTCCTAAAACTTTTAGAAATTAAAATAATAATAATTGTAATAATATTAATAAGACTCCTCTTATTAATTTATATTTAATATTTCTAAAATATTAAATAATAAATATTAAGCTATTTAATTTATTCTATCACCATAGATTAAATTAAATATACTTAATATATTATTACAATTATGCCATTAACTTCTTAAATAATTATTCTTCCTTTTATGGTGTGACCCTTTAGGTTCTCCATATTAAACCGGTTGTGAATAAATCAATTAGAACAATTCTAATCTCATTTAAATAAATAAATTAAACAAATAATTTATTTAAATAAATAATATTTATTCTACAATAGGATAAGCCTCCCTAGCGATCAACGACTTTCCAGATAATATAGATTTCAACATTAATCATAAAAGAACCTTTGAGTAAATAGTTTCTGCATAATTCAATCCTTCCACCATACAATGTCCCAATTAAATATAAGACATGGAATTACTGTCAAGTCTTATTTTATTTAATTATATGTATTTCGATTCCTAAATGAACAACTCCTAATGAATGCAAATTAGAAACTACTTTCTAATTTCATTCCACCTCGCCAAGGATTCACGGGTTGTCATTTATCGAATCACATAGGACATTTCTCCTTTTACTAGAAGTGGTAGATTCTTTATTGATCATTCATTATCTTCATATATAACTTATTACACCCAAGCATACTCTTTGATATACTCTAAGAGTCTTAAGGAATAAGTCAAAGTGTAATTCATTATATATAAGATACTATGATGATCTCAAGTCTAAGGATCATTTGTACTACTATCACTACAGAATTCCTATTGGCGGTAAGTAAAACTCCATTAGGTATTCCTTAGCGAGTCACGTTCAATTGAACTTATTCTCTAATAAGCACCTACATACTGCTTTAGTGTCTCCACACAAATGATCATGAGATCAATCATCCTCATCCAATGAAGCAAGCAACGTATGTACCAATCTATCCGGATTCACTAATCCCCAATTTAGTAATCCAATGATTGGGAACTATTTTAGTTTTAAGCTTTCTAAGAATTTAGATCTCATTAGAATGATCATCATCATTATTCTAAAAGCATTGCTTAAAACTATGGGTTTATCACATATTATTAAAACAAACACCATGTAGATAATAAATGCCTTTAATAAATAATTCTTTTATTAATAAATAAATAAGATTGATTACACATTATATGCTTTATCATCATACATGATTGGCTTGTATGCATAATACTTTCAATCTCCCACTTGCACTAAAGCCAATCGTCGTGGTATCTCATACCCATCTTCTCTAAGTGGACGATCAAACTTCTTTGTTGTGTTAACACTTTAGTAAATGGATCCGCAATATTGTCTTGAGAGTCCACACGCCCGTGGTGGCGTCTCCTCTTTCAATGATCTCTCGATCAAATGAAATCGCCGCAACACGTGTTTGGATTTCTGATGAGACCTGGGTTCCTTAGCTTGCGCAACAGCTCCGGTGTTGTCACAGAATAAAGGCATTGGTCCTTTAATGCTAGGAACCACACCAAGTTCGGTAATGAACTTCTTCATCCAAACGACTTCCTTTGCGACTTCACTTGCGACTATGTACTCGCCTCATCACTTTGAATCAAGAATCTGTTTGCTCCTTGGAACTTTTTCAACTCACTGCGCGCATGGTTTTAAGGTAAACACATATACCAAATGGATTTATTGTCATCTTGGTACGTTTGAAAACTTGAGTCCGTGAAGCCCTCTAGTTTTAATTGCGGACCACCGTAGACAAGAAATACATCCTTAGTTCTTCTTAAGTACTTTAGGATATTTTTCACCGCCTTCAGGTTGTTCTTCTCCGGATTCGTGATATCCGCTTGTTACACTAAGTGCATGAGCGACATCTGGTCTAGTACATATCATACAGTACATGATAGATCCTATTCTTTGAAGCATAAGGAATCTTACTCATGCGGTTTCTCTCCTCGTGTGTCTTTGGGGCTTGTTTCTTGGAGAGATGTATTCCATGGCTCATCGGCATGAGACCTCTTTTGGAATCTTCCATGCTAAACCTTTTTAGCATCATGTGAATGTATCGTTCCTTGGGATAAGCCAAGCATCCTATTAGATCTATCTCTATAGATCTTTATCCCCAAAATATAGGATGCTTCTCCCAAGTCCTTCATGGAGAAGTGTTTAGATAACCAGATTTTAATTGTTTAGAGCATAGGAATATCATTCCCTATCAGTAATATATCATCAACATATAATACAAGGAATGAAACAGCGCTCCCACTAACCTTCTTGTACACACATGGTTCATCCTCATTTTTGATAAAATCAAACTTTTTGATTGTCTCATCAAAACGGATGTTCCACCTACGAGAAGCTTGCTTTAATCCATAAATGGATCGTTGTAGCTTACAAACTTGATTTGTTCCAACCTTTGAAACAAATCCCTCTGGTTGTGTCATATACACATCCTCCTCAAGTTTCCCATTGAGGAAGGCCGTTTTCACGTCCATCTGCTAGATTTCGTAGTCATGGTAAGCTGCAATCGCAAGTAAAATTCGAATGGACTTGAGCATTGCTACTGGTGAGAAGGTTTCATCATAGTCAACTCCTTGTCTTTGTTTGAAACCTTTTGCAACCAGTCGGGCTTTATAGGTCTCTACCTTGCTTGTCTGCTTCTCAGTCTTTCTTTTAAAGACCCATTTACACCCAATAAGCTTAATGCCTTGGTGGTGAAACCAAAGTCCATACTTGGTTCTCATACATGGAGTCCATCTCGGATTTCATGGCTTCTTGCCACTTCTCTGAGTCTTTACTACTCATAGCTTTGTTCAGTAATTCAATGGATCATCATCATTTATGATCGTACCTCATTGTCATCTTCTATGACAAGTCCATACTGTCTGGTATCTTTGGTACTCTTCAGATTTCTGAATAGGGTGTGGTATGAAGGAATCTCTACTTGGTTAGGTACCTCACTTTGATCTCAGTAGTATTTTGTGGTTCTTGAACTTCTTCAAGATATATCTTACTCCCATCGACCCCTTCAAGGATAAACTCCTTTCCAAGAAAGCGGCATGTTTCGCAACAAACACCTTTTGATCGGTTGGATGATGAGAAATAATACCCCGATGTTTCTTTAGGGTATCCCACAAATCTACATTTGTCGGATCTAGTCTGCAGCCTTTATCGTTTTCAAACTTTTTGACATAATTTGGACAACCCCAAGTCTTAACATGCTTAAGATTTGGTTTCTCCCATCCATAACTCATATCGGGTCTTGGGACGGATTTTGTAGGTACCTTGTTAAGTAGGTATCGTGGCCGATTCTAAGGCATATCCCCGGAAGAAAGCTGGAAGGTCGGTAAAACTCATCATAGATCGAACCATGTCCAACAATGTTCGATTTCTCCTTTCGATACACCATTCATCTGTGGCGCCCCTGGTGGAGTCCATTGTGAGATTATACCATTTTCTTTGAGACAATTGAGAAACTCACCACTTAAGTATTCTCCTCCTCGATCGGATCGAAGAATCTTAATACTCTTACCGGTTTGCTTCTCAACTTCAATTCGAACTCTTTGAACTTTTCAAATGATTGATTTGTATTTCATTAAATACACATATCCAAATCTTGAGTGGTCGTCGGTGAATGTAATAAAATAAGAATACCCTCCTCGTGCGGTCGTTGTTGTCATGGGTCCACATACATACGTGTGTACCAACGCTAACAACTCAGTAACTCTTTCTCCTTTTCCACTAAAAGGAGATTTAGTCATTTTACCCATGAGACAAGATTCACGGGTTGGATATGATTCATAATCGAGATAGCTCTAGGAGCCCATCTTTATGCAACTTGGATAATCTTGTTTCATTAATATGACCAGAAGTCTACGATTGCCACATGAAGGTATAATTAACATCATCTCTTTTCCTTTTATTAGTTTGTTCAATTTGAAATATATTTTCATGCAAGTCAAGTATATAAAGTCCATTTCGCAAATTACCAACACCATATAAAACATTATCATTATAAATGGAACAATTGTTGTTCTTTATTATAATATTAAAACCATCCATATCCAATCTGAGAGATAGAAATAATGTTTCTAATGATATTTGGAACAAAATAACAATTATTTAAATTAATGAACTTGCCTCAGTAAGCGTGCTTTAAACAATAAGTCCCCTACAGCCTAATGCAAAGAACCTTTGCTCCATTTCCCACTCGTAGGACGACCTCATCCTTGCTTTCACTTTCTACTTGACCGGATCCTGCGATATTATTACATATGTGAGAACCACATCCAGTATCCAATACCCAAGTAGAAGATTGACTTTCGGAAAAATTAATTTCAATCATAAACAAACCTTGATTAGGATTCAAGCTTCTCCAAGCTTCTTACGCTTTTGTTTCATGAGATAATCCTTGCAGTTCCTCTTCCGATGACGGCTTATTGCAATGGAAGCAAATTCCTTTGCTAGTTGGATCAGTTTCTTTTGATCCTTCACTTTCGCCTTTTCCTTTAGCCTTCTTGGATTTCTTCCTTTCGAGAAGATACCTTGGGCCTCTTCCTTTTCTTGGAAGAATCATCCACCGAAGAAGACATGGTTCTTCTTGGATGGGAAGTGACCTTCAGTTAGATTTTCAACATGTTAAGTAATTGAGCAAGTCGACATCCAACTTATTCATGTGAAAATTCACAACAAATTGTGAGAAGGTGTGGGGGAGTGACTGCAAGACTAAATCTTGACTCAACTCCCCATCCATGACGAACCCAAGGTGTCCAAGACGTTCAATCAGATTGATCATCTTTAGGACATGAGTCTGGCAGTAGTGCCCTCGGTCATCCGAGATCGGAAGAGCTCCTTAGATATTTCATATCTAGCGATCCTACTTTTTGCTCACCATACAACTCTCAAGGTGCAAGATAGCATAGTAAGAGCATCCATGTTTTTCATCTTGTGGCTGAAGCTCGTTACTCATGGATGCGAGCATGATGCATTGAGCCACGGATGCATCATCTTGCCTTTGTTTAAAAGTAGCAATCTCTTCCTCGAGGTTGTCTCTCGCAACTTTTTTGCGGTGTATGCGGCTAATTTAGGACATAAGAAATCTTTTCAAGTGAGAACAATTCTCGATTCCTTAACCGATCTGGTGTAGTTCGGTCCGGTCAGTTTGTTAGCATCAAGTATGCTACGCAGTGAAATTAGTGAATGTGACATTTTCAAAATTCTGCATGTAAAAAGACAATATTTTAGCAAACATTCATTTAATTAATTACCAAAATAAATTAGGTCTTATTTTATATTGGTATCTCCCACTATTTTCTTCAAACTATATTACCCTCATTTATATAGTTCTAAGCAAAATCTAATTAAAGTTTTTGCTAGTAGTGAGAATAAATCCCATTTCAAATATATATAGCCTTGTGGTGACACAACAAACTATATATAAATAAATAGGTAGACAACTCCTTGTCAATTACATCAACATGTAACTCCTTATGTTTTGCCTCTTGGATTATTTTGATCAAGTGGTGGCACATCCGAATCAAAATTATCTAAGTTAAGTCCAACCTAGCACTTCCATATATTCAAAAAAGAAAAATATCGCCCTTGTGGTGACACAACAAAACAATATTGTTCAATTTTCTTTATAAGCATCAAATGTGATAAATTAACATCTTAAATACTTAATACTTGCCTTGTGGTGACACAACAAACTCATATTAAATATTTAATACTCTATTAATTTTATCATGCTAGAAGGCGACGTTCGATATTCTAAATATCTTTGAACGCTTAAGACTTAATAATAAAAACTTTGAGGGATTTGTTATTATTTGTTTCATCTTGTTTAGCGCGCATGCAAATATATATATAAAATACGCGTCATATTATTAAACATGCGAAGCATGTTTGCATAATATATAATATATATAATACTAGCATGCACATATAGAATACTATATTCTACCCGGATTGATTATGGACTTTTATTCTAGTTTGGTTCACTAGAGCCACCAAGTGAACCAAAAGGTCAAACCCTAGGGTGCAAGAATAAACATTTAAATATAACTATTACATTTAAACCTAGGGCTCCATTACAAGCGGGTCTTTGGCGCTCCTTGATCTCCGGTTCTTCAAAAAATTCTAACTAATCCTATTACATTAAACTATTTAATTTAAATAGAAACCTTGATCGTGATCGAGGGAAGTACATAGGAGAGAGATAGAATTTACATCAAGAAGAAAACCGTAAAAAAGGCGAAATGCAGAGACCCCATTTAATAAAACCCATTCATTCAAACATCCAACTAAAATAAATCCAATCATATTGGTCAATTGTCCATAATCAATCCCATTTATTATCATACATATCATCATATGTATCAATAAATTAAATCATTACATATATATATGAGTATCATTTAATGGGCAATTTTATGTTGCATGAAATCAATTTCAAGATTAAAATAAACTCTTTTATTTTAATTATAAAATTATTAATTATTATATATATATATATATATATATAACAATATATATATATAATAATAATAAAAGTCCTACTTCTTTAAAAAAACCGGCAGGACCATGCCAATTTTTTTTTTTTTATTATTAAATTCTGGACATTAAACCGCCACGTGGACCAGGCGGTAAACCACAACCACCGCCCTTGACAAAAACAAGTTGCATCCAGGAATCAACTTTTGCCAAAAAAAAAAAATTTCCTCGTGGGCCCAATAGTAATTATATATATATATATATATATATATATATATATTTTTTGAAACATGATAGCAACATATTTATATACACGGATATAAATTAATATATATATATATATATATATAATAATAATATATACCTGCTTTTAACCATCCATCATCGAAAAAAAAAAAAAAATTAACAAATGCATAATAATAAAAAAAAAAAAACAACAAGTTTGTTTTAAAACGATTTTTTTTTTTTTTTTTCAATAAAATAATAATTTTATACAATAAATTATGCCCAATAAATTATTCTAAATACATACCCATACATATATAAAATCAAAATAATTAATAATTCGCATAAAGTTTGGCTCATGATACCCTTTGTTGGGTTTTATGAAAATCAAAGTAGCAATCAAATTGCAAATTATAGCGAGCTTAGATAAAATCGATTTTAAAATTTTCACAAACCAATTACCCGGATCATCCTTTATGCATATTATTAATTAAAACGAAGAATAAGAAATTATGAAATCATACCCTTGTAGAAGCGAGCTTCCTCAAAACGAGTTCACCTCCTACTTCTCGCGATCTCCTTGAATCTCAGGGTTGATTCCTTCCTTTGATCAATGTAAGCCACCCAAATGTGTGGCCTCTATAGGTGATCCACCAAGAAGAGGAATTATCAAGAAGAAGGGATGTTGGCTCAAACCCTAGTTTTTCCTATCTCAGTATAAGAAAAAGGGGTGTACTCTCCAAATCTAGGAATTATTATATATATGATATCTAATATAAGACTCCTCTTATAAAGATATCATGTAACCTATTTTAATTAAAATAAGGTATTATTTATTTAATTAAACTCTTTTAATTAAATGGGCTCCCCTAATCCTATTAGGGTTAATTAATTAAACTCCTTTAACTAATTTTCTTTCCTAATCCAATTAGGAATAAATGAGAGTACTAATATTAAATTAATTCCTAAACCTTTTAGAAATTAAAATAATAATAATTGTAATAATATTAATAAGACTCCTCTTATTAATTTATATTTAATATTTCTAAAATATTAAATAATAAATATTAAGCTATTTAATTTATTCTATCACCATAGATTAAATTAAATATACTTAATATATTATTACAATTATGCCATTAACTTCTTAAATAATTATTCTTCCTTTTATGGTGTGACCCTTTAGGTTCTCCATATTAAACCGGGTTGTAGAATAAATCAATTAGAACAATTCTAATCTCATTTAAATAAATAAATTAAACAAATAATTTATTTAAATAAATAATATTTATTCTACAATAGGGATAAGCCTCCCTAGCGATCAACGACTTTCCAGATAATATAGATTTCAACATTAATCATAAAAGAACCTTTGAGTAAATAGTTACCGTACAATTCAATCCTTCCACCATACAATGTCCCAATTAAATATAAGACATGGAATTACTGTCAAGTCTTATTTTATTTAATTATATGTATTTCGATTCCTAAATGAACAACTCCTAATGAATGCAAATTAGAAACTACTTTCTAATTTCATTCCACCTTGGCCAAGGATTCCTGGGTTGTCATTTATCGAATCACATAGGACATTTCTCCTTTTACTAGAAGTGGTAGATTCTTTATTGATCATTCATTATCTTCATATATAACTTATTACACCCAAGCATACCCTTTGATATACTCTAAGAGTCTTAAGGAATAAGTCAAAGTGTAATTCATTATATATAAGATACTATGATGATCTCAAGTCTAAGGATCATTTTGTACTACTATCACTACAGAATTCTATTGATGAGGTAAGTAAAACTCCATTAGGTATTCCTTAGCGAGTCATGCGTTCGTTGAACTTATTCTCTAATAAGCACCTACATACTTGCTTTAGTGTCTCCACACAAATGATCATGAGATCAATCATCCTCATCCAATGATCAAGCAACGTATGTACCAATCTATCCAGATTCACTAATCCCCAATTTAGTAATCCAATGATTGGGAACTATTTTAGTTTTAAGCTTTCTAAGAATTTAGATCTCATTAGAATGATCATCATCATTATTCTAAAAGCATTGCTTAAAACTATGGGTTTATCACATATTATTAAACAAAGACCATGTAGATAATAAATGCCTTTAATAAATAATTCTTTTATTAATAAATAAATAAGATTGATTACACAGTATATGCTTTATCATCATACATGATTGGCTTGTATGCATAATACTTTCACAAACGTCTTCAACTGGAACAAGGAAACCCTACTGAACAACCAGGGCTTCAGTCCCTATTCAAACCTCTTCGCCAAGCTGCGTTAAATGCAGGTGACTTGATATGGCACAAACTCGCTTAACTCATTGAATTCGCATGAAGATACTCGACACCGTCATCGTTCCCTACTTCAGTTCTAAAAACTGTACTTCCAACTGACTCTTCGAACTCTCTGGGAAGTAGGTCTCGAATAACATCTCCTTGAACCTATCCCAATTCATAATTCCTGGTCCCTCCTGAGTTTTATTGGCTTGCCACCAATAACTAGCATCTGCTTTCAACATGAATGTTGTAAAAGCAGTCTACTGATCTTCCCCTACTCCCACAACATCAAACACTTTCTTTATCTCCATAACCCAGGTCTGTGCCTCAATTGGGTTCATGGACCCACAGAATTCTGGTGGTCTAACTGCCTTGAAGTCCTTAAACGTCATAGCCTGATTTTGTGGTTGATTCCGTGGTTGATTTTGCAGTGCTCCTGTCAGTAATGTCACCAGCTGTTGAACGGGGTTAGCTTCATCATTATTGTTGTTGGTTCCTTCAGTGGTTCTCTGTCGGGGTGGTTGACGTCTTGGAGGCATTTTCTGTTAAAAATACATTCATTAGATTATTACTCAACTTTTTTTAAGTAACTTCTACTTAACTTGCCCCCAAAGAAGTAGTAATCACATAACACATAACACGTTGGAATAATAAGATAAATAACTTTTATTCATAACTCCTTTGAAAACATCATATCAATAACATCACTGCTATTTACATTATTTTCCTGAACTACTAAAGTTTCAGGACATCATCATCATATCCCATAGGTTGCATAACACTTGGGATTTACAAATTATTTATCATAACATAATTCAAGTACACTCCCTACGATGTCCTATTAAGATACTGCAAAGACTTATGACGCTCTTCTTCCATAACTCGGAACATGGTTCGACGATCTAGTATGAACGAGGGTAGCGTCTCGAACTGAATTGGATAACCCATGACCCGGTCTTGAGCTCGATTGATCGCGGTGTTGAACACGTTATCCATTTCTTCCATCTTCTTTCTCTTTGCTTGTGCATCTCCCTTTGCTATTTCGGCTTGTTGATAAACTTCACTATACGCGTCTTTGGCTCTTGCCCTTTTTGCAGATTCTTCTCTCAACTTTCTCTTCAACTCTGCCACCTCTGCTCTTATTTGGTCGTTCTCTTCTTCAGTGTGAACCAGCTTTTCTTTAACATTGTTCAGTCGTTCTTCTCGATCCTGGATCTCGTCGTCCTTCTGTGCCATCAAGGTCTATTGTTTAGCTAGTATCTCTTGTAACTCCTCGACAGTATCTTGAAGTTCCACATTGCGGTCATGCACCTCATCGTATATACGGCCAGCTATCGAGTTAAGTGGAATCCTTTCCTCCTCGTCTTCTTCATCCTTCTGTGGCAGCTCCACGAGATCTTCCTCATCTGTTTCTACATCATCATCATCATCTTCGACCACCGTGAGCAATGGGGATGACTCTCGTGGAAGTAGTTGCTCCCAAACCACTTGAATGTCACGAGATTCCTCCTCTCTAGGCATCTGAAGTCCTTCCTCCCTAGCCAGACTGGATCCTCCTATATTAGTCATCATGTCAACCAAAGTTTAAGTTTTAATTACTAATCATTACTACTCGACTCTCACGAGCACATAAGTTGTAAACACATAATCACATAAGTGTTTTATAACTTCCTCCTTAAAACTTGATAAGAGTTTATCATCACTATCTTCTCGAAGGTTACTTCCTAAGGCTTTTCCCCCACCTAAGGCTTTGGTACCAATTTGTGACACCCCCAAATCCAGGTACTTTATTCCCACAGGATTTGGTGTTCACCTGATCAAACATTCATATCTAACTACCCAATCATAATAAAACTGAATAAATAAAAACCTTCCCCATTAAAGGGTTACATAATAAAAATCTCTCAGGTTATCTAACCTTTAATCATCATTCAAATGCGGAAAACATTACATAACTTCTTTAAAATAAAGTTTAAGATCAACATAATAAAAGTCTAACATCTTAATCAAAGTAAAAATTACAAGTCTTCACCACTTGTACATTTTTCCCTTTCCTTTGCTAGTCGAAGGTTCACCTACCTTCTCTTCTTTAGCTGCAATGAGTTTATAAATATGCAAGAGTGAGCAAAACAATTGCTCACTGGATATAATATGGAATCAACAGGAGTATAACAATAATAACTGTTGAAATAGGCTCATCAAAAGTGAATAGTACTCTATCAATAATAATCAGAAACTAAAATCCCAAAATATGGAAAATATACATCACTGAGGGTCGTAAGACCATGAACTAAATCCACGATTGCAAGTAATCTTTCAACTCCAACTTTTAATTCATCATAAGACTATAAGGACCTCGTACTTAGGGGGATCAGCCCTTCGTACAATGTATTGTGCACAAACATTTTAACGCTATGTGTAAGTTAACCCCTAATCATAACAATAGGGTTGTTCATCTCATTATTTAGAGTACAAGTCCGCACCAAAGGAAGCTTGGTTTGGATAAGCTTTCAAGGTAATTTGGAATTCAACAAACATCAACTAATGATTAGTTGAATAAAACCAATAACATTAAACTATAAATAATCGTGATTGAATCAATTATAGTAAACTAAAGTCATGCTTTAGGAAAAATCTAATATCATACAATTTGAATAACTACAACACACCTTGCTTGAACAATACTAAGCCAAGGTTAATTAGAATTGAATACTAAGCATGCATAGAAATTTGAACGATAAAAATGTTCGACATTAGTATATATAGTTGTGCATGCTAAACAACAAGTTAAATACAAGAATAACTTGTTCAACATCAAACCAAAGTTTAGACAACTTGCATCATTATAAGGTAATCGAATTGGAAACAATAATTAGTTCAACAAGGTAAAGGATTAGAAAACTTGCTTTGCTCGTAGGCTAAACCGAATCAATTCGAATCACAATACCCTATATACATATATATATATATATATACGTCATCATGACATAGTTAGTCACTACCACTTTACAACTTAACTAACTACATTCATCATGTATGTTTGATTATTTAATCACATAATCAAGTTATAACACAAATTAATCTTTAATAACATAATTATTCATAGTATAGGAATACTAAAATCAACATTTTATAGTCCTACTATCATCACATAATTTTTCTTAAAATTTTGTGTACAAAAAGTACACTGTCAGACTATTCTCGCTAACTCATTGCGGTATACGGTTTATCTTTATCATGCGTGTATTATGACAGCGTAGATGGCATTCATGACTCGAGAATAAAGCTACAAAGACTGCACAGGCATGGCTGCCATATGCGGCGCCGGGTAGCTGGACAATGCTGCTGGTATGACAATGTAGCGTATTGGCTGTACGGGTGCATGTATGGGCGCCGTGACGTAATGGCGTATGCATGCGTGAAAGATGAATTGTGGTATTATGTTAAGGCCATACTACATGAAAGATGAACTATTTGGGCTTGGGCTTAAATCTAGGATTTTTTCAATACCTTCAAGTAATAAAGATAAGAAAAAGTCAATTTTGGCCTACAAGCTGGTTTTTAACAGACTAATTCACATGCAATTCATAAAAAAACTTCATGTAAACATAATTCAAGAACTCCTAACATGTTTCTACCCATACAACAACATAAGCAACAAAATTAACACATCCAATTTCACTATTTTTTGCTAAAAACTCATTTTTTGATGTTTTTGATGAAAATAAACACTGTGATTTTGTTTTTCAACCAAAACAGTTAATTCAAAGCACTTTATCAAATTTTATACATACTCTATCAAATTGAATAGCCAATTTTACCAATAAAATAACTAATTAACCCATAATTTCTACTTTAAGCTAAACAATATATATTCACAAAAACTCTCTGTAAAAACATTTTCTTCACAAATTACATATATATCATCAATTCATTGATTATAACTTATGAAAATAGTTTTAACATCATTAGTATGTCATATAAAGCCATGTAACAATAACAATTCATCCTTACACAAGGATTCTACAGAGAATTTGGGAAGAGAAAAACTAAACTTTTAAAACTAAAAAGAATAGAATAATACCTTGAAGAAGATGATGATACTATCTCTTTGATTGTCAAGCTTTTCTCCTCTTCACTCCCAATTCTCTAGGATTCTCCCACTTTTCTTCTTCTCTTCCTCTTCTTCCTCTGAGTTTTTCTCTTTTTCTCTCTGACCTCACTCCTCTATTCTTACGTCTTAGAATATAACGCATATAAGATATAATATATATTGATTATATAATATAAATATAAAACATATAACTGATATCAGTTATCTAAGTTTTGAAAACCAAAAGCCATAAGGCTTGTTTGGCTAACCACTAAAAATATAACCAATTAATCATTATGCATTGTTTGGTAAAACACAATTAGATTAAAGACTTAATAGGCATTAGGCCTTGTTTGGAAAAACTGAATTAAACTCCCATAATTTATTTTAGTAATTCATTTATAGTAAGGTTATTTGTCACACTTTAATCGAATTAAATTAATTCTAAAAACAATTTATTAAATCACTTTAACACATAAATCAATATCACAAAATTATAATTTTTTTTATAATCATAACTTTATTTAATCCACTAACACATCCTTTTAATTTATAAATTCAATTTAAAATATAATAATTTATTTAATCAAAATTCTCTAACTTAATAATTAAATTAAATTAGAATATACTAATTAATTTCCTTAATTATTTACTTAACAAATAATTAACCACATCGAATCAAATTTGAACAATTATTCAATAAATATTCAATATAACAATTTATAAAATTCTGAAATGTTACAGATAATTTGTGGTCGTGATACATAAGAATATCCTTGGATGTAGTGCAGGGGTGATTCGATGATGTGGATTATTTATTAAGATGAGTCTCAGCGATAAAAGTGATGAAAAATCTTTTAAATCATAGAAGATAGTAGATTTTAGGCTCTACTTGACTCTTCTAATGGATTGCTTGTTCCGCTGCAGTTAAACTTGATGTTTGTTATATTTTATCAGTTTAACACTGTTGAAGGCTAACAATTATTCATTCTGCATTATCTTAGTCATAATATTTCTTACTGGGCTAGTTGAGCTCACCCTTTTGCTTTCATTGTTCTCTTCAGGAAATGAGAACGTAGCTGGGACAGGTCGGGGAATGGGGTGACGGTCCAGATGATAGCATTAGTAGTCCTCACTATTTTATAAAATAGTGTGATAATAAATGTATTAAGGACTCCATTTGAGTTGAATACTGTCTAGAAGACAATATTTGTATTAAAACTCTCAGTTTATGTTTTGTCGTATTTTACACGACAGTTGTATTATTAAGTTGTATTTGAATTTTGTACTATATATTTGGCGACTCAAGATGGGTGATGTATACCTATTTTGGGGGCATCAAAGTTGGTAACAAAGCTTAGGGATATGATCCCTGACTGAGATGTGAGACAAGAACTAGGAGGGGAGAGACAGGGGATTCCTTCATTAGTATGACCTACCTAAGTTTATTTGGTATTTAATTGGTCGGTCAGAGTATAGGGATAATATGTGATATATTAATTAACCATTGTTTTGTGACAGTGTTTGAGAATGGCATCTGAAAATGTTGAGATCAACAATGAAGCACATGAGACCGTTGAGTCACCAACGATCAATACCAAGGATAATGTGCAACAGGAAGATAATAATCCTCAGCTAAACAATAACACCGATCAGATGATGAACGATGGGATAATCAGAGGCTTTATACAATTCATGCAACATCAGGCGAGAGAGACTCCTATTCAAAATGCAGGTGGAAACAATGGCAACCCACGGCTGGTCACTGCTAAGCAGTTCAAGGAGCTGGGATTGCCGGAGTTTTTGGGAAAACCAGAACTACTTAAGGCGGAGACGTGGTTAAAGCAGATCACCAAGATATTTGATGTCTTGGGATGCTCTGAGGAGGAAAAGGTTCCCTTTGCCACCTTTATGTTGCGTGAAGAGGCGATTCATGGTGGGAATCGTAAACGCACTCTGACTGGCCACTCAAGATGTCTTAGGAGAATTTCAAGAGTCATTCAACGACAAGTACTTTCCCAAAAGTATTCGTCACATGAAGGAGGTAGAGTTTATCAAGCTGGAGCAAAACAATATGACCGTGTCATAATACGAGGCTAAATTTGCGAAGTTATCCCGGTTTGCATCCCATTTGGTCGATAATGAGGAGCGAATGACGCGAATGTTTCTAAAAGGTTTGAAACCCGATATACGTCAATACCTCATTTCTCATAAACTTTGTTTATATTCAGATGTAGTGAATAAAGCTCAGTTATTGGAGCGCGATAATGAGCCAGCCCAACCAAAGGATAACGAGCAATAACACGATAATAATCGTACCGGTGGCAACGGCCATCGGAACAATGATAATCATCGTGGGGGAAATTATCATGCCAAGAATGGTAACCACTTCGGTGGTAATCATGGCCAAGATAATAGAAATGGAAATTTCAAGAAGAGAAGGTTCAACAACGATGGAAAGACAGCAACACTAACACCCGTTTTCAAGGAAGGAGAACGACCACCAATTGTATGCTAAAAATGCAGAGGGGAGGGACATATCACTCCAAACTGCGTGATGCAGTCCAAAGAATGTTACAATTTTGGAAAGGAAGGTCACCTAGCCCGATTTTGTCATGCACCAAAGTCAAGTCCAGCTGGGACGGTGGCACCAAAGGCAGATACGGACAATATAAAGTCGGTGGTTTCAAGGAGAACATTTTTCGTGACTTCTCAAAAAGCGAGTAACCCGAACGAAGTTAGCACGGTTTAGTTAATTATAAATTCTTGCGAAGTCTATACCTTATTAAATACCGGTTCTACCCATTTTTTATCTCTCTTGTTTGCGCTCAACGTTTAAATTTGACTCCGGAGAGATTAGACTTTGACTTATCGGTTGAAACTCGGTTAGGAGAAACCTTTATTACCTCTATTGATAATAAATCTTATTTGATTCAAATCGACACTTTCACGTTACCTGTCGATCTTATCTCTTTGAAAATACTTGCCTTTGATGTGATTTTAGGAATTGATTGGTTAACTACTCATCATGCTTTTTGTAAGGTTGTTAGCTTTCATATTCCTAACCAACCTGTTATGCAAATTCAAGCAACCAAATCACTAAAGTCAATCGCTGTCATATCAAGTCATAAGTAAAGAGCCCGGTCCTTTTGTTGTTGTCTTCCTTGTGTGGAATGCACTGAAGCCAGACTTTTTGTAGGCGACATTGTGAATGACGATGGCAAGTTGATTGGTATCAATGTGACGTACTATCCAAGTCTTGGATGAGAGTCACAGTTTTGAATGATATTTCTATTGTTAATAAATTTCATGACGTATTCCTGAAGACTTCTTAGCCTACCCCTATAGCGTGAAATCAAATTTTGTATAAACCCCAGTAAAAAACCCATTTCTCAAACCCTCAAATATTTCTTCACCTAGAACGAACATAACATGCACCAAGGACGTTGGCTCGAGCTGTTGAAGATTACGACTATACCATTCAATATCATCGTGGAAGACCGAACGTGGTAGCTGACGCGTTGAGTAGAAGATCGTATGCGTTTACGAGTGCGATGTTGTTAACACAAAAACTCATTTCCTATAACTTACAAATGATGAAGATAGAGTTAAAGACTCAAGGGACCCACGTGAAGATAGCGAATATACGATTTGAACCGACTTTAAATCGATAAAGATAAAGCCTCTCAAGCTACACACTCTGAGCTGATGAATACGAGGAAGAAGGTTCAAGAGGGCGTTCTTCTAAAAGCAAGAGTCGATCTTAACCCTCGATTTAGTTGTCCCGTTTGAAATCCTCGATCGAGTAGGAACTGTGGCCTATAGACTCGCCTTACCGCTAGGTATGTCTTTTTTTTCGTATCGATATTACGTAAATATGTGGACGACCCAAACCACATTATTGAATTAGAACTAGACGAGATAGCAGAAGATTTAACGTATGATGAGATACATGTTAAAATATTGGATAAGAAGGATATATTCTACACTCAAAGGTTATACCTCAAGAGTTAGAATCTGACGAGGTATACTCACCTCTTCGGCATACCAGGTACGTACATAAATTTTGAGGGAAAAATTTCATAAGGAGGGGAGATTGTGAGATCCCGAATTTTATGAAATGAAAGTATTTAATTTTCTTATAATTATTATTTTATTTCGTAAATGGTTAAATTGATAAAAGGTTAAAGTTAAGGGTGATATTTGAAAATTTTTGCAAAGTAAGCAAGTTGTTACAAAATATTTGTTTGGTTGGGGAATATCCGTACGACGGCACAATCATTGGTGGACCCCACAACGGAAGTATTGTCGTAGTAAGAAAACGACAGAGTTATCATTTTATAAAAATAACGGCGAAAGTGTTACCGTTAAAACTATTGAACTACCCGGTAGTAAAAGTACATTAATACGCATGGTTGCATAGTAGCACACGGTATTGATTATTGATGCTTACGTAAGAAGTCACTCAGTTATACTCAATTATTGCTATAGTAATTGCTGCATCATATCTCTCATATTATTGATTCAATTATTGTCACAACATCAATATTTTATATTATTAAATCAATAATTGAGACAACAAAGTTATTCATATTATTATTTATAATATTGACAATGTCTAGAAGTTCTGTCAAGGAGAGATTTGGTCACCTAATTGCGCGCCAATAAGGAGAAATCCTTATCGGAAAGCCCCCTCTTTTCTGGGAACGATCAGATTGTTAAATATTGTGAGTTATAATATTAATGATGAATAAGTTAGTATTGATTAAAGATGAAATTGATAGTTCCATTGTGTTGGGATTATTAATGTTAGTGGAAATCGACATTTATTTAGATAATAATTGATGTTTGGAGGTTATATTGACCAATCGGGTAATTAATCAGATAAATGAGCAATTAATTGCTATTATTTCACATGCTTATAACTATTTGTTCACATGTGTGTACTATTGATTCACATTCATATACTATTAGGGGATGTGGTGCAAGATTGATAATACTTGCATGATTAATTAAAAATGGAGGTATAGATGAAGGTACTATACTGTAATTAGTTTTTTCACATGATTATACTATTAAGTCACGTGAATGAACTATTAATTCACATTATTTACTATTAGGGGAGGTGGTGCAAGTTTGATAATACTTGCGAGACTAAATTAAATATGAAGAAAAAGAGGAAAGTATTATACTGTAATATTTTGAGCCCCAAAACGTGCAATTATCGAAACTATATTTTCTTATAAATAGAAGCTAATTCTTCCTTCATTTCTCACCAATTCACTAAGTCTCACAAGAGCAATTATAAGAGAAGCTATAGAGAGAAAGAAGAAGTGAAGTCTGCTACTTCACTATTCCAGTATCCAGTCTTCTTCTGAGGTAAAGGGTATTATTTATTTCATATTCTGAAGAGATATTATTTTTCGTATTTGTATGAATATTATTTTGTTCAATATTCATAAAGGATATTATCTTCGTTCAATATTCGTAGGAATATTATCTTCGTTAAATATTCGTTTGAATATTATTTCCGTTCAAGGGATGTTATTTTTTTTTAATATTCACTTTAAATAATATTTTCTTCCATACTCTGTAGTGTATAAGTAATATTATTTCGTTTCAGTGAATTCTATACTCATTTTGTTGAAGTTTTGGCTTCCATACTCCATGAAATTAGTAGAATATCCTTGATATTTGCGCTTCATCCAGTATCTTTTCATGGAAATATTATTCTGAGCTTTGTTGATAATTATTGATCTTTTCATAACGGAATACTATTCATGAGTTACTATTCACTTAAATATTATTCACTCGTGTATTCGGGACACTTTTTATGCCAGAGTACTATTCACGAATTACTATTCACAGGTTACTATTCACCCGGATATTATTCACTCGGGTATTTGGGGTACTTTTCATGTCGGGATACTATTCACGAGGTACTATTCCTGAAGTACTATTCACATGGTACTATTCATGGGGTACTATTTACCCGAAAAATACATTTCTTTTTTGTCCAAATTATTTTTGGTACATGAATATTATTCTTGAATTTTACTCCACAAAGTAGTATCATGTTGACAATTTAAACGTTATTGAATTCTGGATAAATTAAATTATAAATCTTTAAAATTTATCCTTGAACTTGTTTTATTGAATTGTTATGTCATGGTCAACATCCTCATGCTTATATTGTGATGAAAGTCATCCTTGGCTTACGTGCATAGATGAACTTAGTATGATTATGACCAGAGATTATTCGATATAATCATGACCGTAGTGTAACGAATGATGTGGTAAAAGTCCTCATTGTCCTGTAGTTCATTGATAGACAGCTATTAGTATGATTATGACCAAGGATTATTTGGTATAATCTTGACCATTGATGAATACACTAATATCCTTGGCCCGTAGTGCATGGATAATTTATGGTCGTGATACATAAGAATATCCTTGGCCGTAGTGCAGGGGTGATTCGATGATGTGAATTATTTATTAAGATGAGTCTCAGCCATAAAAGTGATGAAAAATCTTTTAAATCATAGAAGATAGTAGATTGTATGCTCAATTTGACTCTTCTAATGGATTGCTTGTTCCACTGCAGTTAAACTTGATGTTTGTTATATTTTATCAGTTTAACACTGTTGAAGGCTAACGATAATATATTCTGCATTATCTTAGTCATAATATTTTTTACTGGGCTAGTTGAGCTCACCCTTTTGTTTTCATTTGTTCTTCTTGAAATGAGAGCGAGGCGGGACTAGTCGGAAGCGGAGTGACGGTCCAGATGATAGCATTAGTAGTCCTCATTATTCTATGAAATAGTGTGATAATAAATGTATTAAGGACTCCATTTGAGTTGAATACTGTCTAGAAGACAATATTCATATTAAAACTCTCAGTTTATGTTTTGTCGTATTTTACACGACAGTTGTATTATTAAGTTGTATTTGAATTTGGTACCATGTATTTGGCGACTCAAGATGGGTGATGTATACCTATTTTGGGGGCGTCATGATAACACTTATAAAATCTAACCTCAAGTCAAACTTTGACAGTCTGAGTCGAGTTTGGTAAAATTTTAACATCCCGACGGTCTAGTTGGACAATCGTCGAGTTTAAGTTCAATTAAACTCTGCCTAACACTTAATAATTATCTCAGATAATTTTAATATCAGACAAAATAATTTTCCAAGTCTTATAATAATTTTTAAATAATTATTACTATTTATCGTGAATTTTCAATCATTAATATCGTATTTATAAGAATTAAGCACCACATAATTTCTTTATCATTACTATTTATTTAATATCAAACATTAATGAAATACATGCTATAATATTATAATATATTTATAATATATCAAAGTATTTTTAATACCTTAAAATCATATTTATATGATTTTTAAACATTTAAATCCAAAGATCCGATAATTGCTATTAATATTAAAATATTAATATTTTCATAACAAAATATCAAAAGTTATATTTTATAACGTCAAATATTTTTATAATACTTAAATCATTTTATATGATTTATAAATCATTAATTCTATTTTCTATAATTTATTTAATATATTTATTAAATAAATTAATTATCATTAATATTAATTAATTAATGAAATTCTTCACAAAATATTAAAAGTCACTTGAAAATAACTTAAAATATTTTTTTATACCATAATATAATTTTTCATGATTTTTCATGTATTAAAATCATTTTTAAATAATTTATTTAATATTATAATTAAATAAATTAAATACCATTATATTCCAAAAATATTAAATATTTATGAAATATACTCAAAATAGTTAAAACTAATTTTTAGGACTTTAAAATAATTTTTAGGAATTTATTTTTATTTTTAATAATTAAAAACTATTTATTTCAATTTATTTATTAAAATAAATCATTTTGGAAATTAATAATTAATAAAGGGGCCTATATAGATGTAACTAGCGCTGCGCTATAAAATTCTTGAGCACATTGTTTTCGAGTTGCGTATGTCGATTAATGCGGGGTAGGTGGTGGTTGACCACCCACCGATTACATGCTTAAGTTAAGTTTCTGGGCTTGTTCTTATTTTAATATTGTATTACTAATGTAGTACTATAACCCTAAATCAATTTCATGGCCAACATGCATCATAACAGATGTGACACCCCCAAATCTGGGTTACCTGACCCCCGAGTTTGGTGTTCACGATCTACAATATAATAACATCTAACTACCCATTCATATAGAAATAGGAATACATAAGTCATTAACATATGTTGTTAATACATAAGTCTCAGGTTTTCTAACATTAATATTACAAACATATCCTTTAGATATACAAAAAGGGTTTACAATACAACATAATATTAATAATGTTCATTATAACTACTCCAGCATTTTGCCTTTGCTTTTGTTACTTGATCCTTTGGCCTCTTCGTTCCTAAATGAAATGTTTTAATTATAGCAAGGGTGAGCAACAAGTTTGCCCATGCAAGTTAAGACATACAATAAATGTATACTGAATCAATAAAATGGACTATCTATTTTGATAGAATGAAACCAAAGTTTGGTGAACTTTGAAATAGCTGAACAAATCGTTAATCAATAACAAGTCTTCTCATATTCTAGGCAACACAATAATTTGATAATGAAAGAGTACAACGCTTTCAAAGTTTCTGCGATATTCTAATAAATAATCAAGAATCAATTCTACGCAATTACAAAGTGGAATGCATTCCAGATTTATGCTTAGCGATCCATTGGATCTAGAACTTCTACTTTCTCGGGTTTCTATCAAAGATTTAGTTTGATAGATACGCAAGAGTATCAGATAACCATAAAGATTAAATCATACCCCTCTGCAAGTACTTAGAGCCGACCAACTCCTTGTACCCTATATTATGCATAAAACTTAGGTCGCGCGCAATGGTCGAATATACGACTTAAAAATGTTCCCTTTATATAAAAGGTTGTTCTTCTCAGTCTCAGGATCAAGATTTGATTTAACAACGAAATTTAATGATTTCAATTTCTATTTACTTATCGATCTAGCCAAAATAATTGGCATCGATCTATCAATAACAATTGAATTCTCTTCTCGAATCTATCAAGTTCTAACAAATGTTCGTCTAGCCAGAATAATTAGCTAAGACATTTCTCAATATAATTTGACAATAAACATGAATTATCTGTACTGTCAATTCTATCTTCTACGATTATGAATATCCAACAACAATTATTCTACAAATGTATATTCTCCAAATCAGTAATTCAATTTGAATTATTAATCATGCATTAACTGCGAATGATCAACAATAAATTCCTTGGACATGGTATAATTAGGAATAATTAACCATTATAATAATTGAATGAATATAACTCAAGGTTGAGTTAGGAAACTTGCCTTCCGCGTTGATTACAGCTACACAATATAATTAACTGCGTTCGTAAGACCTATATTTAACAATGTCGGTCTCACAATTAGCACAATCATTTATAACACGTAACATAGTATTTTACAGTCAAACTCTCTCACATTACATTACACATAGCCACATTAGTGTTTATAACCTATATAAACACTTAACAGTCTAACTAGTTTGATGCGGTTGGACTTCGGTCCATTCTCGGTGTTCTGGTCACTTTATCCGATAATTAACACATTGATTGTCAACTAAACTTGGTCTCTAAGCTTCAATATTATTTTAGATAAGTCAAATATCGTTTATAATATTTTTCGGAAGCTTTTAATAATTTATAAACAATTATAATAATTTATAATAATTTTTCAAACACTTAAATCATTTTTAAATGATTTGATTATCAAATAATCTTATCATTATTAATATTTAATAATTTAAAAATATTAATAACATACTTGTCAAAATATTAACGTTATTATTAATAACTTAAAATATTTTTAAATCATTAATATTCTACTTAAATGATTTTTAAAATTATTAAAATCATTTTAAATCATCACCATTAATATTTAAATATTAATGAAATTATTATCAAAATATTAAAAGTCATTAATTATAACTTAAAATATTTTAAAACATTTTTCTCATTTTTAAATGATTTTTAAATCAATAAAACTATTTTTAATTCATTTATTTAACAATTAAATAGATCTAATATCATTAATATTAATTTATTAATGAGATTTCTCCAAAAATATAGAAAATTATATTTTAAAATCCCAAATATTTTCTAACACTTTATTCTTATTTAAAATGATTTTTAAATCAATAAAATCATTTTTATCTTACTTATTTAATTTAATAATTAAATAAATCTAATATCATTAATATTAATTTATTAATGAAAATTCCCCAAAAATATTAAAAGTTGTATTTTATAACTCAAAATATTTTTAAATACATTATTCTTATTTAAAATGATTTTTCATAATATTAAATCATTTTCTCTAATTTATTTAATACACTAATTTAATAAATTAAATACTTTTAATATTTAAATAATTATAAATATTAAAGAAAAATATTCCAATTGGTCAGAAATTATTTTTCATAATTTAAAATAATTTTTAAAACCATTTTTGGTAATTTTTAGAATTTATTTCTATTTTTAAATAATTTCCTTAAATTTTCAGAAAATAAAATAATTAAAACCATCGCTAATAGCCTTTAGCGATACTTTTCTGTTGCCTTTGGTGTTCTTGGCTCATGAACACCAAAAATGTCAGTGTTCAAGGTGCATGGTTTGATCGGCCTTAATTCGCTTCTCGAATCTGCTATGGTCAATTTAAGACTTCGATGTTGTAGCATGTATGTAATACTACAATATCCTGTTATCAATTTGGTCATACTACTTCTCATCAAGGAGATCTGAATCTCCAAAATTACTGACAACGTGTTCCTAGGTTTTCTGGGTTGCCCATAAACCCAGGCAGTTTCAAGTACCCACTTTGATGCTCGATTATATCTAGGTTCTGGTCATCAAACAAGTGATTTCTTGGTTTATACTTCTAGCCCACATGACAAGGAACAACACTACAATAATAGATCGATTAGATAACAACCAAATCACAAGTTACAGTTCAGTCAAACTCTGTCAGAAGCTCAAGCAAGATCATTTCTCGAAATTCCAGAAATCCCAATTGTGGCCAAATTGCCTACTTTGACCAACTGTTAAATTCTACCTGTTGATTTCTTACACAATCTAAGGCCACATAAAGAAAGTATACATGACAGACTATCAACTGATTACCACAAAATCAACAAACAACCTAAACACTGACAGATCAAAGCGTAATAAAACTTGTCGATATTTGGTTTGGCCTTTACAGGTTACCAGATTTCAATAGGTTAAGCTCGGTCAATGGTGTTTGACCGTTAATAAAGCATGATATAGACATCAAATGACCCTGATTCCACTTGCAGGTCCTGAATCAAATAGCTTAAACTCATATCAATAATTCAATTCAATCAAAATATTTAGGTATAGATAAACCCTGTTGGCAATTTAAAATTTTAAAATTAGTTTGAAAATGATGTCATGGTGCCGTATTGTATTTGACAGTCTGTTTGAGGATGTCGTCATTGAGTGACTTTGTCATAACACATTATACAATAGTGGAACAACAATTTTAGATCAAATTCAACAGTAAGTATTCCTGTATTTACAACTCCATCAACTTTTTATCATCTCTCCACCAGGTTACATGGTACATAAGTGATAAATAAAAATATATTTTGATATTTCAAATCATTATCGTCTAGCCGAAACAAGTAGCATAGATTATACTTTAAATCGTTCAAAAACTGTTGCAATTAAGTTTTATCATCTCAACAGGTAACGATGTGTCGGTGGCCCGAAGTCCACACATACACAATGGTCACCAGAAGTTGAGAATAAAAATTCATTTCCAAAAGGCACATAGTGCATATTTAGCTTAATGTCAAAAAATTCGAAGTCTAGCATAGCTAGCAGATTTGGGAAACCTATGTCTCCACTAATAATTCATTGCCCTTTCACACTAAGTTCTACCCTGTTCGTCAAACTTACCACACGTTATGAGTTCGGAAACTTTCCATAATCATATGAGTTTAAGAACTTGTCCTAGTCAGACCTTTGGCGTCCATTCGCTGAGGGGTTCAAAAACATTTCATATAAATATGAGTTACAAACTTATCATAAGTATGAGTTTTAAGAACTCAAACTTAACCTTAAATTCTCTACCTATCCGTTATACACATGAGAAAAGAATCACATTCTCATCACGCATATAGCAAATATCGCGACACAAATATTTCAATGATTATGAGTACTAGAAACTAAGTGATTTTTACACCAAGTACAATTCCCCACCCATAACAAGAAATCATACAACTTAGCTACTGACATGAGTCCTCAATTGAAATACCCACCTAATCTTAACTCCATTCTCAATTCGAATTTTGTTTAATCTGTATTCATAATCCTTTCCTGAATTTATACCAATGTGTAGTACAACTGACGCATAGCAATCTAGCCGTAAAACTTTTAATCACTTGATTGATTCTTCTCCCTGCTATCACCTTATCATATCATGGGGTGATCTCATCGTATATATTACGATTCATTTCTATACTTTGATCATTTTGTTTTACAATCTCTTGTCCCTATACTTTAAGTCTTTTAGACTCTATCTATTCATCACTACTGTTCAACTTTATTATTAGAGTTAGGGAACTCCGTATCTTTTATAACCCGCCGAGATTCATCTTTGAATCTTACCGACTGACTAACTCTATTTGAGTTAGTACTAATCCTAATCACTGCAGTTATTAGTCTAAGGTAACCTTACCTAAGGTTTATAACCTACAGCTTTGATACCAACTGTGAGGGCCCTAGATCCGGGTCCCAAATCACCGTGGATCCGGTATAATCATTCTATAACTATTGCGGAAGATATAAACATAAATTGTTTATACAATAAACTTTACACATTAAACCCCAAGGTCGAGTAACCTTAACTTATACACAATGCATAACCTATCAATCATATAATATTATTATCATACATTACTGTTACAATTTAACTGCATATATAAACTAAAGATGGAACTGTCTTTGACCTTTTCCTTGTATCCGACGTATTCGTCTTAATCTGCAATGTTAATCATGATATAGCAAGGGTGAGCAACAAGTTTGCCCAACAAGTTTAATTTCATTAAATTAACAAAATATCATGATGGAAAGAATTTGAATAATAGCTAGCTAACATTCAACAATATAATTGTGAAGTAGAATGAACAAACTAGCATAGCTGAACGAACATTGATTGTAAATATATCAATATTATATCTGGACCGAATGGTAATGAAGGTGATCAGCCTTTCATATCTGATGAATACATGCAATATGCACTGAGTACAATCCAACAATTCCTAGACTTGGCAATCAGCAATGATTAACCACAAGTATATTTGAATGAAACAACTCGAGGTCGAGTTAAGAAAAACTTGCATGTTCGGTTGATTACCGTTACACATTCTATTTAGCTTTGCCTGAATACCTAATATAAATAATATAGATCTACAAATTAGAATAATATCATCACAATATTTATGATAACCTAAACACAATATCACATAATTCTATCAGTCTATAAAACACATAAAACCTAACCTCAAGTCAATCTTTTAAAATCTGAGTCGAGTTCGGTATAATTCTGACATCCCGAAGGCCTAGTCGGACAATACCCGAGCATAATATCACTAAGACTCGATCTAAACGGGTTCACAAAATATCTTAGATACTTTATTATCAGTCAAAATAATTTATATAAGCTCGTAATAATTTTCAGATAATTATTACCATATATCATAATTTTTCAATCATTAATATCGTATTTATAAGAATTAAATACCACATATTTCCTTTATCATTATTATTTATTTAATACTAAATATTAATGAAAATCATAACATAATATTATATTATACTTATAATATATGAAAGTATTTTAATACCTTAAAATATGATTTTAAGCAGTTAAATTCATTATCGATAATTGCTATTAATATTAAAATATTAATATTTTTATGAAAAAATATCAAAAGTTATATTTTATAACTTAAAATATTTTTATAACCATTAAATCATTTATATAATTTTTTTAAAGAATTAATTTTTTTTTCCCATAATTTATTTAATTCATTTATTAAATAAATAAATTACCATTAATAATAAATTATTAATGAAATTCATCACAAAATATTAAAATTCATCAATAAAACTTAAAATATTTTATTATACCATAATATAATTTTTCATGATTTTTCAAGTATTAAAATCATTTTAAGTAATTTATTTAATATTATAATTAAATAAATTAAATACTTTTAATATTCCAAAAATATTAAATATTAATGAAATATATTCAAAATTATTAAAAACTAATTTTTAGGCTTTAAAATAATTTTTAGGAATTTATTTTGAATCTTTAGTAATTAAAAAGTACTTTTCTCAATTTATTAAATAAAAATAATTAATTTGCAAATAACTGTCGCTAAAGGTGCTATAGGCGACAAAACCGTCGCTGAATGTGTTCTTGAGTGTTCTTAAGCCTGCCCAGATCTTCATAGTCTGTTAACAAGGTTACTAGTTTGACCGGTTCTAGATTCGTGATCTTAAGGATTCTGGACTTGCACAAATGTTAATTGTGAGACCCCGAATTTTATGAAATGAAAGTATTCAATTTTCTTATAATTATTTGTACTGTATAGAGATATTGATCAATGATTGATCGGATAAGGTTTAAAAATAATAAACCCTAATAAGAGATTAAAAATCCTAATCTCAAGATTAGAAACCCTAACGTACCGTTAGAAACCTTAATCGAAAGTCGAGAAACCCTAATTTAAAAATTCGAGAATCCTAAAACTCTAATTAGGAAACCCTAATCCAAATTGGCAAGCCTAATGTGTGTATTAAACTTTAATATAATTAGAAAATCCTAATTATATTTTAGTTATTTTAATTTCTATTTTTCAACCCCTAATTGTAATTTAGAAATTTTATTAAAATCTTAATTTCATATTCGGGATTTCTAAACCCTAATTAGGCAACCCTAATTCTAATTGGAAGGCCTAATATATTTATTAAACGTTAATATAATTAGGAAACCCTAATTATACTTTAGAAATATTAATTTCTATTTAAAACCCTAATTTTTATTTTAGATATCTTAATTTTTTTTTAGAAATTCTAATTAGAAAATTCTAGAATTTGGGATTTGTAAAACCTAAGGGTTAGAACCTTAGGGTTAGAACCCTAAGGGTTTGGACATTTGACCATAATGCCATTAAATTTAAATTACAAATGACAAAAGTACCCTTTATGGATTTTTTTAGGTAACTTGTAAAAATTGCCAAAGCTTTAGTTGTTCACCCACCATTTTGACTTGGTAACTCATTTATCAGTAGCTCAACACTTGTACTGACAGCAAACTCAGCTAGATACATTGTATTTATATGATATAAGGATTCAAAGAGAGAGAAAGTATACAAAACTTGCTCATTTTTTCTTTAGCTCACCACCAACTCTTTCTTTCACCAAACCTCTGAAAATTCATAGTATTTCAGTCACATTATAGTCCTCTAAAACATCTAGATTAGATTTGGAAAGCTAAGATCAAAGATTGAACAAGAGAGGTATAACCCTAAACTCAACCTAGATCTTGTATGCTAAGGTAAAGTTTGTGTTTATGTGTTTATAAAAGTGTTAAAAGATGTTTTAGGATGATCTATGATGATCCATCATGGATCTATATCATCAAAGTTGGTAAAAATCGAAGTTTTTCAAAACTGTTCTTGAGTTTGAAATGTGGTCTGACAAGTAATGTCAGTCGCCACAGATCCTTTCTCGTATATGATATATGTTGTTTTAAGCTTTATACTTGTAGCATGTCATGTAAATACGTGATGCGGAAGTCGAATCAAGCCATTAGATTTCCGGATTTTCAAGTTATAAAGGCAAAGGCGGTTTATTGACCGTGGCCGAAAGTGAAATTTGGGCAACCCAAAACCTGCATTTGCAGATAATGACAAGATGTTCAAATGACTAGATCTGTCAGTATTTACACGTTTTGTTGTTGTTGTTGTTGTATACATGTTGTATCCTGTAATATGGACTCCAAGTAAATGCCTTTAGATTCCATAAACATCTAATGGATTGGTTTTAATGGGTGGTCAAAGTAGCCCATCTGATCACGAAACACTTTTCTGGAAATTCTAGAAAGTGTATGAACATGATCTCTGACCATGTTTGACCGGATCGTATCTGATGCGTTTGTTATATTTGGATTGTAATTGTGTTATCTAGTTGTTCCTTGACACGAGCCCTACATGTATGAACCAATAAAGTACCTAATTGATGGCCAGAACACCAAATTAATCGAGCCCCAAAGTTGTACCCTAAAGCTGCCTGGGTTTCTGGGTTACCCAGAAAGCCCAGGAGCTGTCTGACAACAAGTTTGCGAGATCCAATCTTTTTGATGGTTTGTTGAATGACCTAAATGATGACTGATAATTGTAGTGTTACATAAACATTACACGATTGAGGTTTAACTTGGCCCAGTAAAGTCATGGATTGAAATCTAAGGCTGGTCAACAAGGCAGGTTGAACACGAAGCTATCAGTGATCTTGAGCTCAAGAACACCAACAGCGACGCTTAGTGTCGCTATAGGCAATTTGCGACGGTTTTGATTTTTTTTTAATTTCTGAATTTTCGGTAATTAATTAAAAATAGAAAATAAATTATAAAAATTATTAAAAATGGTTTTAAAAATTATTTTAAATTATGAAAAATAATTTTTGACCAATTGGAATATTTTTCTTTAATATTTATAATTATTTAAATATTAAAGGTATTTAATTTATTTACTTACTATATTAAATAAATTAGAAGAAAATAATTTAATATTATGAAAATAATTTTAAATAAGAATAAAGTATTTAAAAATATTTTGAGTTATAAAATGTGACTTTTAATATTTTTAGAGAATTTTCATTAATAATTTAATATTAATGATATTAGATTTATTTAATTATTAAATTAAATAAATAAGTTAAAAATGATTTTATTGATTTAAAAATCATTTTAAATAAGACTAAAGTGTTAGAAAATATTTGGAATTATAAAATATTATTTTTAATATTTTGGAGAATTCTCATTAATAAATTAATATTAATGATATTGGATTTATTTAATTATTATATTAAATAAATGAATTAAAAATAGTTTTATTGATTTAAAAATAAATTAATAATGAGTAAAATGTTTTAAAAATGTTTTAAGTTATAATTAATGACTTTTAATATTTTGATGATAATTTCATTAATATTTAAATATTAATGGTGATGATTTAAAAATAATTTTAATTAATTTAAAAATCATTTAAGTAGAATATTAATGATTTAAAAATATTTTTAAGTTATTAACAATAACTTTAATATTTTGATAAGTATGAAATTAATATTTTCATATTGTTAAATATTAATAATAATAAGATTATTTGATGATTAAATCATTTAAAAATGATTCCAATGTTTGAAAAATTATTATAAATTATAATAATTATTTATAAATTATCAAAAGCTTCCGAAAAATATTATAAACGATATTTGACTAATCTAAAATAATATTGAAGCTTAGATACCAAGTTTAATTGACAATCAATGTGTTAATTGTCAGATAGGGTGACCAGGACACCGAGAAGGGACCAAAATCCAACCAGGCCGAAATAGTTAGACTTGATAGTGTTTATATAGGTTATAAACACTGAAGTGACTATGTGGTAATGTGCCTAGGAGAAGTTTGACTATGAATTACAGTGTTGTGTATTGTGAATTATTGTGCTAATTGTGAGATCGATATTATTGGTTATAGGTCTTCCGAACGCATATAAGTTTATTGTGTAGCAGTAGTCAACGCTGAAGGCAACTTTCCTAACTCAACCTTGAGTTATATTAATTCAATTATTATAATGGTTAATTATTGCTAATTATACCATGTCCAGAGAATATATTGTTGATTATTCGCAATTAGTGCATGATTAGTAATTTAAATTGAATTACTGATTCAGAGAATATACATTTGTAGGATAACTGTTGTTGGATATTCATATTCGTATAAGATAGAATTGACTGTACAGATAATTCCTGTTTATTGTTAAATTATGTTGAGAAATGTCTTAGCTAATTATTCTGGCTAGACGAATATTTGTTAGAACTCGATAGATTCGAGAAGAGAATTTAATTATTATTGATAGTCAATGCCAGTTGTATCGGCTAGATCGAAAACTTGATAGGTTTGAGAAGAGAAGAGAAGTGATTAGATATTGAAATCTTTGCATTTTGTTTTTAAATCAAAATCTTGATTCTGAGACTGAGAAGAACAACCTTTTATATAAAGGGAACATTTTAGGTCGTATATTGGCCTACTATTCTTGTAGACCGTTAAGTATTATGCATAATATAGGGTATAATAAAGTTGATCACTTGTTATACTTGCAGAGGGGTATGATTTAATCTTTATGGTTATCTGATACTCCTGCGTATGTATCAAAGTAAATCTTTGATAGATACCCAAGAAAGTAGAAGTTCTAGATTCAATGGATCTCTCAGCATAAATCTGGAAAATATTCCACTTTGTTATTGCGTAGAATTGATTCTTGTTTATTCATTTGAATATCGTAGAACTTTGAAAGTGTTGTACTCTTTCATTATCAAATTATTGTGTTGCATAAAAAGGGAGAAACTTTGTTATTAATTAACGCATTGTTCAGCTAATTCAAAGTTCCTCAAACTTTGGTGTCATTCTATCAAAATAGATAGTCTATTATTCTGAAACTTATACATTCATTGTATATCTTAACTTGTGGGGCAAATTTGTTGCTCACCCTTGCTAAATAAAACTTTTCAGCTAGGGACGAAGTGGCAGGAGGTGCTGTGAAGAACAAAGACAAAGACATAGTGATTAATTAGTTATGAATAACATTATTATTATGTTAAATTTTTGAACCCTTTTTGTATAACTAAAGGGTATGTTTGTAATGTTAAGGTTAAAGAACCTGGGGTAATGTATTAACTATATCAGTTAATGAAGTGATATTCCTATTTATAAATAAAAGGGTAGTTAAATGTTATTTATATTGTGGATCGTAAACACCAAACTCGGGGGTTAGGTAACCCGGATTTGGGGGTGAAACAATAAAAGTATAGTATTACGCGTGGTTGCATAGTAGCACACGGTATTGTATAGTATCTTTGATTATTGATGTTTACGTGAGAAGTCAATCAGTTTTATTCAATTATTTCTACAGTAATTGCTGCATAGTATCTCACGTTATTTGATTCAATTATTATCACTATTTTATATTATTAAATCAATAATTGAAATAATGAGTTATTCATATTATTATATGCATAATTAAAAATGTCTAGAAAATTATGTCGAGGAGAGGTTTGGTTACCTAATTGTGCGCCAATAGGGAGAAATCCTTATCGGAAAGCTCCCTCTTTCCTAGGAACGATCTGGATAATGAATGAATGTTATTAAAAATTAAATTGGAGTTCGGAGTTGAATTTTGAGATGTGGACGTGATATTTGTGTCCGAAATGATGAAATTAGTATAAATAGACTATAAACACAAAATTTACCAAGGTTGACTTTTTGGTCAAAAAGTCAATAGTTGACTTTTTTGAAAAAGTCAAACTTCGAAAATTCAAAAATGAAATTGTTAATAAAAATAGTTTCATTGTGTTGGGATTATTAGTGTTGGTGGAAATCAACATCTATTCCGATAATAATTGATGTCTAGAGGTTATATTGACCAATCGGGTAATTAATTGGATAAATGAGCAATTAATTGTTAGTAATTCATATGCTTATAACTATTTGTTCACATGTGTGTACTATTGAGTCACATGCATGTACTATTCGAGCCCCAAAACGTGCAATTATCGAAACTATATTTTCCTATAAATAGAAGCTCATTCTTCCTTCATTCTCACCAATTCACTAAGACTCACAAGAGCAATTATAGAGAGAGAAGTTATAGAGAGAAAAGCTATAGAGAGAAAGAAGAATAGAAGTCTGCTACTTCACTATTCCAGTATCTAGTCTTCTTCTAAGGTAAGAGATATTATTTTGTTCAGTATTCATAGAAATAATATTTTTTCCCATACTTTGTAGTATGTGAGTAATATTATTTCGTCTCGTATTCCTGATTATACCCTCATTTTGTTTAAGTATTGCTTCTATACTCCGTGAAATTAGTAGAATATCCTTGAAATTTGCGCTTCATCTAGTATCGTTTCACAAGGATATTTTCTACACATTCTTATTAAATTTTAAGCTTTTCATGCCGGAGTACTGCCCATGAGTAGTATTCATTTTTACGGTACTATTCACAAAGTACTATTCATAAAGTACTATTCACGGGTACTATTTATAAAGTACTATTCACGAGTACTATTCACAAAGTACTATTCACGGGGTACTATTCCCGAAGTTTTATTCACAGGGTACTTGTGACGACCCCAAATTCAGGTACTTGAAACCCGAACTCGGTGCTTCACGATATCATTTCTATGAGTGGAATAATACTAATAATAATAACAATAATATAAAAATCAAACTTAATTTACATATATCAGAGTCTAATCCCAAGTACGCAACCTTTACTATAATTCCTTACATGATAGATAATTCATATCATTGTCTTAATACAGTTTAACTATTACAAAAGATACCATTAAACATATTCTGTTTGCTTTCCTTTTTCCTTGTTCTTGGCCGAACCTTCTAGCTGTTCACACTTAGCTGAAAATATTTAAATTAAGCAATGATGAGCATTTGAGTGCCCAGCAAGTAATAACAATTATAAATAAAATTAGCTGAAAGAATTAAATATTTTCTTTATACATCACTCCTACAACGATTCAATAGTTGTGATTTAATCTAAATCGATAATAATAACATAACAACTCTATATCACATTTTTGAAACTACGTATTGACTATAAATAGGTATTAGTCGACAGACTATGAACATTATTTTCAATTTTTGATAAGGTTTAGCAGAAATTCATCTGCAAACCGTCATAACTTACAGGCACGAGGGTGATTTGCCCAATGTGCCATGTATTGATCAATACTACATGCAAGAACGATATTATCGTTCATCTTATCTGTAGCGCCCCAAATTTAAGGTCAAAAATAACCGCGAATCTGGGTCACTATTTCTATAACTATTGCGAAAGATATAAACATAAATTGTTTATACATTAAACATTATACACTATCCCCAAGGTCGAGTAACCATAACTTATACACAATTCATTATCCTATCTGACATACAAAGATATTATCATACATTGCTATTACAAATCTAATCGCATACAATAACTTTAAACTGGAATTGTCTTTAACCTTTCCTTGTATTCGACGCATTCGCCTTAATCTCCAATGTTTTATCATGATATAGCAAGGGTGAGCAACAAGTTTTCCCAACAAGTTTAAGTTCAATAATTTAACGATATATCATGATTGAAAGAATGTGAATAATAAGCTTGCTAAATTCAATAATATAATTGCGAACTAGCAGGAACAAATTTTATGACTGAACAAGTATTTAACATGAACAAATATATCTGACCGATTGATAATGAAGGTGATCAACCTTTAATACCTAATGAACACATGTCATACGCACAGAGTGCAATTTAATAATTCTTAGACATGGCAATCAGAAATGATTAACCATAAATATAATTGAATAATACAACACGAGGCCGAGTTAAGAAAGACTTGCCTGAACCGTTGATGATCGTTAAGAAACATAACTTATCTTTATTTGAAGACCTAATGTTAACAATATCGATTATCCAAGTTAGAATAATATCATCACAGTATAAAATAACCTAAACATATTACCACATAATCCTATTAGTCTATACAACATATAAAACTTAGTATCAAGTCAAACTATTGCAGTCTGAGTTGAATCCGAAAAAATTCTAACATCCCGACGGTCTAGTCGGATAAATATCGAGTTTAAGTTCAATTAAACTCTGCCTAACACTTAAAAATTATTTTAAGTAATTATATTATCAGTCAAAATATTTTTCATAAGCTCGTAATAATTTTCAGATACTTATCATCATTTATCGTGATCTTTCAATCATTAAAATCGTATTTATATAATTTAAATACCACTTAATTCCTTTATCGTTAATATTTATTTAATATCAACTATTAATGAAAATCATCGCATAATATTATAATATATTTATAATATATCAAAAGTATTTTAATACTTTAAAATCATATTTATATGATGTTTAAGATAATTACTTTTAATATTAAAATATTAATATTTTACATGACAAAATATCAAAAGTTAAACTTTATAACTTAAAATATTTTTTCATAATACTTAAATCATTTTTATATGATTTATAAATCATTAATTCTATTTTTCCACAATTTATTTAATAAAGTTATTAAATAAACTAATTATCATTAATATTGATTAATTAATGAAATTCATCACAAAATATTAAAATTCACTAAAATAACTTAAAATATTTTATTATTCCATAATATTATTTTTCATTATTTTTAATGTATTAAAATCATTTTAAGTAATTTACTTAATATTTTAATTAAATAAATTAAATACCATTTATATTTCAAAAATATTAAATATTTATGAAATATACTCTAAATAATAAAAAAACTATTTTTCAGACTTTAAAATAATTTTTCATAATTTATTATGTATTTTTAATAATTAAAAACCATTTTATCTATTTATTAATTAATTTTTGGAAAAATTAGAAATTCAAAATTAATAATACCGTCGCTAAAGGGCCCTATAGCGACAGACCCGTCGATATAGGTGTTCTTGGTCTGTTCTTCATCAAGCCCAGAACTACATAGGTAGTTAACCGGGTACCATGTTTGACCAAGGCTAGATCTTTGGTCTTTATGATTTCTGGCTTGCTAATGTTTTAATATTGTAGTATTAATGTCACACTACAACCCCAAACAACTATCATGGTCAACACGTAACACATCGATGAGATCTAAGCAACAGAAGTCGTTGTCAAACCTATTCTTGAGTTTAAAATTTGAGAAACTCATTGACAGATTCTGAAATGGTACCTAGTTTGAATGAGAGTTTAGATCTAGGTTCCAGTTGCTTTCAGGACTTGTAATTGTATAAATGTTGTAGTACTAATGTAGTACTACAACTCTAAATAAATTTCATGGTCATCATACTCCATATCAGCAAGATCTAAGTGACAGAAAATGATGTCAGAGCTGTTCTTGAGTTTTTGGGTTGCCCAGAAACTCAAGCAGTTAAAGATGTACTACTTTGCAGCCTTATAGATTACAGTCTAAGTTTTGTTTATGTGATATAAAGGTTTACAATTGTAGTAGTGATGTCAGAGTACAACGAAATAACATCATATTATCATAACAACATCACCATCTCAAGTTTTCAAATTGGTCAAAGTATGGGTGGAATGATGTTCTTCACGATTTACGGGTTTTCCAGTTTCATCAAGAAAAGTTTGGTCGATGCTACTTTGACCAAGTGTATCTTAGCTCTATACATGATCCGGGTAATCTAATGGTATGGATGTGTAGTCCGTATGCGAATACAAATCCCATGCAACAACATAATCTAAAACATTAAACACGGTAAGATTAATGGCTTGAAAATGGTTGTCGAGTTTACGAAAATTGCAGGTTGCCCGAAATTTCGGTTTCGTGATCGGTCGACTAGGTTTGACCATTCATAACTTCATGATCTAGACATGATGCGGGCTTGATTAAAGTTCCGGATCAAAGCACTTACATCATCGACAAGTCTATAACTTAAAACACAACAAACAATTAACACATAAGAATCTAAGAGCCCTGACATTAGGCTATCAGAGCACAAATTAAGGTTCATGATCAGTTTCTAAAAACTAAATTTCGAGCATCTAAATGTTATGGATCTGGGATCTAACAACCCAGATCACTAAATGACACCCTCTAACACATATCTAACCAATCATTAACAACATATAACATCAAATACATAGATTTCAAAATTTAGAGTTTATACCTCTATTATGCTTTGATCTTGATTTCTGACCTTTGATGTTTGTTCTTGGCAAGCTAACACCCGATCTTGGCTTAACTTATCACTCACCATCACTCTAAAATTTCGGATGGGAGAGAGAGAGAAGACTTGGAAAGGTTGAAATTTAAAGTGAGCATTTTATCTCTCTCAATCTGAATATAAAATGATATGATGCAATGGCTGATCATGTTGGTTGATTAAAGTTGCTTTCTAGACCATGTGGCTAGCTAGAATTGGTCACCCACTCCTTACTAGAGTTAGATCTACACTTCACCTTATTAAAATAATATAAAGGGCACTTTGGTCATTTGGTTTTTGCTTTTAGTAGCTAACTTGTCAAATGCTCCAACCCCTAGGGTTTAGGGTTTGGACCTTTAGGGTTTAGGGTTTGAGCCCTTAGGGTTTAGGGTTTGAACCCTTAGGATTTTAAAAATAAATTTCTAAGATTTCCAATTTAAGTTTTCAAAATAGAAAATTAATATTTCTAAATTAGGATTTTCTAGTTATATTCAAGCTTGCTAATTAAGATTTATATTTCCTTAATTAAAGTTGTTAATTTAGCAATTAGGGTCATAATTGGTCTTTAGGATTTATGACCCACTAATTAGGGTTTTACATAGAAAATAATCTTTCTAATTTAGAAATTAGGTTTCCTAATTTAGATTAGGGTTTCCTAATTACTTATATCTTGAAAATTAGGATTAATATTTCCTAATTAACATTAAAATTATTAAACTAACAATTAAGTTTTCTAATAATCAATTAGGGTTATCCCTAATTAAATATAAAATTAATAACATAAAAACCTTACACTTATTTTCAAACTTCCCAATTAGGGTTTTAATATTCTGAATTAGGGTTTCGGCTTCCCGAAACTGAAACTAGGGTTTCTAGAACTGGTAATAGGGTTTCTTAACATTCGTTAGGGTTTTCTTATTGAACGTCGCGGTTCTAAAATATATATTAGGGTTTGTGACTGATATACTTTATTCGGTCAACCCTTGACCCTTAACCTAATACTGTACACACATTTGACCATATACACAAATACTTTTAACACTGTAAACCTTTACCATAAGTTTTTAAATTCACAAAATTTATTCCTAAAAATGTTAAATACATACACTTAATTTCTGTCTAGGTTTAATATTTAACCTCTTTTCAATCTTTAAAGATTTTAATAAATATCTAAATATTCGGGTTATTACATTCACCCCTTCTTCTAAAAATTCCGTCCCCGAAATTTACCTTACACCCTTCATACTCATTACCTCATGCTACCCAAACATTTCTCATAAGAGTTAAATTATTCAAATCGTGCTGAGGAGTCATATAGACTACGAACTTTCATTTTCGAAAAGGTTATATGGAAATTCATCCGCAAACCGTCATAACTTACGGACATATAGGGGATTAGCCCGGTATGCCCTGTACTAATCAAGTACTGTTTCTCAGAACCATTTTTCTGTTCCTCTTATCCGCCTTGGGCGCACAAATATTTCCTTACCTCAGTCTTTATCAGACTCCTTACCAAAAAAATTTGGTTCGGGAAAATTTTTAAAGAACACTTAGGATTTTATAAACGTTGGTCTAGCTGAATCGAATAGTGTAGACTCATATCAATAGTTCAATTCAATCGAATTATTTAGGTGTTGCCAAACCCCGTTGGCAAATTAAAATTTAAAAATATTTTTGAGAATGATGTCATGATGTCGTACTGTATTAATAATCCGTTTGAGGATGTCGTCATTGTTTGACTTTGTCATAACACATCATACAATAGTGGAATAATGATTTTTAGATCGGATTCACACTATGTATTCATGTATTTATAACTCTATCAACTTTTTATCATCTCTGCACTAGGTTACATGGTACATGAGTGATAAATAAAATATATTTTGATATTTCAAATCATTTGCGCCTAGCTGAAATAAGTAGCATAGATTATACTTTAAACCGTTTCAAAAATTATTACGAGTCTACATATTTTTATTTTTATTTTAAAAGCACATAGTGCGTATTTCGCTTGATATCAAAATTTCGAAGTCTAGCATAGCTAGGAGTTTTGAAAAACTTATGTCTCCACTAATAATCATTTGCTTAAACAGTCTATCTATTATTATTATCCTTAATACTCCATTTACGCACAACTATACCCAATTCGTCGAACTTACCACACTTATGAGTTCCGGAACATGCCACGATCATATGAGTTTAAGAACTTGTCCTAGTCAAACCTTTGGTGTCCATTCGCTGAGGGGTTCATAAACGTTTCATATAATTATAAGTCACGTACGTACAATAAGTATGAGTTTTAAGAACTCGTACTTAACCTTATATTCTCTACCTATAACCTATCTATCTTTAATACATGGGAAAAGAATCACCTTCTCAACATGCATATGGCAAATATACGACCACGAGACATTTCAATGATTATCGATGCGAAACTAAGTGGTTTTCACAGAGTACAATTCCTGCCCATAACAAGGAATCATACAACTCATTTTGTCGACATGAGTCCTCAATTGAAATCCCCACCTAATACTAACTCCTTCTCAATCTGAATTTCATTTAATCCAGTATTCATAATCCTTTCTTGAATCTGTACCAATTCATTGTACAACTGACACCCAACAATCTTGCTGTAAACTTTTCAATCCTTCGCTTGATCCTTCTCCATACTATTACCTTATCTGATCACGAAGTGATCTTATCGTATATATTACAATAAATTTCTATGCTATGATCGTTTTGTTTTACGATCTCCTATCCCAGTACTTTTAGTCTTTTAGACTCTATCTATTCATCACTACTGTTCACTTTTATTATCAGAGTTAGGGAACTCTGGATCTTTATAACTCGCTGAGATTCGTCTTTGAATCTTATCGACACACTAACTCTATGTGAGTTAGATCTTATCCTATCACCGCAGTTATTAGTCTAAGGTAACTCTACCCTAGGTTTATAACCAACAGCTTTGATACCAATTGTAGCGCCCCCAAATTCAAGGTCACAAATCACCGCGAATCTGGGTCACTATTTCTATAACTATTGCGGAAGATATAAACATAAATTGTTTATACATTAAACATTATACACTATCCCCAAGGTCGAGTAACCATAACTTATACACAATTCATTATCCTATCTGACATACAAAGATATTATCACACATTGCTATTACAAATCTAATCGCATACAATAACTTTAAACTGGAACTGTCTTTAACCTTTCCTTGTATCCGACGCATTCGCCTTAATCTGCAATGTTTTATCATGATATAGTAAGGGTGAGCAACAAGTTTGTCCAACAAGTTTAAGTTCAATAATTTAACAATATATCATGATTAAAAGAATATGAATAATAAGCTGGCTAAATTCAACAATATAATTGCGAACTAGCAGGAACAAATTTTATGACTGAACAAGTATTTAACATGAACAAATATATCGTAGATTGATAATGAAGGTGATCAACCTTTCATACCTAATGAACACATATAATATAGTGGTGCAATTTAATAATTCTTAGACATGGCAATCAGAAATGATTAACCATAAATATAATTGAATAATACAACTCGAGGTCGAGTTAAGAAAGACTTGCCTGAACCGTTGATTATCGTTACAAAACATAACTTATCTTTATTTGAAGACCTAACGTTAACAATATCGATTATCCAAGTTAGAATAATATCATCACAGTATAAAATAACCTAAACACATTACCACATAATCCTATTAGTCTATACAACATATAAAACTTAGTATCAAGTCAAACTATTGCAGTCTTAGTTGAATCCGACAAAATTCTAACATCCCGACGCTCTAGTCGGATAAATATCGAGTTTAAGTTCAATTAAACTCTGCCTAACACTTAAAAATTATTTTAAGTAATTATATTATCGATTCAAAATATTTTTCATAAGTTCGTAATAATTTTCAGATACTTATCATCATTTATTATGATTTTCAATCATTAAAATCATATTTATATAATTTAAATACCACTTAATTCCTTTATCACTAATATTTATTTAATATCAACTATTAATGAAAATCATCTTTATAATATTATAATATATTTATAATATATCAAAGTATTTTAATACTTTAAAATCATATTTATATGATGTTTAAGATAATTCCTTCAGAGTAATATTATTAAAATATTAATATTTTTCATGATAAAATATCAAAAGTTATACTTTATAACTTAAAATTTATAATTTTTATAATATTTTAAATCTTTAATTCTATTTTCCATAATTTATTTAATACAGTTATTAAATAAACTAATTATCATTAATATTAATTAATTAATAAAATTCATCACAAAATATTAAAAGTCACTAAAAATATTTCAAAATATTTTATTATACCATAATATTATTTTTACATGATTTTTCATGTATTAAAATCATTTTTAAGTAATTTACTTAATATTTTAATTAAATAAATTAAATACCATTTATATTCCAAAAATATTAAATATTTATGAAATATACTCTAAATAATTAAAAACTATTTTTCGAGACTTTAAAATAATTTTTCATAATTTATTATGTATTTTAATAATTAAAACCATTTTATCTATTTATTAATTAATTTCGGAAAATCGAGAAATTCAAAATTAATAAAATAAATCGCTAAAAGGCCCTATAGTGACAGAGACACTGTCGCTATCGTGTTCTTGGTTTGTTCTTCATCATCAAGCCCCGAGCTGCGTGGCGATTCTTAGGGTACCATGTTTGACCAAGGCTAGATCTTTGGTCTTTATGATTTCTGGCTTGCTAATGTTTTAATATTGTAGTATTAATGTCACACTACAACCCCAAACAACTATCATAGTCAACACGTAACACATCGGTGAGATCTAAGCAACAGAAGTCGTTGTCAGGCCTGTTCTTGAGTTTCTGGGCTGCCCAGAAACTCATCGACAGTTTATAAGGTACCTAGTTTGACCGAGTTGAGATCTAGGTTCCAGTTTCTTTCAAGACTTGTAATTGTATAAATGTTGTAGTACTAATGTAGTACTAAAACTCTAAATAAATTTCATGGTCATCATACTCCATATCAGCAAGATCTAAGCGACAGAAAATGATGTCAGAGCTGTTCTTGAGTTTCTTGGTTGCCCAGAAACTCAAGAAGTTAAAGATGTACTACTTTGCAGCCTTATAGATTACAGTCTATGTTTTGTTTATGTGATATAAAGGTTTACAATTGTATTAGTGATGTCATAGTACAACGAAATAACATCATATTATCATAACAACATCACCATCTCAAGTTTTCGGTAGAATTGATGTATGGGTGGAAATTTTTTCTTCACGATTTATGGGTTTCCCAGATTTCGTCAAGAACAGTTTGGTCAATGCTACTTTGACCAAGTGTATCTTGGCTCCTATACATGATCTGGGTAATCTAATGGTATGGATGTGTAGTCCATATGCCAAAATACAAATCCCAAGCAACAACATAATCTAAAACATTAAACACAGTAATATTCATGGCTTGAAAAATGGTTGTCAGAGTTTCTGGAAATTCTGGGTTGCCCAGAATTTCAGATTCGTGATCGGTCAACTAGGTTTGACCGTTCATAACTCGCGATCTAGACATGATCTAGGCTTGATTCAAGTTCCAATTCAAAGCCCTTACATCATACGACAAGTCTATAACTTAAAACACAACAAACAATTAACACATAAGAATCTAAGAGCCCTGACATTAGGCTGTCAGAGCACAAATTAGGGTTCATGATCAGTTTCTAAAAACTCAATTTTGAGCATCTAAATGTTATGGATCTGGGATCTAACAACCCAGATCACTAAATGACACCCTCTAACACATATCTAACCAATCATTAACAACATCTAACATCAAATACATAGATTTCGAAATTTAGAGTTTATACCACTATTATGCTTTGATCTTGATTTCTGACCTTTGATGTTTGTTCTTGGCAAGCTAACACCTGATCTTGGCTTAACTTATCACTCACTATCACTCTAAAATTTTGGATGGGAGAGAGAGAGAAGACTTGGATAGGTTGAAAATTAAAGTGAGCATTTTATCTCTCTCAATCTATATATAATATGATATGATGCAATGGCTGATCATGTTGGTTGATTAAAGTTGCTTTCTAGACCATGTGGCTAGCTAGAGTTGGTCACCCACTCCTTACTAGGGTTAGATCTACACTCCACCTTATTAAAATAATATAAAGGGCACTTTGGTCAATTGGTTTTTATTTTTAGTGGCTAACTTGTCAAATGCTCCAACCCTTAGGGTTTAGGGTTTAGACCTTTAGGGTTTTGGGTTTGAGCTCTTAGGGTTTAGGGTTTGAACCCTTAGGATTTTAAAAATAAATTTCTAGGATTTCCAATTTAAGTTTTTAAAATAGAAAATTAATATTTCTAAATTAGGATTTTCTAATTATATTCAAGCTTGCTAATTAAGATTTATATTTCCTTAATTAAAGTTGCTAATTTAGCAATTAGGGTCATAATTGGTCATTAGGGTTTATGACCCACTAATTAGGGTTTTACATAGAAAATAATCTTTCTAATTTAGAAATTAGGTTTCCTAATTTAGATTATGGTTTCCTAATTACTTATATCTTAAAAATTAGGATTAATGTTTCCTAGTTAACATTAAAATTATTTAACTAACAATTAGGTTTTCTAATAATCAATTAGGGTTATCCCTAATTATATATATAAAATTAATAACATAAAAACCTTACACTTATTTTCAAACTTTCCAATTAGGGTTTTAATATTCTGAATTAGGGTTTTGGCTTCCCGAAACTGAAACTAGGGTTTCTATAACCGGTAATAGGGTTTCTTAACATTCGTTAGGGTTTTCTTATTGAACGTCGCGGTTCTAAAATATTATTAGGGTTTGTGACGGATATACTTTATCTGGTCAACCCTTGACCCTCAACCACATACTGTACTCACATATGACCATATACACGAATCATTAACCTTTGTAAACCTTTACCGAAGTTTTAAATTCACAAAATTTATTCCTAAAAATGTTAAATACATACACTTATTTTCTGTCTAGGTTTAATATTTAACCTCTATTCAATCTTTTAAGATTTTAATAAATATCTAAATATTCGGGTTATTACATTATCCTCCTTTGGCGTAGAAAAGTTTTCCCAGATCAGGGATGTTCATACTTAGTCGGGAATCCGGTCCAAAACAATTTGATTGGATACAATAAAGTTCTATTATATTCAACAATATTTCTAAATCTGTGTCTTAGCTAGGTAGAATAGCTTAGACGACTTTTAATTAATGTATACATACGGGGAATCAATAAGTATATATTAATATATCAAGATGTGATTAAATACAATGATTATCCAAGTGAGGTCACTTATATAACCATATTTAGAAATTAACGAACAAAATAAATATATCTGAATTATATAATAATACCATGTTGATAAAAAATGATCGGATACATAATATATATAACAATAGGGTTAATAATCTGGTACAATAATAATATAATTCTGAAACTTTCATACTCATGTCCATTACATAAAGAAAATTCAAAGGTAGAATACTTGCCTGGTCTACTGCTTACAGTTACGCAACTTAGTTTTATCTTTTATATAGTAACCTATCATTAATAAGATCATTTTACCGATTAGAATAACATATCGTAACACATAATATTTGTGACAACCCCAAAATAGGTCCATTCCATCGAACCCATTCCGAGTCGCCAAATACATGGTACAGAAAATAACTACAACTTTATTACAACAATTGTCGTACAAAATATAACAACATAAATGCTTTGAGTTTTGATACAAATATATACCAACCGTGACTCGTGTCCCAACCGTAATATGACAAATGTCCCATCAGTGGACAGCACCTCACAGTGATACCTACATAAAGGTATAGTCAAAAACTATTTTAGAAATTAGAATCTTTGGGAAGTGCTCAAGGAAACTTTCGTACATGGGAGGCCATGCTTCCAGGTTATGATAGATATCATATGGCCATAGAATTATCCTTGGTTTACCCAATAGACCCCAAAGAAAAACGAGAAGATTACTATCATGTTCTTTCCAATGGTGAGTCTTCTCTTGACAAATAACTATCTCCACTGTCTTTAGTTGAAAATTATATTTCAAATAAACTCCAAGATCATATAGGTAGTGCTCGTAGATATACTCAACAAGTGGATGTGCACAACCCTGTCTTATGATAACACGAGGTTGCATGTCATTAGACATCTTGTATGATAGTGGCAAAACACCCTTCCAAGGTTGGGTTCGCCTCACCCTATTTGATTCACCAAATATAACTACTAAATGATGTATAAAATGCAACACACTTTTCTATACTGTTTCGGGAGAACCTCCACAGCTAGAGACCACCGTTCTATTCCCCTATTACCCCTGCTCGACCGAGCTACACTCTTATTACCTGAAAGGAATTGTGAAGCAAAAGGGTGAGCTCAACTAGCCCAGTAAAGAATATCATGACTAAAGATAAATAAATTATCAATAGCCTTCATCAGTAATAAATTAGAGATTTAGAACATATGGTAGATGATAAAACTTTTCAACCATAGTTGCAGCGGAACGAGAAATCCATTAGAAGAGTCAAATAGACCATAAAGTTTATTATCTTCTCCATATTAAAAGTCCACCAACAATGTTTTATCCCTGTAACTTCAATTAACAGTTCATGTTCACAATCATGTGAATAACTCATAATCATAATTGTGGTTCTAAATTCCTCTTCGTACCCAGGACGAAGATAATTTTTTATCACCTGTCTTTACCTGAAATATCAAAGATCATGGTTATACCAAATCACAGTTCCTGTTCATAATCATACTAATAAATCTATCTTTGCACTACGGGCCAAAGATATTCATCAACAGATTCATCTTTGCACCATTCGCCAAAGATATTCAACAACAGTCATCTTTGTACTACGGGCCAAAGATATTCATCAACAGATTCATCATCTGCACTACTGCCAAAGATATTCAATAATGATTCATCTTTGCACTCAAAGCCAAAGATATTAATATCTCAAAGAAATATATAATCATTTCAGAATTTATATAAACCATAATTATAACCATGTTGATCAATTCACCTTTGCACTTAAGCTAAAAATATTCAATTGTAAATTCAATGGTCATGATCATACCAGTCAACCATTCAACTTTGCACTACTGGCCAAAGAGAACCTATAGTCATGATCATACCAATAATCTACCCATCTTTACACTCAAGTCAAAGAGAAATTTCTTCACCAGGATTATAAAAATGTTATATATGACAATAAAAACAATATGATCAACACACGGATTAAATTTCAAGAGAAAGATTCATAAATCAACGATAATTTGGTCAGAAAAATAAACCAATTTTGTCGTGAATAGTACCCGTGAATAGTAACTCGTGAATAGTAACTCATGAATAGTAACCCCAACATAAAAAAGGTAGAAATTCCACAATAAAATTAATTTCAATATTTTGGTTCAATGATATTGAAATAACATTTCTTAAACTTATAAACAATTTATTTTATTTGTTTACACTTTACTAAATAATGCATTTAATCATCCTAAAATTCCAAACTCATAAGATTTCATCACCAATAACCAAAACCCTCATTAAAAATCTGCATATACCTCATATAGGATTCTCAAGCCATAAAATCCTATTTTCCAATTTTCTTACTTCACATAACATATTTAATAATTTTCTTTTCTGAGATTTAGTAGAATATAGTCTCATATTGAACATATATTTTTCTCAGAATTTTTAAAAATCATTTACTATTTTTCATATGGCCAAAACAGCCGAATATTTAGATATTTATCAAAAATTCTACTTTTATCCAAAAATTCCGAAATTTACATAGTATACTTCTATCATATACATGTACTCCCAATAAAAATTTCACCAATTTTGGAGTTAACCACAAGGAGTTATAAGGGTTTACTTTTAAAATAGTCTTTTCTCATAAAATTCATAACTCCCAATCTATACATCCAAAAATTTCTATTTTTGGACACAATGTAGAAAACTCATCAAATTATCATTTCAAATTTTTCCAGAATTTTTGAAGGTCAGAAAAAATACGAAACTGAAAAACATAACAACCCTTAAAATCCCTTACTATCCCTTACCTCAAAAGAGCAGCACTTCTGACTAGATATCGAATATGACGCTGAAGGAAACTTGCACTGATGAATAGCAACTCACCAAGTATCTAAATACTCACAAAATACACTCGATAATCTAGAGAGAAAAAGAGAGAAAACTTATGAATTCTGGTGTGATTTTCAATTATAACTTAGCCCTCTATTTATAGGAAAATGTTAACACGCCGAAGCAGACTTGACCTACTACCTGATAGCTTTACCTGCTACTATTCCACCCACCAAAAATCAGTCATCTTCCCCAACAACTAAAAGTGGGGCCCACCCATTTCTAGAATTTTCCACCAAAATCATTTATAAACCTAATTTCTGAATCAGTCACCTCTTAAAATTCATAACAAATCATTCGTTCTTTTTTAACGGTTCAAAATTTGTGGATATATACTCAACTTATATATGTATAACATATCCAAAAATTACAACGATCCAACGGTCAGATTAAAAATTATAACTCACGCAATATATCTCAAGAACATTGATTTAATTTTTAATACCTCCATTCCAACAAAAACACCTCAACATTAATTCCTTCATTTATAACCACATAAATAAATCCATCATTTATATCCACATCAAATAAATATTTCATTATCATATAAATCAATAATTAATTATTCACAAATAATATTACAGAATCACAATAATGACAACCAGGCAGTTCCCAGGAAAGAGGGGGCTTTTCGATTAGGATTTCTCCTTACTAGCGCGCAATTAGGTGACCGAACCTCTCCTTGATAGAACTTTCTAGACATTGCCAATAATGCTATCTAATAATATTATTCAAATAATATGAATTATTGATCTGATAATGGAGATACTATGCAGTGACCATTATTGAAACAACAATAATATAAAATTTCAACGCAGCAATTATTGAATCAATAAAATAAATTATTGAACAGTAATTACTATAACAATTATTGAGTAGTGCCTTCTTACGTAAGAATCAATAATTGAAAAAAATATTGTGCAATACCGTGTGCTACTGTGCAACTACGCGTATTATTGTATCTTAACCACCAGGTATTCCAACAGTGTTAACGTTAACAACTACACCGTTATTTATAAAAATTCAAATTTGTCGTTTTCTTCATCCGACAGTTATTCTGTTATGGGGCCCACAAATGGTTGCGCCGTCGTATGAATATTCCCCGACAGAAAGAATATTCCACGACCAAACGAATATTTCCTGACAATAATAATTATTTTATAGCCACTTGCTTATTTTGAAAATTTTATATATATCACCCTTAACTTTAAACTTTTATCAATTTAACCATTTACTAAATAGAAAATTTGAATACTTTTATTTCATAAAATTCGGGGTCTTACAATACTGCTTATTGCAGTCAGCACATAATCTAATCACATTGTCACACATTTAACATTCATTGGATCACAAACAGATACATATCTAGTCAAATTATCTAAGTCCAGATTAATTTCTGAAACATTTAGGTGTATCGATGGCTTTATCGGGTAATTATCGAGTCTAAAACTCTATCGTGTAATTCAATATTCCTTTAGATATTTTAAATATCAGTCGTATTATTTTTCATAGCCTTATAATAATTTTTAAATAATTATTATAATTTTTCAAACACTGGAATCATTATTAAATGATTTAAATACTAAATAATTATATTATCATTAATATTAAAATATTAATGAAATCATTGCCAAAATGTTAAAGTTATATATAATAACTAAAAATATTCTTAAAATATTTTTATTACCATTAAATGATTTTTTAAACAATTAAAATCATTTTAAATAATTACCATTAATATTTAATTATTAATGTCTTATTTATCAAAATATTAAAAGTCATTAATTATAACTTAAAATATTTTTAAATTATTAATATTACCCTTAAATGATTTTAAAACAATTAAAAACATTTTTAAATAATTATCATTAATATTTAATTATTAATGTCTTATTTATCAAAATATTTAAAGTCATTAATTATAACTTAAAATATTTTTAAAGTATTAATATTACCCTTAAATGATTTTTAAAATAATTAAAATCATTTTAAATAATTATCATTAATATTTAAGTATTAATTTATTATTTATCAAAATATTAAAAGTCATTAATTATAACTAAAAATATTTTTAATTCATTTATTTCCTTTTAAATGATTTTTTAAATCAATAAAACCATTTTTAAACTATTTATTTAATATAATTATTAAATAAATTTAATTTCAATTTATTAATGAAATTTACCTTTAAATATTAAAAGTTATATTTTATAAGTTAAAATATTATTAAACTCTTTATTTTCATTTAAAATGATTTTTATAATATTAAAATCATTTTCAAACTAATTTATTTAATATAAGTATTAAATAAATCTAATATGATTAATATTAAATAATTATTGAAATTTGCCTTAAAATATTAAAAGTTAAGTTTTATAACTTAAAAATATTATTAAACCTTATTATCATTTAAAATGATTTTTAATATAATAAAATCATTTTTAATTTATTTATTTAATTCATTTAATAAATAAATTAAATATCAATAATATTCAAATAAATACTAATTGTGACACCCCCAAAATTAGGTATACGTCACCCATCTTGAGTCGCCACTTACATGGTACATAAATTCAAATACAACTTACTAATATAACTGCTGTGGGTAATAATACGACATAAACCTATGAGTTTGAATACAAATATTGTCTACAAGATATTATACAAACTCAAAAGGAGTCCTCATTACAACTATTATCACACTATTTCACGTAATAGTGAGGACTACTAATGCTATCCTCGGACCATTACTTCGCTTCCCGACTCGTCCCGGCTATGTTCTCATTTCACGAAGAGAACGGTGAAAGAAAGGGTGAGCTCAACTAGTCCAAGAAGAAATATTATGACTAAGATAATGCGAGAATAAATTATCATTAGCCTTCAACAAAGTGTTAAACCGATAAAATACAATAGACAAACCGGTTTAAGCTGCAATGGAATAAGCAATCCACTAAAAGAGTCAAGTAGAGAATAAAGTCTACTATCTTTTAGGTTTTAAAAGGTTTTCATCAATTTTTATTCTTTGAGACTCAAACAATAAATAAACCACCACATTTAATCATCCCGCACTACATCAAGGATTTTCATCAAATTATCAATGGTCATGACTATACCCGAATCACCCCGGTCATAATCGTACCAAAAACTATCCATCACGTATTACATGTGCCACCGAGGACTTTTTGTCACATCATTTATATCAAGTCATGATTATACCGAAACAATGACATAGTAATTCAATAAAACAAGTTCAAGAATTATTTAATCCATAAATTATTAACGTCCAAATTGTCAACATGATACTGTTTCGTAGAGTAAAATTCAAGAATGATCAGAAGAATATTTCCATGAAAAGATACTGGATGAAACGCAAATATCAAGGATATTCTACTAATTTCATGGAGTATAGAAGTCAAAGTTTTAACCAACTGGGTATAATAAAGAATGGAATAACAAAAGAAATCATCATGCATGCGGTACTTCGCATAGACAGGTTATTCCAATAGAATAATAATAATGGAACCAGGTCAGGTGAAATTCACACCAACAGGATGTTCCAATGAATAATAAAGATGGAACCGGATCCGGGTGTAAACACACATGATAGGATATTCCAACAGAATGATAAAGAGCGGAACCGGTCCGGTGTAAAACACATGCATGTGATGTTCCAGCAGAATAATAAAAAGCGGAACTGTGTGGGTGTAAAAAACACATGACAGGATGTTCCAATGTAATAATAGAAGAATGTCACCAAGTATAGGGTAAATCTGGCAGACATGAGTTATTCCAATGTAATAATAAGCAATGGAATAACATAAGGATTTCACCAAGTATAGGGTATGCCGTATACAAGTTATGTATAGGGTATGCCACTTTTACAAAAGTTATTCAATGTAATAATAATGAATGGAATAATGTAAGTTCTCTTCAAGAAGAAAGAATAACACCCCCTATAGTAAAAGAACTGAATATAGAAGTAGTGAAGTAGCGAGAATACTCTTCTTCTTTCTATAATTTTCTCTATAGCTTCTCTCTATAATTTTCTCTCTAGAGTTTCAATGAATTCGTAAGAAAATAATGAAGGAATGAGCTTCTATTTATAGGAAAATGGAATGCATAGTAACTAATCCATGAACGGTCAGTATTGATTTACTTTAATCGACGGTCCATATTTAAAGAAAAATCTTTTAAATAAAATATAATATATTCTATTTATATAAAAACATTTTACTATGCAAACACTATGCAATACTATGCAAAACACTATGCAAAATACTATGCAACACTATGCATAATAAAATATAATATATTCTATTTATAGAATAACTTTAATAAAGTATTCTATTTTATATAAAAGATGTTTCATTTTATTACGTTAATAATCTGAATAAAACAAAACGTCATTATCGCTATAATAATTCATATTATTAATCGACAATAATGGAATCAAATGAGTGACTTCTCACATAAGCATCAATAATCAATACCGTGGTAATGCTACTATGCAACCACACGACATCGCATTACTTTACTACAATGAGTAGTTCAACAAAGAACTACCAGTAAAACTTTCGCCGTTATTTCAATAAAATATTTTTGTCGTTTTCTCAATCCGACAATAATTTCATAGGGTCCACCAATGATTGGAGTTATGCATTTAATATTCCTCGCTAAACCTAATATTCCCCACCAATCGAATATAATATAACCACTTGCATACTTTGCAAAATTTATAAATACTACCCACAACTATAATATTATCTTAAATTCACACCATAATATTAAAAAATTATTTCAACAAAATTTAAATCTTTATTGATAAAATCTGGGGTCTCACAATCTCCCTTCCTTATGGAATTTCGCCCTCAAAATTAGGGTACGTACCTGGTATGATAAAGAGGTGAGGATACCTTGAATACCTTTATCGTTGAAAATATTAAGTTCATCTTTGTAATCCGGCCAAAGATATTCATTAACAATTCATCTTTGCACTACAGGCCAAAGATATTTATTAACAATTCATCTTTGCACTCTGTGCCAAAGATATATAATCTGTAAAACCAATAATCCGAGACTCGACTTAATAGTATCACAACCATGAATTATCCATGCACCTTCTTGGCTAAGGATATTCGTGTTTTCAATTACTGGCCATGATTATACCGAATAATCCGTGGTCATAATCATACCAAGTCTATCAATGCACTACGACCTAAAGATGACTTTTACCACATCCATGAATTAATATTTCATTCTTTGAGACTCATTTCAATAATTAATCCATATCATCGAATCATCCCCGCACTCTGTGCCAAGGATATTCATTAGTATCACGACCACTTAATTATCCATGCACTACTACCAAAGATAATCGTGTATTCATTAGTATCACGACCACAAATTATCCATGCACACTACTACCAAAGATAATTGTGTATTCATTAGTATCACGACCACAAATTATCCATGCACTACTACCAAAGATAATTGGGTATTCATTAGTATCACGACCACAAATTATCCATGCACTACTACCAAAGATAATCGTGTATTCATTAGTATCACGACCACAAATTATCCATGCACTTCACCTAAAGATAATTGTGTATTCATTAGTATCACGACCACAAATTATCCATGCACTACGACCAAAGATAATCGTGTATTCATTAGTATCACGACCACAAATTATCCATGCACTACGACCAAAGATAATCGTGTATTCATTAGTATCACGACCACAAATTATCCATGCACTACGGCCAAAGATAATTGTGTATTCATTAGTATCACGACCACAAATTATCCATGCACTACGGCCAAAGATAATCGTGTATTCATTAGTATCACGACCACAAATTATCCATGCACTACGACCAAAGATAATTGTGTATTCATTAGTATCAACCACAAATTATCCATGCACTACTACCAAAGATAATTGTGTATTCATTAGTATCACGACCACAAATTATCCATGCACTACGGCCAAAGATAATTGTGTTTTCAATTACGGTTATGATTATACCGAACAATCCCTGGTCATAATCATACCAAGTCCATCTATGCACTACAGGCCACAGATGACTTTCAACATAATATAAACATGAGGATAATGATATAAAGAATCAATCAAATGAGATAAAGGATAAATATTAAACATTTATAAAATAATTTATCCAGGATTCAAGAATATCCCCATGTTATCAATCACTTAATAATCTCATAATCTAATAACATTAATATTATAACAATATTTTAATCACTTCCTAAATAAACAATTTTTCTCAATTGTTTACGCTTTACCATATAATGCATTTAATCATTCAAAAATGCCATACTCATAAAATATCATCACCAATTATCAAATCCCTCATCAAAAAATATGCATATACTCTATATAGGATTCTCTAGCCATAAAATCCTATTTTCAACTTTGTTACTTCACATAACATATTTAACTCATATGTTCAGAATTAAACTATTTTCATGAAAAATACCAAATTAGTCCCAAAAAATATTTTTTCTGGGATTTAGCATAATATAGTCCCATAATGAAAATATATTTTTCTCGGAATTTTTAAAATTCATTTACTATTTTTCAAAAATCAATTTCCACTTAATTCCTTAAGAAATTAGCTACCTCAAGTTTAACTCCAAAAATTCCCAAATCTTGGCAGGACCTTACACATGTTAACGTGAGCTTCCAGTTTAAATTTCATGGTCATCGGAGTTATAGAACTTCGGTTATAGCATTTTTCGTCGGAAAAACCTAAATATTGAAATAGTCATAACTTGCTCATTTTAAGTCAGAATGAGCTCATTTTTGGACAGGAGGTACTTTATACCATATACTTTCATGTCCCAAAAGGCCAGAATTTTTCTCATAATTTAAGTGGCCGAAACAGCCCCTTCAAGTTTCTGGGCAGTAGCATTTTTGAAATTTACAGCTTTGGTCTCCTTTGCTAAAATCAGTCCACACAAAAATCTACAACACCTTTTCCATTAATTCCACTTGGATTAGTTAGGTAACTCATAGATCTAACTCTAGGACTTGACCACACTCAAAAATTCAAAATATAATAGGAGATATGGTCAATTGAATTTCATGTTACGCTTTTCACCAAAAAAATCGATTTTCAACTTTTGTGATTTCTAAGAAACTTTCATGTTTTCACATAATAACCAACATAACTCATCATAACACTTACTAATACTTCATATACCCATAATTTTCATTAGTCCAATGCTTTTATTATGACTTTCATCATAATCCTCGTAAATGATCCTTTTAGTTGAAGAAATATTTGAGGGTTTAAGAAATGGGTTTTGTATGGGTCAATACAAAATTCGATTTCACGCCTAGGGTAGGCTAGGAAGTCTTCAAGAATACGCCAAGAAATTTATTAATGATAGAAATATCATTCAAAATGTTACTCTTGTCCAAGACTTGGATAGTACGTCACATTAATACCAACTGTGACTTCTATCCCTTAACACGGATGGCACCTCACAATGATACCTATCAACTTGCCATCTTCATTCACGATGTCGCTTCTGAGAAAGTCCGGCTTTTGCATTCCACACAAGGAAGTCAACAACGAAAGGTTCGGGGCTCTTTACTTATGGCTTGATATAACGTTGATTAACTTTAGGGTTTGGTTACTTTGAATTCAGATAACAAAGTTGGTTAGGAATATGAAAGCTAACAACCTTACAAAAAGAATAATGAGTAGTTAATCAATCGCTTTCAAAATTACCTCAAAGGCAAGTATTTTCAAAGAGATAAAATCGACAGGTAACATGAAAGTGTTTATTTGAAACAACAAGATTAATAAACAGTGGAGGTAACGAAGGTTTCTCCCAACAAAGTTTCAATAGATAAATCAAAGTCTAATTTTTCCGAGTCAAATTTAAACGTTGAACGCAAGCAAGAGAGATAAAAGAATGGGTAGAACCGGTATCTAATAAGGTATAGACTTCGTAATTTATAATTAACTTACCCGTAATAACTTCGTTCGGGTTTTCTCGCTAAACGCCTCGCTTAAATTATCGAGTTTGACTTTACTATAGGTACATTCCACCCTTAAGTGCTTCTTCGCATTCTCGATCCATGATTTGAATCATTATTCTCGATCCATATCGAATTCGGGTTGACCGCTATGCATGTGGTAATTCGAATTCGATGTTGGGTTCTCCCAATTGCTGTCCAAAAAGCAAAGTCCATTTCATCTATTTTGGCTTTATTGGATCGGACGTCTTTTTCTACACTATCAACGCGTTGTGCAGCTTTTACCCATGCATCACCCATTCTCCTTCGTTCAGTTGTTTCTTCTTTTAGCTGATCTTTGATTTTTAAATTCTCAGATTCCAACTTTAATATCTTACACCCTGCCAAAGCGTGATTTTGTTCGAGCATCACATATCGGGTAACCCAATTTTGAATTGTTGTATCCCTTTGTTCCACGACCGTTTGTCGTTCTTCAACCTGTTCTTCTAGCTCACGAACACGATTTTGTAATTCTAAGTTTTGATCATAAATTTCTTCTAACCAATTCTCCTCAGATTCCTCTTCTTCCTCTTCTTCCTCACTCTTTTGCTACCTCGCAACTAGCTCGGGTGCAACAATTAGTTCTTCATTCACTACGTGGATATCTCTAATTTGTTCCTCGTCTCGATAATCGCATTAACCTCCGATTAGTGATTAAAGGTGTCACAACTACCACATTCACTCCATTGTGAATATTTTCACCGCCATTTCCAAACACCGCCACAACATAAGGGTTAATTAATATATCAATTATTATCCCTATACTCGACCCCACCAATTAAATAAAAAATAAACTTAGGTAGGTCATACATCATGCGAAGGAATTTCCGTCTCTCCCTCGCTAGTTCTTATCTCGCATCTTAGCTGTGGATCATATCCCTAAGCTCGATATCAACCGTGACGCCCCCAAAATTAGGTATACATCACCCATCTTGAGTCGCCACTTACATGGTACATAAATTCAAATACAACTTACTAATATAACTCGTAGTGTGTACAATACGACATAAACTATGAGTTTGAATACAAATATTGTCTACTAGATATTATACAAACTCAAAAGGAGTCCTCATTACAACTATTATCACACTATTTCACGTAATAGTGAGGACTACTAATGCTATCCTCTCGACCATTACTTCGTTCCCCGGCTCTCGTCCCGGCTATGTTCTCATTTCACAAGAGAACAAGTGAAAGAAAAGGTGAGCTCAACTAGCCCAATAAGAAATATTATGACTAAGATAATGCGAGAATAAATTATCATTAGCCTTCAATGATGTTAAACCGATAAAATACAATAGACAACCGGTTTAATCTGCAATGAATAAGCAATCCATTAAAAGAGTCAAGTAGAGAATAAAGTCTACTATCTTTTAGGTTTTAAAAGGTTTTCATCAATTTTTATCATTTGAGACTCAAATTTTAATAAATAAACCACCACATTTAATCATCCATGTACTACGGTCAAGGATTTTCATCAAATTATCAATGGTCGGATGACTATACCGAATCACCACCGGTCATAATCATACAAAAAACTATCCATCAATCGCATTATGTGCCACCGAGGACTTTTGTCACATCATTTATATCAAGTCATGATTATACCGAATGATCTCGGTCATAATCATACTAAGTTCATCTATGCACGTAAGCCAAAGATAACATAATATAACATGAGGATGATGACAATGACATAGTAATTCAATAAAACAAGTTCAAGAATTATTTAATCCATGAATTATTAACGTCCAAATTGTCAACATGATCTTTGTTTTGTAGAGTAAAATTCAAGAATGATCGGAAGAATATTTTCATGAAAAGATTTGGATGAAACGCAAATATCAAGGATATTCTACTAATTTCATGGAGTATAGAAGTCAAAGTTTTAACCAACCGGGTATAATAAAGAATGGAATAACAAAAGAAATCACCATGCATGCGGTGCAGATGCATAAAGTTATTCCATTCAACGAATAATAATAACGGAACGGTCGTGAAATTTCACAGCCGATGGATGTTCCAATGAATAATAAAGATGGAACGGATCCGGTGTAAAACACATGATAGGATATTCCAACGAGAATGATAAAGACGGAACCAGTGCGGTGTAAAACACACGCACAGGATGTTCCAACAGTAATAATAAAAAGCGGAACCGGTCAGGTGTGTAAAACACATGCATGGATGTTCCAATGTAATAATAGAAGAATGTCACCAAGTATAGGGTAAACCAGCATATATACAAAAGTTATTCCAATGTAATAATAAGCAATGGAATAACATAAGGATTTCACCAAGTATATAGGTATGCTGGCGTATACAAAGTTATGTATAGGGTATGCCACTTTTACAAAAGTTATTCAATGTAATAATAATGAATGGAATAATGAAGTTCTCTTCAAGAAGAAAGAATAACACCCCTCACTAGTAAAAAGAACCTGAATATAGAAGTAGTGAAGTAGCGAATACTCTTCTTCTTTCTATAATTTTTCTCTATAGCTTCTCTCTATAATTTTCTCTCTAGAGTTTCAATGAATTCGTAAGAAAATAATGAAGGAATGAGCTTTATTTATAGGAAAATGGAATGCATAGTAACTAATCCATGAACTATCCAGATTGATTTACTTTAATCGGACGGTCCATATTTAAAGAAAAATCTTTTAAATAAAATATAATATATTCTATTTATATAAAACATTTTACTATGCAAACACTATGCAAATACTATGCAAAACACTATACAAAATACTATGCAACACTATGCATAATAAAATATAATATATTCTATTTATAGAATAACTTTAATAAAGTATTCTATTTTATATAAAAGATGTTTCGCTTTTTATTAGGTTAATAATAATGAATAAAACAAAACGTCATTATCGCTATAATAATTCATATTATTAATCGACAATAATGGAATCAAACCGAGTGACTTCTCACATAAGCATCAATAATCAATACCGTGTGCTACTATGCAACCACACACGACATCATTGTACTTTTACTACCGAAAGTAGTTCAACAAGAACCACGGTAAAACTTCCATAGATTATTTCAATAAAATATTTTTGTCGTTTTCTCAATCAATCCAATAATTACATTATTAGGGTCCACCAATGATTGAGTAGTTATCTAATATTCCTGCTAAACCGAATATTCCCTAACCAATCGAATATAATATAACCACTTGCATACTTTGCAAAATTTATAAATACTACCCACAACTATAATATTATCTTAAATTCACACCATAATATTAAAAATTATTTCAACAAAATTTAAATCTTTATTGATAAAATCTGGGTCTCACACTAATATTTATGAAAAATATGTAAAATTATTAAAAGTTAATTTTTATAACTTGAAATAATTTTTAAAATAATGTTTGTACTTTTCAGAAATTAATTTCTATATTAAATGATTTTTTAGAATTTATTTTTATTTTTAATTATTTTCCAGAAATTAGATAATTAAAAGAATTAAATCAGTCGATGTAGCCTTTAGCGACGCTTTTTGTCGCTGATGGTGTTCTTGAGGCTCAAGAACATTCATATGCCAGTATCGAGTTAGCAACTTTGACCAAGATTAAGTCTCAGTGTATTGTGTTTCTAGGAAAGCCAAAGGTCAGATCTTGTAGACATAGTGTAATACTACAAGCTCCAACAATCAACATGATCAAACAACATAAAACCAACGAGATCTAAGCATTCAAAGTAGCATGTCAGAGCTGTTCTTTATTTTTGGGTTGCCCATAAATGAAGAACAGTTTGACTGCCTTACTTTGAGCTTCTACAACATGTAATTCTGGTGATGGTTTAATGATATAAAACTTGCAGTGTGTAGCCAACATGTATATGAAGAGATCCATTACATAACATCACTATAACAACAACATAATCGCCATAAACTTTCCGGTCAAACCATGTCAGAAGCCACTAACTTGAGTTTTCTGGGTTACCCAGAAAACTCAACCCGTGAACTTCCGGCTTGGTTTGACCAACCTCCAAATCCACACTGTTTGCAATATAAGAGATCTAAAAGCATTAACCTGTAGTGTAACGCCCGAGAAATTCGGATCCTTTGTAAAAGACTTGAAAGAATTTAATAATGAATAAAATAATATTATTTGTTATTATATGTGTTAATAAGATGTATGTCGTTCTATAACCTAGAAATATCGGAAGATTGTAGTATTTGAACCATGTGAATAAATTAAAGTGTTTGAATTTTCAAGACGAAAATAAATATTTTCCGAGAACGTTTACGAAAAACACTATTCACCAATTATCGCTAGGGAATTATTTTTGAACTTCCGAGAAATACGTAACGTTAAAATTTCAAGGCGAGATGGATTATGTAATAATAGTCTAAGTATGAAAAATGCAATAATTCGAATGCGGACTTAATTTAGGAATATAGGTATTAAAACCTAATGAAATGAATTAAGGTAACTTTGTATGAAATATAGTCTAATAAGATTAAGGTGTAAACCTATGTGAGATTATTCTTTAGCCCATATAGTAATGACATGAAGCCCATAATAGTTAACTACTAAGCCCAAAGGATGATCCAATGGGTAAAGTAAGATCCATGGGGCAACCCATGGGTAAAGTGGTAACCAAGCACTTGGAGTATTGAGCAAGAACTTTAAGTAATGACCAAGGAAGGGATAAGAGTTGTGGGCAACAAGTAATGAATAGTAAGGAGGTTAATTAAGGAGGTGGGATGCTTTATGACCATTATACCCTAGCTTAGAGACTTCTATAAATAGCTAGCTCATTTTTCATTTGTTGCTTGTTATTTCATCCAACAAAACTCTCTCATAAATAACTTATTTGTTAGAGCAAATAAGCACTTTGAGCTTAAATTATCATTTGTAGATTTCCAAAGCAAGAGAAGTAATCTTCAATGGTAATTGATCTTGTCTCTTCTATCTCTATCATGGTAGGTTGATAAGAGAAGTGTCACTAATGAACTTAGATGTTAAGCACATAAGAGAAATGGATAAGCAATTGACTTAAGCCAAATAAGATGAATAAGCAACTTGAACCTAAATAAGTTGATAACCTTGTACACAACTTGTCATATGTTTGTCATATGATCAATATAGTATGAGAACATAGATTGATATACTTAAGTTCATAATAAGTCATAAGCATGAGAATTTAAGTTCATAAGTTAAGTAAGTCATTAACGTATGAGAATAAGTTAAAACCTACTTTGATAATAAGTTGGGGTAATAAGTAACTTGTAATATCTACATGTTGATTAAAATCCACTTAGAATGATTAGTATTGAGGTTTTGCCGGAATTTACACGATTGGACGATAGTCGTCGAATTCGTGAAATTCTCGGAATGGAAGTCTTATTTTGTGTTTGACATTGGAAACATTGGTTTTCGATGGAGAAAAGTCATATTTGGCATTGTAAAGTTGCGGACTCGAAAATGGCCGAATTCCGACTTAGAACGAAGAAACGAGCGTTGAACGTTCACGAACGTTTATCGTTTTCGTTAAAAATGGATTAATAGGTAAAATTTTAGCAAACAAAGTTGAATAGATAAAATTCTTGAATGAACGCATAGAGTACGTAAATTGTGACCCTTAGGCTCTTGAACGAGCCAATTCGGACTTATAAAGAAGAAGTTACGAGTCCGAGAATTTCAACTTTTGAAAAATCATCCAATGTTTTACGGTGCAGAGTCAAAGTGGCATATACTGATCAAGGCAAATAAACTCGCGCCACAGTGCCAAAGTGACCATAACCTTCTGGAGAGTCGCGCAGCGCGTAGCGATTATTAACACTAAGACTCGCCGCAAACCTTGAGTCCGGGTTCTAGCAAAGAATAGGTTTCTATTTGCGGTAGCGATATCAAGTGTAAAAGTCGGCATCGCAGCGCCTGCCTCAAGACCAAGACAATATTGAAGGTTTACATATAGAACATGGTTAGTAGTTGATAACCAATTGGACAAGGATTATAATGAAACATTGCTAAGACATAATTAAGCCTTAAGTTTGAACACTTAGGGTTTAGTTAAATCAATTGCAAATGAATGAAAGAATGATCTTATGGAAAGCCGGAACCGATAATAACAAATCTAATACGTAATTAGATTGAGAAGTAGGGTAAGATTCTTTAGGAACCATGTATGATCATTCATCACCTAATGTTCTATGTTATGCTATCAATAAATGTAGAGACCTTAAAGACGTACAGTGCACGTGTTATAATTTATAGCAGACGCTAAAGGCAAGTACTCTAACCCTTGTTCCAGTTCGATCATGCTCAAATTGTTTTTTCGTCAAACGACAGGCACGTGAGGTTGTCACAACTTAAACGTATACACGTTTAATGAATGTAGTGTTGATCAACATAGAGTACTATAGGCTGATCACCTAGACATGCTCGTAAGCTATACCGGACTTACGGACTTTGTGCCGGGATGTCCTTTTCAAAGTACTTATGAAATGCTTACGGTCTTGAACCGAAATTGATGTTTTACTGAATATTTTAGCTGTACAACATTATGAATGAAAAGAAGTGCTATTTTGAATTCTCAATAGTACTTCGTAACTATTGTCCAGTTATTGAAGATATACGATTCCTATGTTTCAAGCATGCTATTTTACTAGAATTGTTGTACTTGCTAAGCTAGTTAGGCTCATTCTTGCTTGAACCATATGAATGCAGCTAAGATGAATCTTAATCGATGGATCCAAGTAAGGATAAAGGGAAGGCAAAGGCGAACCCGTAGATTGCTTATGTAATAGTATAGGTTTTGTAAAGAATAATATTGATATTATGACAACGACAATGTATTGGTTGTAAAGAACCTGGGGTATGTAAATATTCTTTTGATATATATATAAGACATATCCATTCTTTTGAGGCATTTCAATTGAATGTTTATGTGAACTGTAGCACCGTGTAGCACCATCTTTCGGGTTGGAAGATACCCGGATTTGGGGGCATCACATGTAGTATAACTACCATACTAAAACTTGAATACAACAACAAGCACCAATAAACAAAAACGTGCAAGATCCAAGGCCAATAAACATCTTTGTCGAGGCCTGGTCGCCTGTAATTACTTGGTCAAGGCCAGTCAACGTGGTTTGAACACTCATAACGTGTAACCTGTACATGATCTGGACTTGATTAAAGTTCCAGATCCAAGCCTACACTACATACTACAACTTTAAACTTTCAAAACACAAAAAGCATTAACGATCACGGAGATATTTGGTCTGACATTCATTGTCAGACAACCAAAAAATATTTTTCCAGATTTTTGAAATCTTCAAATCCGAGCCTCTAGATGTTATGGATCTAACATCTAGCAACCCAGATCATCATTATACACTACATACAACACATTTTAACACTTAATCATAACATCTAACATACCAAGCATGATCAGATTCTAGGTTAGGTTTTATACCTCTTGTGATAAAATTTGATTCTTGGCTTTCTGATCTGTTATGAATGATAGTGGGGCTTGATTTATGATTGATCTAGCAAGAAAATTTCGTAGGTTTTGAGTGGAGAGAGTTTAGCTAAGTGTTTGTAAGAAAAATGAGCAAATGATCACTTTTCTTTCTCCAATTATATTTACATCAATTAGATGCAATGAATTGGCTGATAAAAGGGCTGAGTTGCTCTGAATTATTGAGCATGAGGAAGTCAATAGTTGGTCACCAACTAAAGTCTTAGCAAAAATTGCAAGCAACCTAATAAAAAACGTGAACAAAGGCATTATGGTCATTTAGATTTTGTTTTTAAATGGCAATCTTGTAAACTTGGCAAACCCTTAGGGTGTGACCCTTAGGGTTTAACCCTAAGGTTTTCCACAAATTAGATTTCTACGATTTCATTTTAGGGTTTAAAATAAAATAAAAATTAGTTTCCAAAAATATAAATTAGAGTTTACTAAATAAAATTAGTTTTCTAATTACATTACTTGAACATTTAGGGATTAGAGTCCACTAATTAGTATTAGGGCTTACAATTTACAATTAGGGTTATCAAAAAGTAATTAGGGTTTCAATTTACTAATTAGGTTTACTAATTTTCAAATTAGGGGTTCTAGTTAATTAGGGTTTCAAAAATTAAAAAGGGTTTTCCTAATTAACATAAAATCCTATAAAACACCACATAAATCATATAACACAATTACTACACCGTCTTAAACGTGTATTTAACTATTAATATTAGGGTTTTGACTTGCTACTCCATAATTGACCAAACATTATCGGTCCACACATGCAGTACGTATTCATAGCATCGAAATAAAAATAACATTATATTAATATTCTCTTTCCTTATTCCAAATCCATAATTTAGGGTTTGGATTCCATATCTGATATATCTTTCATATATCATACCACTATTAATTAAGTTATAATAATCAACTTAATTAATCTGAAATAAATTCATATAACAAAATAATTATTATAATAATTCTATAATCATTTCTACATTATTTGATTAATATAATAATCATATTTTCATGGAAAAAAAATTATAAAAACATTTTTACTATAAAATTAATTATTATAAGAATATAATTTATAATGATCAATAATTCTAATAAAAATTATTTACAATAATTAATGTAATAAATAAATTTTATTTATCACATATATACATATATATGTATATATATAAATACACATTACCTAGCACATAATTCCACCTTTATAAATAAATAAAAAAATTATTCGCAAAATTTCTGATTTAATTATATAGAAAATATCGGGTTATTACATTCACCCTCCCTTATAAAGATTTTGTCCCCGGAATCACCGTTTTAAAACCTATACATACCAGGGTACATAGCATACACAGTCATTACAAGTAGATCTCGATCATAATTAATATTAAATTATTAATGAAACCATTGCCAAAATGTTAAAGTTATTTATAATAACTAAAAATATTCTTATTACCCTTAAATGATTTTTAAAACAATTAAAATCATTTTGAAATAATTACCATTAATATTTAATTATTAATTTCTTATTTATCAAAATATTAAAAGTCATTAATTATAACTTAAAATATTTTTAAAGTATTAATATTACCCTTAAATGATTTTCAAAATAGTTAAAATCATTTTTAAATATTTAACATTAATATTTCATTATTAATGTCTTATTTATCAAAATATTAAAAGTCATTAATTATGACTTCAAATATTTTTAAATTATTAATATTACCCTTAAATGATTTTTAAAACAATTAAAATTATTTTAAATAATTATCATTAATATTTAAGTATTAATGTATTATTTATCAAAATATTAAAAGTCATTAATTATAACTTCAAATATTTTTAATTCATTTAATTCCTTTTTAAATGATTTTTTTGAATCAATAAAACTATTTTTAAACTATTTATTTAATATAATTATTAAATAAATTTAATATCAAATTATTAATGAGATTTACCTTTAAATATTAAAAGTTATATTTTATAAGTTAAAATATTATTAAACTCATTATTTTCATTTAAAATGATTTTTATAATATTAAAATCATTTTCAAACTATTTTATTTAATATAAGTATTAAATAAATCTAATATGATTAATATTAAATAATTATTGAAATTTTCCTTAAAATATTAAAAGTTATGTTTTATAACTTAAAATATTATTAAACCTTATTATCATTTAAAATGATTTTTAATATAATAAAATCATTTTTAATTTATTTATTTAAATTATTTAATAAATAAATTAAATATCAATAATATTCAAATAAATACTAATATTTATGAAAAATATGTAAAAGTATTAAAAGTTAATTTTATAACTTAAAATAATTTTTAAAATAATTTTTGTAATTTTCAAAAATTAATTTCTAATTTTAAATGATTTTTCGATTTTATTTCTATTTTTAATCATTTTCTGGAAATTAGATAATTAAAAGAATTAAATCAGTCAATGTAGCCTTTAGCGACGCTTTCTGTCGCTGAAGGAGTTCTTGAGGCTCAAGAACACTCATATGCCAGTATCGAGATAACAACTTTGACAAAGATTAAGTCTCAGTGTATTGTGTTTCTGGGAAAGCCAAAGGTCAGATCTTGTAGACATAGTGTAATACTACAAACTCCAACAATCAACATGATCAAACAACATAAAACCAACGAGATCTAAGCATTCAATGTAGCTTGTCAGAGCTGTTCTTCATTTCTAGGTTGCTCAGAAATGAAGAAGCGATTCATCGCCTACTACTGAGCTTCTACAACATGTAATTTCGGTGATGGTTTAGTGTTATAAAACTTCAGTGTGTAGCCAACATGTATATGAAGAGATCCATTACATAAAATCACTATAACAACAACATAATCGCCATAAACTGCCCGATCAAACCATGTCAGAAGCCACTAACTTGAGTTTGCTGGTTTACCCAAAAAACTCAACCCGTAAACTTCCGGCTTGGTTTGACCATCCTTCAAATCCACACTGTTTGCAATATAAGAGATCTAAAAGAATTAACATGTAGTATAACTACCATACTAAAACTTGAATACAACAACAAGCACCAATAAACAAAAACGTGCAAGATCCAAGGCCAATAAACATCTTTGTCGAGGCGTTTCGGCGTTTCGGGTCGCCTGTAATTACTTGGTCAAGGCCAGTCAACGTGGTTTGAACACTCATAACGTGTAACCTGTACATGATCTGGAATTGATTAAAGTTCCAGATCCAAGCCTACACTACATACTACAACTTTAAACTTTCAAAACACAAAAAGCATTAAAGATCACGGAGATATTTGGTCTGACATTCATTGTCAGACAACCAAAAAATATTTTTCCATTTTTGAAATCTTCAAACAAGAGCCTCTAGATGTTATGGATCTAACATCTAGCAACCCAGAATCATCATTATACACTACATACAACACATTTTAACACTTAATCATAACATCTAACATACCAAGCATGATCAGATTCTAGGTTAGGTTTTATACCTCTTGTGATAAAATTTGATTCTTGGCTTTCTGATCTGTTATGGGTGATAGTGGGGCTTGATTTATGACTGATCTAGCAAGGAAATTTCGTAAGTTTTGAGTGGAGAGAGTTTAGTTAAGTGTTTGTAAGAAAAATGAGCAAATGATCACTTTTCTTTCTCCAATTATATTTACATCAATTAGATTTAATTAATTGGTTGATAAAAGGGCTGAGTTGCTCTGAATTATTGAGCATGAGGAAGTCAATAGTTGGTCACCAACTAAAGTCTTAGCAAAAATTGCAAGCAACCTAATAAAAAACGTGAACAAGGGCATTATGGTCATTTAGCTTTTGTTTTTAAATGGCAATCTTGTAAACTTGGTAAACCCTTAGGGTGTGACCCTTAGGGTTTAACCCTAAGGTTTTCCATAAATTAGATTTCTACGATTTCATTTTAGGGTTTAAAATAAAATAAAAATTAGTTTCCAAAAATATAAATTAGAGTTTACTAAATAAAATTAGTTTTCTAATTACATTACTTGAACATTTAGGGATTAGAGTCCACTAATTAGTATTAGGGCTTACAATTTATAATTAGGGTTATCAAAAGGTAATTAGGGTTTCAATTTACTAATTAGGGTTACTAATTTTCAAATTAGAGTTTCTAGTTAATTAGGGTTTCAAAAATTAAAAAGGGTTTTCCTAATTAACATAAAATCCTATAAAACACCACATAAATCATATAACACAATTACTACACCGTCTTAAACGCGTATTTAACTATCAAACTAGGTTTTAATCAATTAATATTAGGGTTTTGACTTGCTACTCCATAATTGACCAAACATTATCGGTCCACATATGCAGTACGTATTCATAGCATCGAAATAAAAATAACATTATATTAATATTCTCTTTCCTTATTCCAAATCCATAATTTAGGGTTTGGATTCCATATCTGATATATCTTTCATATACATACCACTATTAATTAAGTTATAATAATCAACTTAATTAATCTGAAATAAATTCATATAACAAAATAATTATTATAATAATTCTATAATCATTTCCTACATTATTTGATTAATATAATAATCATATTTTCATGGAAAAAAATTATAAAAACATTTTTACTATAAAATTAATTATTATAAGAATATAATTTATAATGATCAATAATTTAATAAAAATTATTTACAATAATTAATGTAATAAATAAATTTTATTTATCACATATATACATATATATGTATATATATAAATACACATTACCTAGCACATAATTCCACCTTTATAAATAAATAAAAAAATTATACACAAAATTTCTGATTTAATTTTATAGAAAATAATGGGTTATTACATTCACCCTCCCTTATAAAGATTTTGTCCCCAGAATCACCGTTTTAAAACCTATACATACCAGGGTACATAGCATACACAGTCATTACAAGTAGATCTCGATCATAATTAATATTAAATTATTAATGAAACCATTGCCAAAATGTTAAAGTTATTTATAATAACTAAAAATATTCTTATTACCCTTAAATGATTTTTAAAACAATTAAAATCATTTTGAAATAATTACCATTAATATTTAATTATTAATTTCTTATTTATCAAAATATTAAAAGTCATTAATTATAACTTAAAATATTTTTAAAGTATTAATATTACCCTTAAATTATTTTCAAAATAGTTAAAATAATTTTAAATAATTATCATTAATATTTAATTATTAATGTATTATTTATCAAAATATTAAAAGTCATTAATTATGACTTCAAATATTTTTAAATTATTAATATTACCCTTAAATGATTTTTAAAATAATTAAAATCATTTTTAAATAATTATCATTAATATTTAAGTATTAATGTATTATTTATCAAAATACTAAAAGTCATTAATTATAACTTAAAATATTTTTAATTCATTTAATTCCTTTTTAAATGATTTTTTAATCAATAAAACATTTTAAACTATTTATTTAATATAATTATTAAATAAATTTAATATCAAATTATTAATGAAATTTACCTTTAAATATTAAAAGTTATATTTTATAAGTTAAAATATTATTAAACTCTTTATTTTCATTTAAAATGATTTTTATAGTATTAAAATCATTTTTAAACTATTTTATTTAATATAAGTATTAAATAAATCTAATATGATTAATATTAAATAATTATTGAAATTTTCCTTAAAATATTAAAAGTTATGTTTTATAACTTAAAATATTATTAAACCTTATTATCATTTAAAATGATTTTAATATAATAAAATCATTTTTAATTTATTTATTTAAATTATTTAATAAATAAATTAAATATCAATAATATTCAAATAAATACTAATATTTATGAAAAATATGTAAAAGTATTAAAATTTAATTTTTATAACTTAAAATAATTTTTGTAATTTTCAAAAATTAATTTCTAATTTTAAATGATTTTTCGATTTTATTTCTATTTTTAATCATTTTTCGGAAATTAGATAATTAAAAGAATTAAATCAGTCAATGTAGCTTTTAGCGACGCTTTCTGTCGCCGATGGAGTTCTTGAGGCTCAAGAACACTCATATGCCAGTATCGAGATAACAACTTTGACAAAGATTAAGTCTCAGTGTATTGTGTTTCTGGGAAAGCCAAAGGTCAGATCTTGTTGACATAATGTAATACTACAAACTCCAACAATCAACATGATCAAACAACATAAAACCAACGAGATCTAAGCATTCAATGTAGCTTGTCAGAGCTGTTCTTCATTTCTAGGTTGCTCAGAAATGAAGAACAGTTCGACTGCCTTACTTTGAGCTTCTACAACATGTAATTCTGGTGATGGTTTAGTGTTATAAAACTTGTAGTGTGTAGCCAACATGTATATGAAGAGATCCATTACATAACATCACTATAACAACAACATAATCGCCATAAACTGCCCGATCAAACCATGTCAGAAGCCACTAACTTGAGTTTGCTGGGTTACCCAGAAAACTCAACCCGTGAACTTCCGGCTTGGTTTGACCATCCTTCAAATCCACACTGTTTGCAATATAAGAGATCTAAAAGCATTAACATGTAGTATAACTACCATACTAAAACTTGAATACAACAACAAGCACCAATAAACAAAAACGTGCAAGATCCAAGGCCAATAAACATGTCGTCGAGGCGTTTCAGGCGGTTTACGGGCTGCCGCCTGCATTTGGTCAAGGCCGATCAACGTGGTTTGAACACTCATAACGTGTAACTCGTATACATGATTTGGACTTGATTAAAGTTCGAGATCCAAGCCTACACTACATACTACAACTTTAAACTTTCAAAACACAAAAAGCATTAAAGATCACGGAGATATTTGGTCTGACATTCATTGTCAGACAACCAAAAAATATTTTTCTAGATTTTTGAAATCTTCAAATCCGAGCCTCTAGATGTTATGGATCTAACATCTAGCAACCCAGATCATCATTATACACTACATACAACACATTTTAACACTTAATCATAACATCTAACATACCAAGCATGATCAGATTCTAGGTTTGGTTTTATACCTCTTGTGATAAAATTTGATTCTTGGCTTTCTGATCTGTTATGAATGATAGTGGGGCTTGATTTATGACTGATCTAGCAAGAAAATTTCGTAGGTTTTGAGTGGAGAGAGTTTAGCTAAGTGTTTGTAAGAAAAATGAGCAAATGATCACTTTTCTTTCTCCAATTATATTTACATCAATTAGATGCAATGAATTGGCTGATAAAAGGGCTGAGTTGCTCTGAATTATTGAGCATGAGGAAGTCAATAGTTGGTCACCAACTAAAGTCTTAGCAAAAATTGCAAGCAACCTAATAAAAAACGTGAACAAAGGCATTATGGTCATTTAGCTTTTGTTTTTAAATGGCAATCTTGTAAACTTGGCAAACCCTTAGGGTGTGACCTTTAGGGTTTAACCCTAAGGTTTTCCACAAATTAGATTTCTACGGTTTCATTTTAGGGTTTAAAATAAAATAAAAATTTGTTTCCAAAAATATAAATTAGAGTTTACTAAATAAAATTAGTTTTCTAATTACATTACTTGAACATTTAGGGATTAGAGTCCACTAATTAGTATTAGGGCTTACAATTTATAATTAGGGTTATCAAAAGGTAATTAGGGTTTTAATTTACTAATTAGGGTTACTAATTTTCAAATTAGAGTTTCTAGTTAATTAGGGTTTCAAAAATTAAAAAGGGTTTTCCTAATTAACATAAAATCCTATAAAACACCACATAAATCATATAACACAATTACTACACCGTCTTAAACGCGTATTTAACTATCAAACTAGGTTTTAATCAATTAATATTAGGGTTTTGACTTGCTACTCCATAATTGACCAAACATTATCTATTCACATATGCAAAGATGTATTCATAGCATCGAAATAAAAATAACATTATATTAATATTCTCTTTCCTTATTCCAAATCCATAATTTAGGGTTTGGATTCCATATCTGATATATCTTTCATATACATACCACTATTAATTAAGTTATAATAATCAACTTAATTAATCTGAAATAAATTCATATAACAAAATAATTATTATAATAATTCTATAATCATTTCCTACATTATTTGATTAATATAATAATCATATTTTCATGGAAAAAATAATAAAAACCTTTTTACTATAAAATTAATTATTATAAGAATATAATTTATAATGATCAATAATTCTAATAAAATTATTTACAATAATTAATGTAATAAATAAATTTTATTTATCACATATATACATATATATGTATATATATATAAATACACATTACCTAGCACATAATTCCACCTTTATAAATAAATAAAAAAATTATTCGCAAAATTTCTAATTTAATTATATAGAAAATATCGGGTTATTACATTCACCCTCCCTTATAAAGATTTTGTCCACGGAATCACCGTTTTAAAAACTATACATACCAGGGTACATAGCATACACAGTCATTACAAGTAGATCTCGATCATAATTAATATTAAATTATTAATGAAACCATTGCCAAAATGTTAAAGTTATTTATAATAACTAAAAATATTCTTATTACCCTTAAATGATTTTTAAAACAATTAAAATCATTTTGAAATAATTACCATTAATATTTAATTATTAATTTTTATTTATCAAAATATTAAAAGTCATTAATTATAACTTAAAATATTTTTAAAGTATTAATATTATCCTTAAATTATTTTCAAAATAGTTAAAATCATTTTAAATAATTATCATTAATATTTAATTATTAATGTATTATTTATCAAAATATTAAAAGTCATTAATTATGACTTCAAATATATTTTTAAATTATTAATATTACCCTTAAATGATTTTTAAAACAATTAAAATTATTTTTAAATAATTATCATTAATATTTAAGTAGTAATGTATTATTTATCAAAATACTAAAAGTCATTAATTATAACTTAAAATATTTTTAATTCATTTAATTCCTTTTAAATGATTTTTATGAATCAATAAAAACATTTTAAACTATTTATTTAATATAATTATTAAATAAATTTAATATCAAATTATTAATGAAATTTACCTTTAAATATTAAAAGTTATATTTTATAAGTTAAAATATTATTAAACTCTTTATTTTCATTTAAAATGATTTTTATAATATTAAAATCATTTTCAAACTATTTTATTTAATATAAGTATTAAATAAATCTAATATGATTAATATTAAATAATTATTGAAATTTTCCTTAAAATATTAAAAGTTATGTTTTATAACTTAAAATATTATTAAACTTTATTATCATTTAAAATGATTTTAATATAATAAAATCATTTTAATTTATTTATTTAATTCATTTAATAAATAAATTAAATATCAATAATATTCAAATAAATACTAATATTTATGAAAAATATGTAAAAGTATTAAAAGTTAATTTTTATAACTTAAAATAATTTTTAAAATAATTTTTGTAATTTTCAAAAATTAATTTCTAATTTTAAATGATTTTTCGATTTTATTTCTATTTTTAATCATTTTTCGGAAATTAGATAATTAAAAGAATTAAATCAGTCAATGTAGCCTTTACCGACGCTTTCTGTCGCCGATGGAGTTCTTGAGGCTCAAGAACACTCATATGCCAGTATCGAGATAACAACTTTGACAAAGATTAAGTCTCAGTGTATTGTGTTTCTGGGAATGCCAAAGGTCAGATCTTGTTGACATAGTGTAATACTACAAACTCCAACAATCAACATGATCAAACAACATAAAACCAACGAGATCTAAGCATTCAATGTAGCTTGTCAGAGCTGTTCTTCATTTCTAGGTTGCTCAGAAATGAAGAACAGTTCGACTGCCTTACTTTGAGCTTCTACAACATGTAATTCTGGTGATGGTTTAGTGTTATAAAACTTGTAGTGTGTAGCCAACATGTATATGAAGAGATCCATTACATAACATCACTATAATAACAACATAATCGCCATAATCGCGCCGATCAAAAACCATGTCGGTTACTAACTTGAGTTTCTTTGGGTTACCCAGAAAACTCAACCCTTGAACTTCCGGCTTGGTTTGACCATCCTTCAAATCCACACTGTTTGCAATATAAGAGATCTAAAAGCATTAAAATGTAGTATAACTACCATACTAAAACTTGAATACAACAACAAGCACCAATAAACAAAAACGTGCAAGATCCAAGGCCAATAAACATCTTCGTCGAGGCGTTCAGGCGGTTTTCGGGTCGCCTGTAATTACTTGGTCAAGGCCAGTCAACGTGGTTTGAACACTCATAACGTGTAACCTGTACATGATTTGGACTTGATTAAAGTTCCAGATCCAAGCCTACACTACATACTACAACTTTAAACTTTCAAAACACAAAAAGCATTAAAGATCACGGAGATATTTGGTCTGACATTCATTGTCAGACAACCAAAAAATATTTTTCCAGATTTTTGAAATCTTCAAATCCGAGCCTCTAGATGTTATGGATCTAACATCTAGCAACCCAGATCATCATTATACACTACATACAACACATTTTAACACTTAATCATAACATCTAACATACCAAGCATGATCAGATTCTAGGTTAGGTTTTATACCTCTTGTGATAAAATTTGATTCTTGCTTTTCGATCTCATTATGAATGATAGTGGGGCTTGATTTATGACTGATCTAGCAAGGAAATTTCGTAGGTTTTGAGTGGAGAGAGTTTAGTTAAGTGTTTGTAAGAAAAATGAGCAAATGATCACTTTTCTTTCTCCAATTATATTTACATCAATTAGATGCAATGAATTGGGTCGATAAAAAAATTTGAGTTGCTCGAATTATTGAGCATGAGGAAGTCAATAGTTGGTCACCAACTAAAGTCTTAGCAAAAATTGCAAACAACCTAATAAAAAAGCGTGAACAAAGGCATTATGGTCATTTAGATTTTGTTTTAAATGGCAATCTTGTAAACTTGGCAAACCTTAGGGTGTGACCCTTAGGGTTTAACCCTAAGGTTTTCCACAAATTAGATTTCTACGATTTCATTTTAGGGTTTAAAATAAAATAAAAATTAGTTTCCAAAAATATAAATTAGAGTTTACTAAATAAAATTAGTTTTCTAATTACATTACTTGAACATTTAGGGATTAGAGTCCACTAATTAGTATTAGGGCTTACAATTTACAATTAGGGTTATCAAAAAGTAATTAGGGTTTCAATTTACTAATTAGGTTTACTAATTTTCAAATTAGGGGTTCTAGTTAATTAGGGTTTCAAAAATTAAAAAGGGTTTTCCTAATTAACATAAAATCCTATAAAACACCACATAAATCATATAACACAATTACTACACAGTCTTAAACGCGTATTTAACTATCAAACTAGGTTTTAATCAATTAATATTAGGGTTTTGACTTGCTACTCCATAATTGACCAAACATTATCGGTCCACACATGCAGTACGTATTCATAGCATCGAAATAAAAATAACATTATGTTAATATTCTCTTTCCTTATTCTAAATCCATAATTTAGGGTTTGGATTCCATATCTGATATATCTTTCATATATATACCACTATTAATTAAGTTATAATAATCAACTTAATTAATCTGAAATAAATTCATATAATAAAATAATTATTATAATAATTCTATAATCATTTTCTACATTATTTGATTAATATAATAATCATATTTTATGGAAAAAAATCATAAAAACACTTTTACTATAAAATTAATTATTATAAGAATATAATTTATAATGATCAATAATTCTAATAAAAATTATTTACAATAATTAATGTAATAAATAAATTTTATTTATCACATATATACATATATATGTATATATATAAATACACATTACCTAGCACATAATTCCACCTTTATAAATAAATAAAAAAGTATTCGTAAAATTTTCGATTTAATTATATAGAAAATATAAAGGGTTATTACATTCACCTCCCTTATAAAGATTTTGTCCCAGGAATCATAGTTTTAAAACCTATACATACCGAAGGTACATAGCATACATGGTCATTACAAGTAGATCTCGATCATAATTAATATTAAATTATTAATGAAACCATCGCAAAATGTTAAAGTTATTTATAATAACTAAAAATATTCTTATTACCCTTAAATGATTTTTAAAATAATTAAAATCATTTTGAAATAATTACCATTAATATTTAATTATTAATTTCTTATTTATCAAAATATTAAAAGTCATTAATTATAACTTAAAATATTTTAAAGTATTAATATTACCCTTAAATTATTTTCAAAATAGTTAAAATCATTTTTAAATAATTATCATTAATATTTAATTATTAATGTATTATTTATCAAAATATTAAAAGTCATTAATTATGACTTCAAATATTTTTAAATTATTAATATTACCTTTAAATGATTTTTAAAACAATTAAAATCATTTTTAAATAATTATCATTAATATTTAAGTATTAATGTATTATTTATCAAAATACTAAAAGTCATTAATTATAACTTAAAATATTTTTAATTCATTTAATTCCTTTTAAATGATTTTTTTAATTAATAAAACATTTTTAAACTATTTATTTAATATAATTATTAAATAAATTTAATATCAAATTATTAATGAAATTTACCTTTAAATATTAAAAGTTATATTTTATAAGTTAAAATATTATTAAACTCTTTATTTTCATTTAAAATGACTTTTATAATATTAAAATCATTTTCAAACTATTTTATTTAATATAAGTATTAAATAAATCTAATATGATTAATATTAAATAATTATTGAAATTTTCCTTAAAATATTAAAAGTTATGTTTTATAACTTAAAATATTATTAAACCTTATTATCATTTAAAATGATTTTTAATATAATAAAATCATTTTTAATTTATTTATTTAAATTATTTAATAAATAAATTAAATATCAATAATATTCAAATAAATACTAATATTTATGAAAAATATGTAAAAGTATTAAAAGTTAATTTTTATAACTTAAAATAATTTTTAAAATAATTTTTGTAATTTTCAAAAATTAATTTCTAATTTTAAATGATTTTTCGATTTTATTTCTATTTTTAATTATTTTCCGGAAATTAGATAATTAAAAGAATTAAATCAGTCAATGTAGCCTTTAGCGACGCTTTCTGTCGCTGATGGAGTTCTTGAGGCTCAAGAACACTCATATGCCAGTATCGAGATAACAACTTTGACAAAGATTAAGTCTCAGTGTATTGTGTTTCTGGGAAAGCCAAAGGTCAGATCTTGTAGACATAGTGTAATACTACAAACTCCAACAATCAACATGATCAAACAACATAAAACCAACGAGATCTAAGCATTCAATGTAGCTTGTCAGAGTTGTTCTTCATTTCTAGGTTGCTCAGAAATGAAGAACAGTTCGACTGCCTTACTTTGAGCTTCTACAACATGTAATTCTTGTAAGACCCCAGCTTTTATAAATAAAGATGAATTTTCTATAAATATTATTTTTGAATATTATGGAATAATTTGATATAATGTTATAGTTGTGGGTAATATTTATAAATTTTGCAAAGTATGCAAGTGGTTATATTATATTCGATTGGCCTGGGAATATTCGGTTTAGCAGGAATATTCGCATAACTACTCAATCATTGGTGGACCCCACAATGTAATTATTATTTGGATTGAGAAAATGACAAAAATATTTTATTGAAATAACGGCGGAAGTTTTACCGTTGATCTTGTTGAACTACTTCCTAAGTAGTAAAAGTACAAAGAATACGTGTGGTTGCATAAGTAGCACACAGTATTGATTATTGATGCTTATGTGAGAAGTCACCGGTTTGATTCCATTATCATCGATTAATAATATGAATTATTATAGCGATAATGACGTTTTGTTTTATTCAGTATTATTAACGTAATAAAACGTAAACATCTTTTTATATAAAATGTAATACTTTATTAAAGTTATTCTATAAATAAAATATATTATATTTTATTATGCATAGTGTTTTGCATAGTGTTGCATAGTGTTTGCATAGTAAAATGTTTTTATATAAATAGAATATATTATATTTTATTTAAAAGATTTTGCTTTAAATATGGACCGCCGATTAAAGTAAATCAATCTGGACCGTTCATGGATTAATTACTATGCATTCTATTTTCCTATAAATAGAAGCTCATTCCTTCATTATTTTTTACTTAATTCATTTGAAACTCAGAGAGAGAAACTATAGAGAGAAAGAAGAAAAGTATTCGCTACTTCACTTTGCCAATATTCGGTTCTTCTAAGGTAGGAATATTATTTGTTGTTCGTCGTAAGGGTGTTATTCTTTTGTATTCATGAAGAGAACTTTTTGTTATTCCATTCTTATTTATTCATTGGAATAACTCAGATACTGTGAATCCCCTATACTTGGTGATCTTCTTCTTTTATTCCATTCTTCTATTATTCTCGTTGGAACATCCTCGTCATGTGTTTTACACCGGACCGGTTCCGCCTCTTTATTATTATTTCATTGGAACATCCCGCTCGTGTGTTTTACAGGATTCGGTTCCGCTCTTTATTATTCTGTTGGAACATCATGTCTCGTGTGTTTTACACAGGACCGGTTCCGCTCTTTATCATTCTCGTTGGAATATCCTATCGTGTGTTTTACACCGGATCCGGTTCCATCTTTATATATTCTCGTTGGAACATCCCGTCGATGTGAATTTCACGACCGACTCGGTTCCGTTATTATTATTCTGTTGAATAACTCGCCTATGCGGGCATCGCATGCATGGTGATTTCTTTTGTTATTCCATTCTTTATTATACCCAAATTGGTTAAAACTTTGACTTCTATACTCCATGAAATTAGTAGAATATCTTTGATATTCAATGCTTCATCCAAAGATCTTTTCATGGAAATATTCTTCCGATCATTCTTGAATTTTACTCAAACAAAAGATTATCATGTTGACAGTTTGATGTTATTAGTTCTGAATAACTTAATTCTTGAACTTGTTTTATTGAATTCTTATATCATTGTCATCATCCTCATGTTTATATTTTTTTAAAGTCATCTCGTGGCTCAGTAGAGCATGGATGGACTTGGTATGATTATGACTGTGGATTATTATTGGTGTAATCATGACCGTAATGTTACAAATGATGTGGTAAAAGTCCTCATTGGTCGTAGTGCATTAATGGGACGATTGTTGGCATGATCATGACCTATTAATGAATACACAACTATTCTTCGCCCGTAGTGCATGAATAATTGTGGTCGTGATACTAAAGAATATCCTCGGCAGTAGTGTAGGGGTGATTCGATGATGTGGATTATTTATTAAAAGTCGAGTCTCAACTATAATAAATGATGAAAAACCTTTTAAATCATAAAAGATAGTAGATTTTATTTTCTACTTGACTCTTTTAATGGATTGTTTGTTCCGCAGAGATTAAACTTGATGTTTATTATATTTTATCGGTTTAACAATGTTCAAGGCTATTGATAATTTATTCGCATTATCTTAGTCATAATATTTTTATCTGGGCTAGTTGAGCTCACCCCTTTCTTTCACCGTTCTCTTCGTGAAATGAGAACATAGTGCTGGGACGAAGTCGGGGAACGGAGTAATGGTCCGAGGATAGCATTAGTAGTCCTCACTATTCGTGAAATAGTGTGATAATAATTGTAATGAGGACTCCTTTTGAGTTTGTATAATATCTAGTAGACAATATTTGTATTCAAACTCACGCTTTATGTCGTATTGTATACCTACGCTTATATTAGTAAGTTGTATTTAAATTTTTGTACCATGTATCCGACTACCCAAGATGGGTGATGTATACCTAATTTGGGGGGCGCCACAATTGGTATCGAGCTTAGGATATGATCCCCGCTAAGATGTGAGAATAGTACTAGGAGGGGAGAGACGGGAATACCTTCGTTAGTATGACCTACCTAAGTTTATGTGCTATTTTATTGGTTTCACGAATATAAAGATAATTGTTACATGTCAATTAATCTTTTGTTTTGTGGCAAGATCTCAAAATGTCATCATCGAGAATGTTGAGAATAGCAATGGAGCACAGGCGATCGTTGATTCACCACATATCAATAATCAGGATAATGAGCCACAGGAAGGCGACAATCCTCATGCAAACAATAACACCGACCAAATGATGAATGATCAAATGTTTGAGGCTTTATGCAATTTATGCAACAAAGAAGCGAGAGCGACTCTGCCCAAAAAACGTAGGTGGAAACACAGAAAACTCTCAAGTGGTCACCGCTAAACAATTCAAGGAGCTGGGACCACCGGAGTTTAAGGGAGAGCCAAAACCACTTCTAGCGGAAGCATGGATAAAGCAGATTACCAAGATATTTGTTGTCTTGGGATGCTCCGAGGAGCAAAAGGTTCCCTTTGCCGCCTTTATGTTGCGTGGAGAGGCAGACATTGGTGGGAATCGGTCCAAAACGTACTCAACCCGTTCAGATCAAGATATCTTGGGAGAAGTTCCAGAGTCATTCAACGACAAATACTTTCCGAAAGTATTCGCCACATGAAGGAGGTGGAGTTTATCAAGTTGGAACAAAACAATATGACCGTGTCGCAATACGAGGCAAAATTTACGGAGTTATCACGGCCATGCGCCCCACTTGGTGGATAATGAAGAGAGAATGGCACTAATGTTTTAAGAGGTTTGAAGTCGGAGATACGCCAACATCTTATTTCTCATAAACCGTGTTTGTATTCAGATGTTGTAAATAGGGCTCGCTTAGTGGGAGCACGATAACGAGTCAACGAACTAAAAAGAGAGCAAACCAGCAAAAATTATAATACCAAATGAGAGAGTAGTCATCGAAGCGGTGACAACAAGCGTGGAGGGAATCAACAAAGCGAGATAGGGTAACCACTTCGGTGGTAATCGTACAAAACAACAAAGAATGGACATTTCAAGAAACGGAGATTCAACAATGATGGAAAGACGTCAAGACCAAAGACCCGTTGTTAAGGAAGGAGAAAGACCACCTATCATATGCTTCAAATGCGGAGAAGAGGGACACATCATCCGAATCTGTGCCATGCCGTCAAAGCATGTTATAATTGTGGAAGAGAAGGTCACTTAGCTCGATTTTACACCAAGAGTAACTCCGGAAAAGTCAAAAACCGTAAAAGTGCAGAAGGAGAGTGTTTGTTGTGACCACCAGAGAGCAAGGAACCCGAATGAGGTCATCAGGTAAGCTTATCATAAACTCTAATGAAGTCTATACTTTATTTGATACCGATTCTACCCATTCTTTTATTTCTCTACTGCGCCATCGATTAAATTTGACTCGGAGAAATTAGACTTTGACTTATCTGTGGAAACTCCGTTGGGAGAAACCTTCATTACATCCACTATTTATAAGTCTTGTTTGGTTCAAATCGGCACCCTCACATTACCGTCGATCTTATTTCATTAAAATACTTGCATTTGACGTGATTCTAGGGATTGATTGGTTAACTACATATCATGCAAAAATTGATTGTTTTCGTAAGGTTGTTAGCTTTCATATTCCTAATCAACCTATTATGCGAATTCAAACGACCAAACCATTAAAATCAATCACAGTCATCTCAAGCCATAAAGCTATTCGTTTATTGAAAAACGGATGTCAAGCTTTCTTAGCTCATGTTCTGATTTAAACAAAAATACGTCGCTTTTGAACGATATTTCTATTGTTAATAAATTTCGACGTATTCTCAAGAACTTCCTCGCCTACCCCCAGAGCGTGAAATTGAATTTTGTATCGACCTTGAACCCAGACAAAACCTATTTCCAAAGCCCCATATCGAATGGCTCTATTGAACTTCGTGGAGTTAAAGACCCAACTGCAGGAATTGTTAGACATTGGCTTTATTCGTCCTAGTACTTCTCCTTGGGGTGCTCCTGTTCTATTCGTGAAGAAGAAAGATGAGAGTATGCGACTTTGTATTGATTATCGGGAGTTGAATCATGTCACCATCAAAAATAGGTATCCATTGCCACGTATTGATGACCTGTTTGACCAGTTGCAAGGAGCCAAATTCTTTTCAAAGATTGATCTTCGCTCCGGATATCACCAATTGAAGATTAGAACCACCGACATTCCAAAGACGGCTTTCGTAACTCCTAAGACGGCATTATGAATTCCTAGTCATGTCCTTTGGATTGACTAATGCTCCTGCTGCCTTCATGGATATGATGAACCGAGTATTCAAGGAATATTTAGATCACTTTGTGGTCGTCTTTATTGATGACATCCTTATTTATTCCAAAAGTCGTGAAGATCATGAGCAACACTTGAGGTCGACACTCCAAAAGCTTCGTGAATATAAGCTTTATGCCAAGTTGAAGAAATGCGAGTTCGGCTTCAAGAAGTAGCATTCCTTGGGCACGTGGTATGAAGTCATGGAATATCTGTTGACCCAAAGAAAGATGAAGCTATTCAAAGTCGGGAACAACCTAAATCAATGGACCAAGTACGTAGCTTTCTTGGTTTAATTGGTTATTATCGGAGATTCGTGGAAGGATTTTCTCTAATCGCTACTCCATCGACTCAAATTGACTCGAAAAGATACAAAGTTCGGTTGGAGCGAAGAATGTGAGAAGAGTTTTCAAGAACTCAAGAGGAGACTTATTTCAAGACTTGTTTCGACAATACCATCCGGCTCGGAGGGATTTGTCATCTACAATGATGCTTGAGCAAAAGGTTGGGATGTGTTCTCATGAAACATGGAAAAGTTATAGTTTATGCCTCTCGACAACTCAAAGAATATGAGAGGAATTATCCTACTACCATGATCCGGAGTCAGCAACCGTTGTCTTTGCACTTAAAATTTGGAGGCATTACTTATATGGGGAGAAAGTGGAAATCTTTACGGATCATAAAAGCCTCAAATATTTCTTCACTCAAAAGGAACTCAACATGCGACAACGACGTTGGCTTTGAACTATTGAAAGATTATGATCATACCATCCAATACCATCCCGAAAAGCGAACGTGGTAGGTGACGATTGAGTAGAAGATCATATGCAAGCACGAAAGAGTGCGTTATTGTCAACGCAAAGGCCCATTTTGTGTGACTTGCAAAGGATGGAGATAGAGTTAAAGACTCTGTGGACGCATGTGATGATAGCGAATATACGAGTAGAACCGACTTTAATCGATAAAGTTAAAAGTTGCTCAAGCTACGCACTGGAGCCGATGCGTATGAGGAAGAAAAGCAAGAAGGTGCTATGCGCAGGAAGCAAGAATCGATGAAGAAGGAATACTTGAGTCAACTCCTGCACTTTGTGTTCCTAACGAACTCGATTTAAAGTTTAATATCATGATGGAGGCGCACAACACACCATTTGCAATCCATCTCGGGGAGTACCAAATGTATCATGATATTCGGCCATACATTTTGGTGGAGCAATATGAAGAGAGAGAGATAGTATTTGTTTATCTCAAGGTGTCTAACTTGTCAACGAAGTTAAAGCGGAGCATCAAGTACCAAAAGGTCCATTGCAACCACTTGAAATTCCAGAATGGAAGTTGGAGCACATTACCATGGATTTCAATTCACGGCCTTCCTAAGGTTTCTCAAGGCATTGATGCGATTTGGGTCATTGTTGATAGATTGACCAAGTCCGCTCATTTCTTACCGATACGAGAAACTTATACACTTGAACGCCTTGCTCATTACATATAAACGAGATTGTAAGACCGCATGGTATGCCCAGTATTCATAGTTTCGATCGAGTCCCAAGATTCACTTCACGATTTTGGGTTAGTTTGCAAAAAGCTATGTAAGCACGGACTCACGATTTAGCTTTAAGATATCATCCTCGCACGGGATGACAATCGGAGAGGACTATTCAAACTCTTGAAGATCTATTACTCTGTGTCCTTGATTTCAAGGGGATTTGGGACAAGTTCTTACCATGGTGGAGTTTTCCCACAACAACAGCTTATAAAGCAAGTATCGCATGGCTCCATTCAAGCGTCAGTATGGAAGAAAGTGTCGTTCTCCAAGATGCCGGGATGAGGTGGGTGAAGCAACGTTGTTGGGACCGGAGTTGGTACGTGATGACTACGGAAAAAGATTCAAACGATCCGACAACGTATAAAAACCTCACAAAATCGACAAAGAGTTATGCCGATCTTCATCGAAAGGACGTGGAATTCGATATAGGAGATCATGTGTGTTGTTAAGAGTTGCTCCATGGAAAGGAGTTACAAGATTTGGAAAGAGAGGAAAACTTAATCCTCGATTCATCGGTCCATTTTAATCCTCGATCGAGTAGGAACTGTGGCCTATAGACTCGCTTTCACCGCCAAATATGTCTCGTGTTCATAACGCTTTTCACATATCCATGTTACGTAAATATATGAAAGACCCGAACCATATTATTGAAGTTAGAACCGGATTTAAATAGCGGAAGATTTGACGTATGAAGAGGTTCCTGTTCAAATTTTGATAAGAAGGAACATATTCTACGCTCCAAGGTTATACCTCAAGTCAAAGTTTTGTGGAGGAACCACGATGTTGAGGAAATGACTGGGAGTTAGAATCAAATGAAATCAAGGTATCCTTACCTCTTCAACATACTGTCACGCACCTAATTTCGAGGGCTTAAATTTCATAAGAAGGGAGGTTGTAAGACCCCAACTTTTTATAAATAAAGATGAATTTTCTATAAATATTATTTTGAATATTATGGAATAATTTGATATAATGTTATAGTTGTGGGTAATACTTATAAATTTTGCAAAGTATGCAAGTGGTTATATTATATTCGATTAATTCTGGGAATATTCGGTTTAGCAGGAATATTCGCATAACTGGCAGCTCAATCATCAGTGGACCCCATAATGTAATTATCATTCGGATCGAGAAAACGACAAAAATATTTTATTGAAATAACGGTGGAAGTTTTACCGTTGATATCGTTGAACTACTTCAGTAGTAAAAAGTACAAGAATACGTGTGGTTGCATAGTAGCATACGGTATTGATTATCGATGCTTATGAGAAGTCACTTAGTTTGATTCCATTATTGTCGATTAATAATATGAATTATTATAGCGATAATGACGCTTTTGTTTTATTCAGTATTATTAACGTAATAAAATGTAAACATCTTTATATAAAATAGAATACTTTATTAAAGTTATTTTATAAATAAAATATATTATATTGTATTATGCATAGTGTTTTGCATAGTGTTGCATATTGTTTGCATAGTAAAATATTTTTATATAAATAGAATATATTATATTTTATTTAAAAGATTTTGCTTTAAATATGGACCGTCCGATTAAAGTAAATCAATCTGGACCGTTCATGGATTAATTACTATGCATTCTATTTTCCTATAAATAGAAGCTCATTCCTTCATTATTTTCTTTTAATTCAATCAAACTCTAGAGAGAGAAACTATAGAGAGAAAGAAGAAAAGTATTCTCGCTACTTCACTTTGCCAATATTCAGTTCTTCTAAGGTAGGGAATATTATTTTTGTTGTACCGTAAAGGGTGTTATTCTTTTGTATTCATGAAGAGAACTTCTTTTGTTATTCCATTCTTATTTTTACGTTGGAATAACTTCGTATAAAAGGAATCCCCTATACTTGGTGATCTTCTTCTTTATTCCATTCTTCTATTATTTACATTTGGAACATCCTCGTCATGTGTTTTACGGACCGGTTAAAAATCTTTATTATTATTCATTGGAACATCCTCGTGTGTGTTTTACACCTGGTTCCGTCTTTTTATTATTCTCGTTGGAACATCTTTATGTGTTTTACACGGACTCGGGATCTTTATCATTCTGTTGAATATCCTATCGTGTGTTTTACACCGGATCCGGTTCCATCTTTATTATTCTGTTGGAACATCCCGCTTGTGAATTTCACGACTTGGTTCCGTTATTATTATTCTATTGAATAACTCGTATGGCATAAGCACCGCATGCATGCATGGTGATTTCTTTGTTATTCCATTCTTTATTATACCCAATAAGTTAAAACTTTGACTTCTATACTCCATGAAATTAGTAGAATATCCTTGATATTTCCGTTTCATCCAAAGATCTTTTCATGGAAATATTCTTCCGATCATTCTTGAATTTTACTCTACAAAGCAAAGATCATGTTGACAGTTTGGATGTTATTAGTTCCTGAATAACTTAATTCTTGAACTTGTTTTATTGAATTCTTATATCATTGTCATCATCCTCATCATGTTATATTTTTTTTAAAGTCATCTGTGGCCTGTAGAGCATGGATGGACTTGGTATGATTATGACTAAGGATTATTCGGTGTAATCATGACCGTAATGTTACAAATGATGTGGTAAAAGTCCTCGATTGGTCAGAGTGCATTAATGGACGATTGTTGGCATGATCATGACTAATAATGAATACACAACTATTCTCGCCCGTAGTGGTGAATAATTGTGGTCGTGATACTAAAGAATATCCTCGTCAGAAAGTGTGTGGGGTGATTCGATGATGTGGATTATTTATTAAAGTCGAGTCTCAAATTTATAATGTTGATGAAAAACCTTTTAAATCATAAAAGATAGTAGATTTTATTTTCTACTTGACTCTTTTAATGGATTGTTTGTCTACCGCAGTTAAACTTGATGTTTATTATATTTTATCGTTTAACAATGTCAAGGCTATTGATAATTTATTCGCATTATCTTAGTCATAATATTTCTTCTTTGGGCTAGTTGAGCTCACCTTTCTTTCACATTCTCTTCGTGAAATGAGAACATAGTTGGGATTTAGTCTGGGAGCGGAGTAATGGTCCAGAGGATAGCATTAGTAGTCCTCACTATTCGCGTGAAATAGTGTGATAATAATTGTAATGAGGACTCCTTTTAAGTTTGTATAATATCTAGTAGACAATATTTGTATTCAAACTCACGGTTTATGTCGATTGTACCACGGCGTTATATTAGTAAGTTGTATTTAAATTCTGTACCATGTATCTGACTACCCAAGATGGGTGATGTATACCTAATTTTGGGGGCGTCACAATTCTGGTGATGGTTTAGTGTTATAAAACTTGTAGTGTGTAGCCAACATGTATATGAAGAGATCCATTACATAACATCACTATAACAACAACATAATCGCCATAAACTGCCCGATCAAACCATGTCAGAAGCCACTAACTTGAGTTTGCTGGGTTACCCAGAAAACTCAACCCGTGAACTTCCGGCTTGGTTTGACCATCCTTCAAATCCACACTGTTTGCAATATAAGAGATCTAAAAGCATTAACATGTAGTATAACTACCATACTAAAACTTGAATACAACAACAAGCACCAATAAACAAAAACGTGCAAGATCCAAGGCCAATAAACATGCTGTCAGAGCGTTCTGGGCGGTTTCTGGGCTGCCCAGAATTACTTGGTCAAGGCCAGTCAACGTGGTTTGAACACTCATAACGTGTAACCTGTACATGATCTGGACTTGATTAAAGTTCCAGATCCAAGCCTACACTACATACTACAACTTTAAACTTTCAAAACACAAAAAGCATTAAAGATCACAGAGATATTTGGTCTGACATTCATTGTCAGACAACCAAAAAATATTTTTCCAGATTTTTGAAATCTTCAAATCCGAGCCTCTAGATGTTATGGATCTAACATCTAGCAACCCAGATCATCATTATACACTACATACAACACATTTTAACACTTAATCATAACATCTAACATACCAAGCATGATCAGATTCTAGGTTAGGTTTTATACCTCTTGTGATAAAATTTGATTCTTGGTTTTCTGATCTGTTATGGGTGATAGTGGGGCTTGATTTATGACTGATCTAGCAAGGAAATTTCGTAGGTTTTGAGTGGAGAGAGTTTAGTTAAGTGTTTGTAAGAAAAATGAGCAAATGATCACTTTTCTTTCTCCAATTATATTTACATCAATTAGATGCAATGAATTGGCTGATAAAAGGGCTGAGTTGCTCTGAATTATTGAGCATGAGGAAGTCAATAGTTGGTCACCAACTAAAGTCTTAGCAAAAATTGCAAGAAACCTAATAAAAAACGTGAACAAGGGCATTATGGTCATTTAGCTTTTGTTTTTAAATGGCAATCTTGGAAACTTGGCAAACCCTTAGGGTGTGACCCTTAGGGTTTAACCCTAAGGTTTTCCACAAATTAGATTTATACGATTTCATTTTAGGGTTTAAAATAAAATAAAAATTAGTTTCCAAAAATATAAATTAGAGTTTACTAAATAAAATTAGTTTTCTAATTACATTACTTGAACATTTAGGGATTAGAGTCCACTAATTAGTATTAGGGCTTACAATTTACAATTAGGGTTATCAAAAAGTAATTAGGGTTTCAATTTACTAATTAGGGTTACTAATTTTCAAATTAGGGTTTCTAGTTAATTAGGGTTTCCAAAAATTAAAAAGGGTTTTCCTAATTAACATAAAATCCTATAAAACACCACATAAATCATATTAACACAATTACTACACGATCTTAAACGCCAATTTAACTATCAAACTAGGTTTTAATCGTAAAAGGATTTAATATTAGGGTTTTGAAAGATTACTCCATAATTCTAGACCAAACATTATCGTTTCCCACATGTAATCATTTATTACATAACATAAAATAAAAATAACATTATATTAATATTTGAATTTCCTTATTCCAAATCCAAAATTTAGGGTTTGGATTCCAGGTATCGATATATCTTTCATATATACCACTATTAATTAAGTTATAATAATCAACTTAATTAATCTAAATAAATTCATATAACAAAATAATTATTATAATAATTCTATAATCATTTCCTACATTATTTGATTAATATAATAATCATATTTTCATGGAAAAAAATCATAAAAACATTTTTACTATAAAATTAATTATTATAAGAATATAATTTATAATGATCAATAATTCTAATAAAAATTATTTACAATAATTAATGTAATAAATAAATTCTATTTATCACATATATACATATATATGTATATATATAAATACACATTACCTAGCATATAATTCCACCTTTATAAATAAATAAAAAAAAATTATTCACAAAATTTACGATTTAATTATATATAAAAATATCGGGGTTACATACATTCTTTTATCCCTTATAAAGATTTTGTCAAGGAATCACCTTATTTTAAAACCTATACATACCAAACAGGTACATAGCATACACGGTCATTACAAGTAGATCTCGATCATAATTAATATTAAATTATTAATGAAACCATATCAAAAAAAATGTTAAAGTTATTTATAATAACTAAAATATTCTTATTACCCTTAAATGATTTTTAAAACAATTAAAATCATTTTGAAATAATTACCATTAATATTTAATTATTAATTTCTTATTTATCAAAATATTAAAAGTCATTAATTATAACTTAAAATATTTTTAAAGTATTAATATTACCCTTAAATGATTTTCAAAATAGTTAAAATAATTTTAAAAAATTATCATATTATATTTAATTATTAATGTCTTATTTAATCAAAATATTAAAAGTCATTAATATGACATCAAATATTTTTAAATAATTAAAATATTTTTAAAGATTTTTAATAAACCATTAAAATCATTTTTAAATAATTATCATTAATATTAAAGTATTAATGTATTATTTATCAAAATATTAAAAGTCATTATTTATAACTTAAAATATTTTTAATTCATTTAATTCCTTTTTAAATGATTTTTTTAATCAATAAAACATTTTTAAACTATTTATTTAATATAATTATTAAATAAATTTAATATCATTAATAATAAATTAATAATCATTAAATTATTAATGAATTTACCTTTAAATATTAAAAGTTATATTTTATAACTTAAAATATTTTAAACACTTTATTTTTATTTAAAATGATTTTTATAATATTAAAATCATTTTAAACTAAATTATTTAATATAATTATTAAATAAATTTAATATTAAATAAATAAATAATTAATAAAATTTAATTTTAAATATTATTGAAGTTATATTTAAAATATTAAAATTTTAAATTTATTATTATTTAAAATTTTTTAATATAATAAAATTAATTTTAATATATTTATTTAAATGATTTATTAAATAATAAAATCATTAATTTAATTTATTAATGAAATTTATCACAAAAATCAAAAGTTAAATTAAATATCAATAATATTTCAAATAAATAATATAATTTTAAATGAAAATATTAAAATTATTTTTAAATAATTTATTTAATATAATAATTAAATAAATTAAAATCTTTAATTTTCAAAAAATATTAATTATTTATGAAATATATTAAAAAAATTAAAACTAATTTTAACTTTAAAATATTTTTTTTTTATTTTATATTTAATTTTAATTAATTTTTAATAATTAGATAATAAAAATAATTTTTTTATAAATAATAATATTAGCCTTTATTTATATATTATTTCGTGTTTGATGGAGTTCTTGAAACTCAAGAACATCATATACGCCATAAGTGTTTCTTTTGAGGACTTAGTTTTGAGGACTTAGACAAAAATTAAATCATGTGTATTGTGGTTTCGGGAGATCTATTACCTTGATCTTGTAGTACTAGTGTAATACTACAAGAACCAACAACAAACATGAACAAATCACATAAAAGAAAGAGAGATCTGATCGCCAAAATAGTTGTCGAGTGTTATTCATTTTATAGGTTACCTCAGAAATGAAGAACAGATCGATCGCGATCATATTGAGCTTCCACAACTTGTGATCTAAGTGTGGTTTTTGTGATATAAAAGTTTCATATAGTACCCAACATGTAACTTAAGAGATCTATTACAAACATCAACAAAACAAAAACAAAATAACAAATAAGATCTTCGTCCCATCAAACCATGTCGGTTACGCTCACTTGAACTTTTTTGGGTTACCCGTAAAACTCTCATCCGTGAACCTTCCGCTTGGTTTGACCATCCCCAAATCTCGTATGTTTGTGATAAAAGAGATCTAAGAGCATTAATAACTGTAGTATAACTACCATACTAAAACTTTAATGCAACAACAAACATAAATCAACAAAAATGTTTACAAGATCGAGGCGATAAAAGTCTTGTCGAGACCGATTTCAAGGCGGTTTAGGTTACCCAAAATGCTTGGTCACGGGCGGTCAACGACTTTTGACCGATTATCTTGTAAATCTGTTTATGATATGAACTTGATTTTGATCCAGATCAAAGAGCCTACATACATACTACAAGAATAAACTTTCAAACAACAAAAAATACAAAACAGATCGACATCTACAAGGTCCGACATTCATGTGAGACAACAAAAATTATTTTCCAGTATTTTGAAGAACATCAAATCCGAGCCTATAGATGTTATGGATCTAACATCTATCAACCCGCATCATCATTATACACCATAAACAACTTATTATTAAACACGTAATCATAACATCTAACAATATCAATGCATGTGATGGTCGATTTTAAGTTAGGGTTTATACCTTTACTTTGATAAATCTTGATCTTAGGTTTACGATATGATATGGATGTTAGTGGGGCTTGTGTTAGACCCGATATGCCTTATAATTTCATTGGTTTTGAGGAGAGAGATTAGTGGAGATCAAGTAAGAAAAATGAGCAAATGGACACTTTTCTTTCTCGATTATATTTATATAATGTTGTAATGAATGAATTGGGTGAGATATGTCAATTGATTTGTTTGAATTATTGAGTCACATTGAGAAGTCAAGGTTGGTCAACAACTCCAAAGTCTTAGCTCAACACTTGGCAAAATCTAAAATCCAATAATGCACAAAAAGGGTAAAAAGGGTCATTTGGCTTTTAATGTTAATAGCAAAATTGGAAATCTTGACAAACCCTTAGGGTTTGACCCTTAGGGGTTTAACCTAAGGTTTTTCACAAAATTAATTTCTAGTTTTCATTTTAGGTTTAAATTAAAATAAAATAAAATTAGTTTCAAAATAGAAATTTAGGGTTTATTAATTAGTTAGGTTTTCTAATTACATTCTTGAACATTTAGGTTTAAAATTCACTAATTATAATTAACCTTACTAATAGCAATTAGGGTTTACAATTTTGATAATTAGAATCACCAAATTACTAATTAGGGTTTCCAATTATTAAATTAGGGTTCTAGATATTAGGGTTTTAAGTTACTAATTAGATTTTTCATAATTAGCAATAAAATCTACTATATATGATATTAATCACATTAACACAATTTTTGATCGATCATCACAAACCCCAATTTAGGTTTCAAGTTAGGGTTTAAATTTGAAATTAGGATTTTATAATTAGGGTTTTCTAAAGATTAATTAGGGTTTCTAGATTTTAATTAGGGTTTACCTAATTAATCATTTAATACACAACATAAATCATATATAACACGCTTATATAAAGTCTTGAATTTCCCATTTGAATTTCTCTTTTAAACAAATTAATTTAGGGTTTTGACATTATATACCATAATGATCAACCATTATCAATAATATATATACTATATATATTTATAATAATCAACTTTATTAATCAAAAAATAATATAATAATATATTATTATTCTTATTCCTATGATCAAAATCTAAAATTTGGGTTGGATTCCATATCCGATTTACATGGAAATTTATTTAATATTATTAATTAAGTTAAAATAATTAACTTAATTAATCTAACATAAATTCATATAATAAAATAAAATAATAATTAATAATAATGTAATAAATAAATTTTATTTATCACATAACTTAGTTTTTATCTTTCAGTATAATAACATATCATTATATAAGATTATTTTACCGATTAGAATAAATATCACATCATCATAATCGCGCATTTAATTATATAAAAATCACATCACTTATTTCATTACATTATCGTTGGATCACAAATAAACATTAATGTCCCAAGGAATCTAAGTTTTAAAACCTATACATACATACGGTACATATACAACTTTATGAACAATTATCTAGTCCAAGTAGATACAGTAGATCAATATATGTAATAATTAATTATTAAATTATTAATGAAACCATTGCTAAAAATGTTAAAGTTATTTATAATAACTAAAATTTTATTCTTATTACCCTAGTAAATGATTTCTATTAATTAAAATCAATATAAATAATTATCATTAATATTTAATTTTAAATTATTTATAAAAATTTAAAAACATTAATTATAATTTAAAATAATTTTCAAAGTATTAATCCTTATTAAATGATTTTAAATATTAAAAATCATTTTTATTATTATTATTATTAATATTTAATTATTAAACTATTAATTTAAAAAATTTCCAAAATATTAAAGTTATTTATAACTTTAAATATTTTTAAATATTAATATTAAACCTTAAATGATTTTTTAAATAATTAACATTAATATTAAAGTATTAATGTATTATTTATCAAAATATTAAAAGTCATTATTTATAACTTAAAATATTTTTAATTCATTTATATTCCTTTTTAAATGATTTTTTTTAAATTAATAAAACCATTTTTAAACTATTTATTTAATATAATTATTAAATAAATTTAATATCATTAATAATAAATTAATAATCATTAAATTATTAATGAAATTATCCCTTAAATATTAAAAGTTATATTTTATAACTTAAAATATCTTTAAACACTTTATTTTTATTTAAAATGATTTTTATAATATTAAAATCATTTTTAAACTAAATTATTTAATATAATTATTAAATAAATTTAATATCATTAATAAATAAATAATTAATAAAATTTTCCTTTAAATATTGAAAGTTATATTTTATAACTTAAAATATTTTTAAATACCTTATTATTATTTAAAATGTTTTTAATATAATAAAATCAATTTTAATTTATTTATTTAATTCATTTATTAAATAAATAAATTATCATTAATAATAATTTTAATGAAATTTATCACAAAATATAAAATGTTATAAAAATAAATAAAAATATTTTTATTAAATATAATTTAAATGATTTTAAATGATATAAAGTTTTAAAATATTTTTAAATAAATAATTTAATATAATAATTAAATAATTAAATATCTTTTAATATTTCAAAAATAAATTAATTATTTATGAAATATATTAAAATTATTATTTCTATTTTTAATCTTTAAAATAATTTTTAATAATTTATTTTTATTTTAATAATTAAAAACTAATTTTTATAAATTTTTAATAATAATACAATTTTTTATAATAAAATGTCGCTAAAGACCATCTTCTATAGCGACATTCGTGTATAGGTCTTTTCATGTTCATCATGAAAACCTAGAACATTCATGCAGTTTGAGGGACTTAGTTTGACCAAAATTAAATCGAGTTATATTGTGTTTCGGGAGATCTATTACCTTGATCTTGTAGTACTAGTGTAATACTACAAGAACCAACAACAAACAACATGAACAAATCACATAACAAGAAAGAGATCGATCGCATTCAAAATAGTCGTTGCAGAGTTGTTATTCATTTTCTAGGTTACTCGAAATGAAGAACGATTCGATCGCATCATATTGAGCTTCCACAACATGTGATCTAAGTGTTGTTTAGTGATATAAAAGTTTCATATAGTACCCAACCAACATGTAACTTAAGAGATCTATTACAAAACATCAACAAAAAAAAAACATAATAAAGAAGATTTGTCCGAATCAAACCATGTCGAAGTTACGCCATGAACTTTTCGGGTTACCCGTAAAGCTCATCCGTGAACCTTCCCGCTTTGTTTGACCATCCCCAAATCTCGTATGTTTGTTATAAAAGCGATCTAAGAGAATTAACATGTAGTATAACTACCATACTATAACTTTAATGCAACAACAACATAAATCAACAAAAGTTTACAAGATCGAGAGGCTAAAAGTCTTGTCGAATCGATTTCGGCGCTTTTTAAGGTTACCCAAAATGCCAGTCATGGCGGTCAACGACTTTTGAACTCGATTATCTTGTAACTGTTTATGATATGAACTTGATTCTTGATCCAGATCAAAGAGCTCATAGCATACTACAAGAATAAACTTTCAAACAACAAAAATATTAACGATCACAATCGACATACAAGGTCCACATTCATTGTGAGACAACAAAAATTATTTTTCCAGATTTTTGAAGAACATCAAATCCGAGCCCTATAGATGTTATGGATCTAACATCTATCAACCCAGATCATCATTATACACCATAAACAACTTATTAAAACACGTAATCATAACATCTAACAATGATCAATGGTCGATTTTAAGTTAGGGTTTATACTTTACTTTGATCAATCTTGATCTTAGGTTTACGATATGATATAGATGTTAGTGGGGCTTGATTTGTTGGGGACCGATATGCCTTATAATTTCGTTGGTTTTGAGTGGAGAGAGATTAGTGGAGATCAAGTGCAAAAATGAGCTAAAATGGGACTTTTCTCTCTCGATCTATTTATATAATGTCAGAATGAATGAATGGTGAGATATGTTGGTTGATTTGTGGTCAGATTTAGTCACATTGAGAAGTCAAGGTTGGTCAACAACTCCAAAGTCTCCAACACTTGGCAAAATCCAATAAAAATGCACAAAAGGTAAAAAGGGTCATTTAGCTTTTAATTTTTAATAGCAAAATTGTAAACTTGACAAACCCCAGGGTTTGACCCTTAGGGTTTAACCTAAGGTTTAACACAAAATTAATTTCTAGTTTTTCATTTTAGGTTTAAATTAAAATAAAATAAAATTAGTTTCTAAAAATAGAAATTTAGGTTTATTAATTAGTTAGGTTTTCTAATTACATTATACTTGAACATTAGGTTTAAAATTCACTAATTATAATTAACCTTGCTAATTTAGCAATTAGGGTTTATAATTTTGATAATTAGAATCACCAAATTACAATTAGGGTTTCTAATTATTAAATTAGTGTTCTAGATATTAGGGTTTTAAGTTACTAATTAGATTTTCATAATTAGCAATAAACTCTACTATACATGATATTAATCACATTAACACAATTTTTTGAATGATCATAAACCCCAATTTAGGTTTCAAGTTAGGTTTTAATTTTAAATTAGGATTTTATAATTAGGGTTTTCTAAAGATTAATTAGGTTTCTAGATTTTAATTAGGTTTACCTAATTAATCATTTATACACACAACATAAATCATATAAATATGCTTATATAATATTCTTGAATTTCCCATTCAAATTTAAAATATAGGTTAAACAAATTAATGCTATGGTTTTGACATTATACACCATAATTGATCAACCATTATCAATACGTATATATTATACATATTTATAAGCATCGAAAAATAAAAAATATTAATTAATATTATATTATTATTCTTATTCCTTGATCAAAATCTAAAATTGGGTTTGATTCCATATCGATTTACCTTTTTTATTTAAAATTATTAATTAAGTTAAAATAATTAACTTAATTAATCTAACATAAATTTATATAATAAAATAAAATAATAATTTATAATAATTCTAATATGTATATATATAAATACGCATTACCTAACTTAGTTTTTATCTTTTAAATATAATAACATATAAGTAATAAGATTATTTTATCGATTAAAAAATACATATCACAATTCATCGCTTATATAATCTTTTATAAAAAAGACATAACCTAATCACATTGCCACTTATGTTCAATAATCATCGATCACAAACAAACATTAATACAACAAAAAATATCATAAGTTAATATTAAATTAATTTTGAAATCATTTCCAAAATGTTAAACAACTTTATCTAAAAAAATTATTGGAGTCCAAGACTTTATAAAACAATTAAAATATATGAAATAATTATCATTCATATTATTTTTAAATTACTTATAATAATTTTAAAAACATTATTATAATTTATCGCTTAATTTTCAAACAATATTAATCCTTATTAAATTATTTTAAATATTAAATAATTCTATTATCATTAATATTTAATTAATATTAAACTATTAATGAAACCATTTCAAAATATTAAAGTTATTTATAATAACTTCAAATATTTTAAAGTATTAATATTACCCTTAAATGATTTTTTTAAATAATTAACATTAATATTAAAGTATTAATGTATTATTTATCAAAATATTAAAAGTCATTATTTATAACTTAAAATATTTTTAATTCATTTATATCCTTTTTAAATGATTTTTAAATTAATAAAACCATTTTAAAACTATTTATTTAATATAATTATTAAATAAATTTAATATCATTAATAATAAATTAATAATCATTAAATTATTAATGAAATTATCCTTTAAATATTAAAAGTTATATTTTATAACTTAAAATATCTTTAAACACTTTATTTTTATTTAAAATGATTTTTATAATATTAAAATCATTTTTAAACTAAATTATTTAATATAATTATTAAATAAATTTAATATCATTAATAAATAAATAATTAATAAAATTTACCTTTAAATATTGAAAGTTATATTTTATAACTTAAAATATTTTTAAATACCTTATTATTATTTAAAATGTTTTTTAATATAATAAAATCAATTTTAATTTATTTATTTAATTCATTTATTAAATAACTTAATTATCAATAATAATTTATTAATGAAATTTATACAAAATATTTATAAAAAAAAACTTAAAATATTTTCTTGTAAAAGTATTAAAATTTTAAATTTTATAATCATTTTAAAATAATTTATTTATTTAATAATTAAATTTTTGTAATATTTCAAAAAATTAATTTATGAAATTTTAAATGATTAAAACTAATTTTATTTAAAATATTTTTAATATTTTTTGTAAATTTAATAATTAAAAGAATTAAATTATTTAATAATAATACAATTTTTTTATAATAAAATGTTTAAAGACTCACATATATGGAGTTCTTGAGGCTCAAGAACACTAGAATATTCATGCGAAGATCGAGATAACAACTTTTGATAAAATTAAGTCTCGGTGTATTGTGTTTTCGGGAAAGCTAAAGGTTGATCTTGTAGGCATATAGTGTAATACTACAAGAACCAACAATCAACATGATCAAACAACATAAAAACCAAAGAGATCTAAGCATTCAAAATAGTTGTGAGAAATGTTATTCATTTCTAGGTTGCTCGAAATGAAGAACGATTCGATCGCGCTTTATATTGAGCTTCAACATGTATCTAAGTGATGGTTTAGTGTTATAAAAGTTTCATATAGTACCCAACATGTAATATGAAGAGATCCATTACATAACATCACATAACAACAACAAAACCGTAATAATAAGATCGTTCGATCAAACCATGTGAAGTTATTTAACTGAAGTTTTTTGGGTTACCCAGAAAGCTCATCCGTGAACTTCCGACTTGGTTTGACCATCCTTCAAATCCACAATGTTTGCAATATAAGAGATCTAAAAGCATTAACATGTAGTATAACTACCATACTAAAACTTGAATACAACAACAAGCATAAATAAACAAACCATAAGATCGAGGCGATAAAAGTCTTGTCGAGGCGTTCGGGCGGTTTCGGGTTGCCCAAAATACTTGGTCAAGGGCGGTCAACGTGGTTTGAACACTCATAATCTTGTAACTTTTATGATATGATTTGGACTTGATTAAAGTTCCAGAAGAGCCTACACTACATACTACAACTTTAAATTTCAAAACACAAAAAATTAAAGATCACAGCGGAGATATTACAAGGTCCGACATTCATTGTTGAGACAACAAAAAAATATTTTCCAGATTTTGAAATCTTCAAACCGAGCCTCTAGATATTATGGATCTAACATCTATCAAACCAGATCATCATTATACACTACATAAACAACTTATTTAAAATTAACGTAATCATAACATCTAACATACCAATCATGATCGATTTTAAGTTAGGGTTTATACCTCTTGTGATAAAATTTGATCTTGGCTTTACGATCATATTATGGGTGATAGTGGGGCTTGATGTTATGATTGATCTAGCTTAGGAAATTTCGTTGGTTTTGAGTGGAGAGAGTTTAGTTAAGTGTTTGTAAGAAAAATGAGCAAATAATCACTTTTTCTCTCCAATTATATTTATATCAATTAGATGCAATGAATTGGAGATATGTCAAAATTTGAGTTGCTCTAAATTATTGAGCATAAGAAGTCAATAGTTGGTCAACAACTAAAGTCCAAGTACCCAAAATTGCAAAACCTAATAAAAATGCGTGAAAAAGGGCAAAAGGGTCATTTAGCTTTTGTTTTTAAATGGCAAAATCATGTAAACTTGGCAAACCCTTAGGGTGTGACCCTTAGGGTTTAACCCCAAGGTTTTCCACAAATTAGATTTTACGATTTCATTTTAGGGGTTTAAAATAAAATAAAATTAGTTTCAAAAATATAAATTAGAGTTTATTAAATAAAATTAGTTTTCTAATTACATTACTTGAACATTTAGAGATTAGAGTCCACTAATTAGTATTAGGGCTTATAATTTACAATTAGGGTTATCAAAAAGTAATTGGGTTTCAATTTACTAACTAATTTAGGTTTCTAATTTTCAAATTAGTGTTTCTAGTTAATTAGGGTTTAAGTTAAAAATTAAAAAGGGTTTTCCAAATTAACATAAAATCCTATAAAAAACACCACATAAATCATATAACACAATTACTACAACAAGTATTAAACGCGTATTTACTATCAAACTAGGTTTTAATCAATTAATATTAGGGTTTTGAATTAGGTTACTCCATAATTGACCAAACATTATTAATCATTTCCCACACATGCATAGACGTATTCATAGCATCGAAATAAAAATAACATTATATTAATATTCTCTTTCCTTATTCCAAAAATTTAGGGTTTGGATTCCATATCCGATATATCTTTCATATACATACCATTATTAATTAAGTTATAATAATCAACTTAATTAATCTGAAATAAATTCATATAACAAAATAATTATTATAATAATTCTATAATCATTTCCTACATTATTTGATTAATATAATAATCATATTTTCATGGAAAAAAATTATAAAAACATTTTTACTATAAAATTAATTATTATAAGAATATAATTTATAATGATTAAAATAATTCTAATAAAATTATTTACAATAATTAATGTAATAAATAAATTTTATTTATCACATATATACATATATATGTATATATATAAATACACATTACCTAGCACATAATTCCACCTTTATAAATAAAGAAAAAAATTATTCGCAAAATTTCTGATTTAATTATATAGAAAATATCTGGTTATTACATTCACCCTCCCTTATAACGATTTTGTCCCCGGAATCACCGTTTTAAAAACTATACATACCAGGGTACATAGCATACACAGTCATTACAAGTAGATCTCGATCATAATTAATATTAAATTATTAATGAAACCATTGTCAAAATGTTAAAGTTATTTATAATAACTAAAAATATTCTTATTACCCTTAAATGATTTTTAAAACAATTAAAATTATTTTGAAATAATTACCATTAATATTTAATTATTAATTTCTTATTTATCAAAATATTAAAAGTCATTAATTATAACTTAAAATATTTTTAAAGTATTAATATTACCCTTAAATTATTTTCAAAATAGTTAAAATCATTTTAAATAATTATCATTAATATTTAATTATTAATGTCTTATTTATCAAAATATTAAAAGTCATTAATTATGACTTCAAATATTTTAAATTATTAATATTACCCTTAAATAATTTTTAAAACAATTAAAATCATTTTTAAATATTTATCTTTAATATTAAAGTATTAATGTATTATTTATCAAAATATTAAAAGTCATTAATTATATCTTAAAATATTTTTAATTCCTTTTATTCCTTTTTAAATGATTTTTTTGAATCAATAAAAACATTTTTAAACTATTTATTTAATATAATTATTAAATAAATTTTAATATAATAAATTAATAATCATTAAATTATTAATTTATCTTTAAATATTAAAAGTTATATTTTATAAGTTAAAATATTATTAAAACTTTTATTTTCATTTAAAATGATTTTTATAATATTAAAATCATTTTCAAACTATTTTATTTAATATAAGTATTAAATAAATCTAATATCATTAATATTAAATAATTATTGAAATTTTCCTTAAAATATTAAAAGTTATGTTTTATAACTTAAAATATTATTAAACCTTATTATCATTTAAAATGATTTTTAATATAATAAAATCATTTTAATTTATTTATTTAATTCATTTAATAATTAAATTAAATATCAATAATATTCAAATAAATACTAATATTTATGAAAAATATATAAAAGTATATAAAAGTTAATTTTATAACTTAAAATAATTTTAAAATAAATTTTGTAATTTTCAAAAATTAATTTCTAATTTTAAATGATTTTTCGATTTTATTTCTATTTTTAATCATTTTCCGAAATTAGATAATTAAAAGAATTAAATCAGTCAATGTAGCCTTTAGCGACGCTTTCTATCGCTGATGGAGTTCTTGAGGCTCAAGAACACTCGTAATATGCCGATGTCGAGATAACAACTTTGACAAAGATTAAGTCTCGATTGTATTGTGTTTTCGGGAAAGCTAAGGTGTCGATCTTGTAGTACATAGTGTAATACTACAAACTCCAACAATCAACATGATCAAACAACATAAAACCAACGAGATCTAAGCATTCAAAATAGCTTGTCGAGTATGTTCTTCATTTCTAGGTTGCTCGAAATGAAGAACGATTCGATTCGCTTTACTTTTGAGCTTCTACAACATGTAATTTTGGTGATGGTTTAGTGTTATAAAACTTGTAGTGTGTAGCCAACATGTATATGAAGAGATCCATTACATAACATCACTATAACAACAACATAATCGCCATAAACTGTCCGATCAAACCATGTCAGAAGCCACTAACTTGAGTTTGCTGGGTTACCCAGAAAACTCAACCCATGAACTTCCGGCTTGGTTTGACCATCCTTCAAATCCACACTGTTTGCAATATAAGAGATCTAAAAGCATTAACATGTAGTATAGCTACCATACTAAATCTTGAATACAACAACAAGCACCAATAAACAAAAACGTGCAAGATCGAGGGCGATAAACATGCTTTGTCGAGGCGTTGCAGAACATTTCGGTTATTTAAATTACTTGGTAAAGGCCAGTCAACGTGGTTTGAACACTCATAACGTGTAACCTGTACATGATCTGGACTTTATTAAAGTTCCAGATCCAAGCCTACACTACATACTACAACTTTAAACTTTCAAAACACAAAAAGCATTAACTATCACGGAGATATTTGGTGCATCATTCATCGAGAGACAACGAAAAATATTTTCCAGATTTTTGAAATCTTCAAATCCGAGCCTCTAGATGTTATGGATCTAACATCTAGCAACCCAGATCATCATTATACACTATATACAACACTTTTTAACACTTAATCATAACAACTAACATACCAAGCATGATCAGATTCTAGGTTAGGTTTTATACCTCTTGTGATAAAATTTTATTCTTGGCTTTCTGATCTGTTATGGGTGATAGTGGGGCTTGATTTATGACTGATCTAGCAAGGAAATTTCGTAGGTTTTGAGTGGAGAGAGTTTAGTTAAGTGTTTGTAAGAAAAATGAGCAAATGATCACTTTTCTTTCTCCAATTATATTTACATCAATTAGATGCAATTAAATTGGGAGAAAAAAAATTTGAGTTGTGTTGAATTATTGAGCATGAGGAAGTCAATAGTTGGTCACCAACTAAAGTCTTAGCAAAAATTGCAAGCAACCTAATAAAAAACGTGAACAAGGGCATTATGGTCATTTAGCTTTTGTTTTTAAATGACAATCTTGTAAACTTGGCAAACCCTTAGGGTGTGACCCTTAGGGTTTAACCCTAAGGTTTTCCACAAATTAGATTTCTACGATTTCATTTTAGGGTTTAAAATAAAATAAAATTAGTTTTCCAAAATATATAAATTAGAGTTTACTAAACAAAATTAGTTTTCTAATTACATTACTTGAACATTTAGGGATTAGAGTCCACTAATTAGTATTAGGGCTTATAATTTACAATTAGGGTTATCAAAAAGTAATTAGGGTTTCAATTTACTAATTAGGGTTACTAATTTTCAAATTAGTGTTTCTAGTTAATTAGGGTTTCCAAAAATTAAAAAGGGTTTTCCAAATTAACATAAAATCCTATAAAACACCACATAAATCATATAACACAATTACTACACCGTATTAAACGCGTATTTAACTATCAAACTAGGTTTTAATCAATTAATATTAGGGTTTTGACTTGCTACTCCATAATTGACCAAACATTATCGGTCCACACATGCAGTACGTATTCATAGCATCGAAATAAAAATAACATTATATTAATATTCTCTTTCCTTATTCCAAATCCAAAATTTAGGGTTTGGATTCCATATCTGATATATCTTTCATATACATACCACTATTAATTAAGTTATAATAATCAACTTAATTAATCTGAAATAAATTCATATAACAAAATAATTATTATAATAATTCTATAATCATTTCCTACATTATTTGATTAATATAATAATCATATTTCATGGAAAAAAAATCATAAAAATATTTTTACTATAAAATTAATTATTATAAGAATATAATTTATAATGATCAATAATTCTAATAAAATTATTTACAATAATTAATGTAATAAATAAATTTTATTTATCACATATATACATATATATGTATATATATAAATACACATTACCTAGCACATAATTCCACCTTTATAAATAAATAAAAAATTATTACATAAAATTTCGATTTAATTATATAAAAAAATATCGGGTTATTACATTCACCCTCCCTTATAAAGATTTTGTCCCCGGAATCACCGTTTTAAAACCTATACATACCAGGGTACATAGCATACACAGTCATTACAAGTAGATCTCGATCATAATTAATATTAAATTATTAATGAAATCATTGCCAAAATGTTAAAGTTATTTATAATAACTAAAAATATTCTTATTACCCTTAAATGATTTTTAAAACAATTAAAATCATTTTGAAAAATAATTACCATTAATATTTAATTATTAATTTCTTATTTATCAAAATATTAAAAGTCATTAATTATAACTTAAAATATTTTTAAAGTATTAATATTACCCTTAAATAATTTTCAAAATAGTTAAAATAATTTTTAAATAATTATCATTAATATTTAATTATTAATGTCTTATTTATCAAAATATTAAAAGTCATTAATTATGACTTCAAATATTTTTAAATTATTAATATTACCCTTAAATGATTTTTAAAACAATTAAAATCATTTTAAATAATTATCTTTAATATTTAAGTATTAATGTATTATTTATCAAAATATTAAAAGTCATTAATTATAACTTAAAATATTTTTAATTCCTTTAATTCCTTTTTAAATGATTTTTTTGAATCAATAAAAACATTTTTAAACTATTTATTTAATATAATTATTAAATAAATTTAATATCAAATTATTAATGAAATTTACCTTTAAATATTAAAAGTTATATTTTATAAGTTAAAATATTATTAAACTCTTTTATTTTCATTTAAAATAATTTTTATAATATTAAAATCATTTTCAAACTATTTTATTTAATATAAGTATTAAATAAATCTAATATGATTAATATTTAATAATTATTGAAATTTTCCTTAAAATATTAAAAGTTATGTTTTATAACTTAAAATATTATTAAACCTTATTATCATTTAAAATGATTTTTAATATAATAAAATCATTTTTAATTTATTTATTTAATTCATTTAATAATTAAATTAAATATCAATAATATTCAAATAAATACTAATATTTATGAAAAATATGTAAAAGTATTAAAAGTTAATTTTTATAACTTAAAATAATTTTTAAAATAATTTTGTAATTTTCAAAAATTAATTTCAAATTTTAAATGCTTTTTCGATTTTATTTCTATTTTAATCATTTTAGGAAATTAGATAATTAAAAGAATTAAATCAGTCAATGTAACCTTTAGCGACGCTTTCTGTCGCTGATGGTATTCTTGAGGCTCAAGAACACTTTATATGCCCGAGATCGAGATAACTTTGACCAAGATTAAGTCTCGATTGTATTGTGTTTCAGGAAAGCAAAGGTCGAGATCTTGTAGACATAGTGTAATACTACAAACTCCAACAATCAACTTGATCAAACAACATAAAACCAACGAGATCTAAGCATTCAATGAAGTATGGGAAGAGCATGTTCTTCATTTCTAGGTTGCTCAGAAATGAAGAACAGTTCGACTGCCTTACTTTGAGCTTCTACAACATGTAATTCTGGTGATGGTTTAGTGATATAAAACGTGTAGTGTGTAGCCAACATGTATATGAAGAGATCCATTACATAACATCACTATAACAACAACATAATCGCCATAAACTGCCCGATCAAACCATGTCAGAAGCCACTAACTTGAGTTTGCTGGGTTACCCAGAAAACTCAACCCGTGAACTTCCGGCTTGGTTTGACCATCCTTCAAATCCACACTGTTTGCAATATAAGAGATCTAAAAGCATTAACATGTAGTATAACTACCATACTAAAACTTGAATACAACAATAAGCACCAATAAACAAAAACGTGCAAGATCCAAGGCCAATAAACACATTGTCAGAGCGTTCTAGGCGGTTTCTGGGCTGCCCAGAATTTCTTGGTCAAGGCCAGTCAACGTGGTTTGACCACTCATAATGTGTAACCTGTACATGATCTGGACTTGATTCAAGTTCCAGATCCAAGCCTACACTACATACTACAACATTAAACTTTCAAAACACAAAAAGCATTAACGATCGCGAAGATATTAGGTCTGACATTCATTTTCAGACAACCAAAAAATATTTTTCCAGATTTTTGAAATCTTCAAATCCGAGCCTCTAGATGTTATGGATCTAACATCTAGTAACCCAAATCATCATTATACACTACATACAACATATTTTAACACTTAATCATAACATCTAACTGTTAGGTTTGTAATATTCAAGAACGCAATCAAATTGCAAAAATAATGCGGAAACGTGTAAAAATTAGAGTTTAAAAATTTTTACAAACCATATACCCGGATCACCCTTTATGCACAATTATTAATTAAACGAAAAAGATGAATAAGAAACATACCCTTGAAGATCCGAGCTTCCTCAGGTACAAGTTCACCTCCAATCCTTTTCGCGTTCAACTTGAATCCACCGGGTTTGGTTCCTTCCTTTGATAAACGTTAGCCACCCAAGTGTTTGGCCTCTAGAGGTGATCCACCAAGGAAGAAGAAGGATTCAAGAAGATGGGTGGTTGGCTAAACCCTAGTTTTTCTATCTCTATAGAAAAGGAGCGTACTCTCCACCTATTGAAATTATCACGTCTTCTTAATATCTGATATAAGACTCCTCTTATAAAGATATCAAGTAACCCTATTAAAATAAGGTATTATTTAATTAAACCCTTTTAATTAAAGGGCTTCCCTAATCTTATTAGGGATAATTAATTAAACTCCTTTAACTAATTTTCCTCCTAATCCTATTAGGAATAAATGAGTGTACTTATATTAAATTAATTCCTAAACTCTTTTAGAAATTAAAATAATAATAATTGTAATAATATTAATAAGACTCCTCTTATTAATTTATATTTAATATTTCTAAAATATTAAATAATAAATATTAAGCTATTTAATTTATTCTATCACCATAGATTAAATTAAATATACTTAACTATATTATTACGATTATGCCATTAACTCTTAAATAATTATTCTTTTTTTTGGTGTGACCCTTTAGGTTCTTCATATTAAACCGGTTGTGAATAAATCAATTAGAACAATTTTAATCTTATTTAAATAAATAAATTAAATAATTAATTTATTTAAATAAATAATATTTATTCTCTGATAGAGATAAGCCTCCCTAGCGATCAGCGACTTTCCGGATAATATAGATTTCAACATTAATCATTAAAGAACCTTTGAGTAAATAGTTACAAAAGACAATTCAATCCTTCCACTATACAATGTCCCAATTAAATATAAGACATGGAATTCTTTGTCAAGTCTTATTTTATTTAATTATATGTATTTCGATCCTTAAATGCACAACTCAAATAATGCAAATTAGAAACTCCTTTCTAATTTCATTACGCTTTGCCAAGGACTCTTTGGGTTGTCATTTATCGAATCACATAGGACATTTCTCTTCTTTTAATAAGTGGTAGATTCTTTATTGATCATACATTTTCTCCATGTACAACTTATTATACCCAAGCATACCCTTTGATATACCCTAAGGGTCTTAAGGAATAAGTCAAAGTATAACTCATCATACACAAGATACTATGATGATCTCAAGTCCAAGGATCACTAGACTACTATCACTACAGAATTCTATTATTAACAGCAAGTAAAACTCCATTAGGTATTCCTTAGCGAGCCACGTTCGATTGAAATTATTCTCTAATAAGCACCTACATACTTGCTTTAGTGTCTCCACACAAATGATCATGAGATCAATCATCCTCATCCAATGAGCAAGCAACGTATGTACCAATCTATCCGGATTCACTAATCCCCAATTTAGTAATCCAATGATTGGGAACTATTTTAGTTTTAAGCTTTCTAAGAATTTAGATCTCATTAGAATGATCATCATCATTATTCTAAAAGCATTGCTTAAAACTATGGGTTTATCACATATTATAAAATAGCATCATGTAGATAATTAAAAGCCTTTAATAAATTAATACTTTTTATTAATAAATGAATAAGATTGTTACAAAGTATATGCTTTATCATCAAACATGATTGGCTTGTGTGCATACTACTTTCAATCTCCCACTTGCACTAAAGCCAATCGTCATGGTATCTCATACTCTTTTTCTCTAAGTGACTATTATCCTGCTGTTGGATAAGCTTTAGTTAATGGATATGTAATGTTGTTCATGAGAGTCCACTATCTTTATAGTGATTTTCCATCTTTCAATGATTCTAATAATCAAATGAAAGTGCTCTGACACATGTTTAGATCCAAGATGAGACTTAGGAACTATTCCTAGTTACAGTAATGAACTTTTAATCCAAACAATCAACTTGCGACTTCATTTATAGCTATATACTTTGTCTTTATCACTAAACCAAGCAACTCTTTTTTGTTTGGAACCTTTTCAATTCATCGCACCTTTATTCAAGATAACGCTTTACCTTAAAGTGGATTTTTCGTCATCTTAGTGCATAAGAAAACTTGAGTCTGTTAAGCCCTCTAGTTTTAATTTAGACCCACCATGAATATGATCACATCCTTAGTGCTTGGGTTAAGCACTTTAAGATATTTTCAACGACTCATAGTGAACTTCTCCGAGAATATGGTGATCAACATCGGTCTCGTATATTTCATTGCATACATGATAGTCACTCATGCGACCTCTCTTTTCGAGAGTGCGTGGGGACTATTAAGAGAGATACACTCCATAGCTCATCTACATGAGACATCTCTTGGAGTTTGCCATGCTAAACGACTTTAGCATCAAATGAATATATCGTTCCTTGGGTTAAGTTGAGCATCCTTTTAAATCTATCTATATAGATTTGCATCCCCAATAATGATACTCTTCCCAAATCATTCATGGAGGATTGTTTGAACAACTTTATCTTTCTTGATTGTAGCATTGGTATGTAATTCCTCATCGTAGTAGTATATCAACATATAATACTAGAAATTTCAAGACGCTCCCACTTACCCTTTTTACACACTAAAACTCTTACCTCATCAGATGTAACTCGGATCATCATCTTCTATGATCGTACCTCATCATCATCATCCATGATGAATCCATACCTCTAGGTATCTTTCAAGACTATTTGATTTACGATTGATTTGTGCCAGGTACAATGGTCTATCTCTGAGTTCCTCTTATTTGACTTATAGTGTTTTGTGGTTCTTGAACTTTTCAAGATCTATTATCCTCCCACTAGCCCTTCAATAATAAACACATTTATCTTAGAAGGCGTGTTTCGCAACAAACACCTTTTTTGCTAAGTAGGATTATAGAACATATACCCTAAACTTACTTTAGGATGTCCCACAAATTGTACTTGTCAAATCTTGTCCTAAGCTTATCCTTTGAAACCTTTTCACATAAGTTGGACAACCCCTTATCTTAACATACTTAAGATTAGGAATCCTTCCCATCCATAACTTTTATGGAGTCTTGAAATTTGGATTTTGAGGTTACCTTTTTAAGTAGATATGCATTGCCATTTCTAGGACATGATCCTAGAAGGATCTTTGGAATGTCGGTAAAATCATTTTGGACCGTACCATGTTCAACAAGGTATGATTTTCCTTGAGATACATCAATCAATTATTGCGTGATCGAGGATGTGTCCATTATGAGAAAACCATTTGAGATGATCCGAAACTTATTGCACAAGTATTTATTCCTTGATCTAATCAAAGAATCTTTATACATTGCCAATTTGTTTCACTTCTGAATTCTTTAACCTTTCAAATAATTCACACTTGTATTTTATCAAATGCACACATTCAACTCTTTGAATGATCATCTCCTTTTTCTTATACTAATTTGTTCAATATGCAAAATTATTTTTATGTAAGTCAAGTATACTAAATCTATTAAGTAATATTCTAGTTCTACACAAAACATTATTATTATAAATAGAACAACAATTGTTCTTAAATATAATACCAAAGATTTTATTGTCCAACAATAAAATGGAAATAATATTTTTTAACAAGAAATGGAATACAATAACAACTTATTGACTTAATAGATTTGCCCGTAGGCATTGCTAAACCATAAGTTTCTATGGCTAATGTAGCAACCTTTGCTTCATTTCCCACACATAAGATTACTTATCTTTGTTTAACTTTCTACTTCTGCTTGGTCCCTTCATAAATCTATATTTATGAGAACCAAAGTCGGTATCCAATACCCAAGTAGAACCTTGACTTAAAGAAAAATTATTTTAAATCATGAACAAATTTGTATTTGTAACCAAAACTTCACTAAGCTTCTTTGGTTAGCCTCTGCAAGATGCTTCTCATGATTTCTTTCCGATTTGTCCGGGCTTATTGCGGTGGAAGAAAACTCCTTTGCTATCCATATCAGTTTTGTTCTTATTATCCTTTGTTTTTGCCTTTCTATATACCTTCTTTGAATCGTTCTTCTTTTCAGAAGATCCTTTGGCCCCTACCAGTAAGACTTGATCTTTCTTGGTTGGAAAGTGACTCTCAACATTTTTCAATATGTTAAGCAAATCAGCGAAGCTGATATCTAGCTTGTTCATATGAAAAATTCACAACAATTGTGAAAGGAGTCCGGGAGTGAGTGCAAGATCAAATCTTGGCTCAACTCTCCATCCGTGACAAAACTCATTGTCTAATTGATCAATCAAATTGATAATGTTAAGGACTTTTATCATCTCTTTCAGTAGTGTCATCGGTTATTCTAGATCGGAAGAGCTCCTTAGATATCTCGATATCTATCACCCCTACTTTCCTCACCATCAACTACTTGATGTGCGGGAATATAGTAGAAGCATCCATAGTTTCATCTTGACGGCAAGCTCGTTACTTTCATAGATGCTGAGCATGATGCATTGAGCTAATTGTGCATCATCTTGCCACTTTCTAAAAGTAGCAATCTCTTCCTCGGAGGCATTATGCGCAACCATTGCGAGGATAGGCGTATTAAGGACATAAGATAGTTTTTCAAATTTATGATGAGAACTATTCTCAAATTCCTTTACCAATCTGTTTAATTCGGTCAGGTTAAATAACATCTAATATGCTTTATAGTGATAGTAATTTAAACATTGTAAATTCTGTAAATGAATTTGTAATTAACAACATTTTAGCATACATTCTTTTATTAGTGACCAAAATAAATTAGGTCTTCTTTTAAATTGGTACCTCCCACTATTTTCATCAAACTATATTACCCTCACTAATATAGTTCGGCAAAATCTAATTAAAGATTTGCTAGTGAGAATAAGGATCTCATTTCAAATGTATATAGTCTTGTGGTGACACAACAAACTATATATAAATAAATAGGTAGACAACTTTTGTCAATTACATCAACTATGCAACTCCTTTTCTTTTTGCCTCTTAGATTATTTTGATCAAGTGGTGGCACATCAGAATCAAAATTATCCAAGTTAAGTCCGACCTAGCACTCCATATATTCAAAAAGAAAAATATCATCCTTGTGGTGACACAACAAAATAATATTGTTCAATTTTCTTTATAAGCATCAAATGTGATAAATTAACATCTTAAATACTTAATACTTGCCTTGTGGTAACACAACAAACTCATATTAAATATTTAATACTCTATTAATTTTATCATGCTAGAAAGCGACGTTCGATATTCCAAATATCTTTGAACGCTTAGGACTTAATATAAAAATTTGAGGGTTTGTTATTAATTTGTCTCTCATCTTGTTTATTAGCGCACGTATATATATATAAAATACGCGTTATATTAATGAACATGCGAAGCATGTTTGCATAATATATAATATATATAGTATAAGCATGCACATATAGAATACTATATTCTACTCGGATTGATTATGGACTTTTATTCTAGTTTGGTTCACTAGAGCCACCAAGTGAACCAAAAGGTCAAACCCTAGGGGTGCAAGAAATAATATTTAAATATAACTATTACATTTAAACCCGGGCTCCATTACAAATGGGTCTTCACGCGCTCCTTGCTCCTTGATCTCCAATTCTTCAAAATTTATTCTAACTATTCCTATTACAAAACTAATTAAAATAAATAGAAACCTTGATCAACAGTCAAAGGGAAGTACATAGGAGAGAGATAGAATTTACATTAAGAAAAATTAAAGAAGACGAGGTACGCAGACCCCATTTAATAAAACCCATACATTCATGCATCCAACTAAAATAAAATCCAATCGCATTGGTCAATAGTCCATAATCAATCCCATTTATTATCATACACATCACCATATGCATCAATAAATAACATTCATCTCATAAATAATAAACATTTAATATATATATTGATATCATTTAATGGGCAAATTTAGTTAGTATAAAATCTAATTTTGAATCAAAATAAACTCCTTTATTTTAATCCAAATTTAAATCAAAATAAAACTATTTTATTTTAATTTATCAATTTTGAATAAAATAAACTATTTTATTTTAATCAAAATTTTAATCAAAATAAACTCCTTTATTTTAATTAATTATGGAATCCAATTCCATGTAATAAAAATAACTCCTTTATTAAAAGGAAACAGATTCTCTCTCTATTCACAAATAAACTCCTTTATTTTGAATATATGAAATCTTATTTCATATCTAAATAAACTCCTTTATTTAAGGAAAGACTGATTCTTTTTCCTATTCACAAATAAACTCTTTTATTTTGAATAATATGAAATCATATTTCATATCTAAATAAACTCCTTTATTTAAGGAAAGACAGATTCTTTTCAACTTCAATTAGTTATCATGGAATCCAATTCCAACTCTAATTAGTTAGCATGAAATACAATTTTAAAATTAAAATAAACTTTTATTTTAATTATAAAATTATTAAGAATATTATATATATATATATATATATAATATAACCAGTATATTCTTGTATACTACTTTAATATAAATATATTAAATATAATATATATTAACGTAGTTATGCAACATATAGGTACTACCACGTTAATATCTGTTAACAGGAGATGATTACTTGTAAAGAATATATATATAGTATAACGTAATATTATATATATACCATGTGATTTAAAGCATGTGCTCCTTTACGTGCACTAATGGAACAATAAAACCGAATTGGGTAAACAAGCCTCGCGAATCACGAATTTATTTATTTATTTTAAATTTTATACAATAAAATTATGCCCAATTAAATTGTTCTAAACACATATCAATATACATATCAAATTAAAATAATTAATAATTTGCATAATGGTTTGGCTCTCGATGCCCTTCGTTAGGTTTGTAATATTCAAGAACGCAATCAAATTGCAAAAATAATGCTAAAGCGTGTAAAAATCGAGTTTAAAAAATTTTTACAAACCATATACCCGGATCACCCTTTATGCACAATTATTAATTAAACGAAAAAGATGAATAAGAAACATACCCTTGAAGATCCGAGCTTCCTCAGGTACAAGTTCACCTCCAATCCTTTTCGCGTTCAACTTGAATCCACCGGGTTTGGTTCCTTCCTTGATAAACGTTAGCCACCCAAGTGTTTGGCCTCTAGAGGTGATCCACCAAGGAAGAAGAAGGATTCAAGAAGATGGGTGGTTGGCTAAACCCTAGTTTTTCTATCTCTATAGAAAAGTAGCGTACTCTCCAACTATTGGAATTATCACGTCTTCTTAATATCTCATATAAGACTCCTCTTATAAAGATATCAAGTAACCCTATTAAAATAAGGTATTATTTAATTAAACCCTTTTAATTAAAGGGGCTTCCTAATCTTATTAGGGATAATTAATTAAACTCCTTTAACTAATTTTTCCTCCTAATCCTATTAGGAATAAATGAGAGTACTTATATTAAATTAATTCCTAAACTCTTTTAGAAATTAAAATAATAATAATTGTAATAATATTAATAAGACTTCTCTTATTAATTTATATTTAATATTTCTAAAATATTAAATAATAAATATTAAGCTATTTAATTTATTCTATCACCATAGATTAAATTAAATATACTTAACTTTATATTATTACGATTATGCCATTAACTTCTTAAATAATTATTCTTCCTTTTATGGTGTGACCCTTTAGGTTCTCCATATTAAAACGGTTGTGAATAAATCAATTAGAACAATTCTAATCTTATTTAAATAAATAAATTAAACAATTAATTTATTTAAATAAATAAAATTTATTCTACAATAGGGATAAGTCTCCTAGCGATCAACAACTTTCCGGATAATATAGATTTTAATATTAATCATTAAAGAACCTTTGAGTAAATAGTTACCGTGACAATTCAATCATTCCACCATCTGATGTCCCAATTAAATATAAGGCATGGAATTCTTTGTCAAGTCTTATTTTATTTAATTATATGTATTTCGATCCTTAAATGCACAACTCAAATAATGCAAATTAGAAACTCCTTTCTAATTTCATTACGCCTTATGGCCAAGGACTCTTTGGGTTGTCATTTATCGAATCACATAGGACATTTCTCTTCTTTTATTAGAAGTGGTAGATTCTTTATTGATCATACATTATCTCCATGTACAACTTATTATACCCAAGCATACCCTTTGATATACCCTAAGGGTGCGAAGGAATAAGTCAAAGTATAACTCATCATACACAAGATACTATGATGATCTCAAGTCCAAGGATCACTTGTCTTACTATCACTCTGAGAATTCTATTGACAGCAAGTAAAACTCCATTAGGTATTCCTTAGCGAGCCACGTTCAATTGAAATTATTCTCTAATAAGCACCTACATACTTGCTTTAGTGTCTCACACAAATGATCATGAGATCAATCATCCTCATTCAATGAGCAAGCAACGTATGTACCAATCTATCCGAATTCACTAATCCCCAATTTAGTAATCCAATGATTGGGAACTATTTTAGTTTTAAGCTTTCTAAGAATTTAGATCTCATTAGAATGATCATCATCATTATTCTAAAAGCATTGCTTAAAACTATGGGTTTATCACATATTATAAAACAGCATCATGTAGATAATTAAAAGCCTTTAATAAATTAATACTTTTTATTAATAAATGAATAAGATTGTTACAAAGTATATGCTTTATCATCAAACATGATTGACTTATGTGCATACTACTTTCACTAACATACCAAGCATGATCAGATTCTAGGTTAGGTTTTATACCTCTTGTGATAAAATTTGATTCTTAGCTTTCTGATTTGTTATGGGTGATAACGGGGCTTGATTTATGACTGATCTAGCAAGGAAATTTCGTTGGTTTTGAGTGGAGAGAGTTTAGTTAAGTGTTTGTAAGAAAAATGAGCAAATGATCACTTTTCTCTCTCCAATTATATTTATATCAATTAGATGCAATGAATTGGCTGATAAAAGGGCTGAGTTGCTCTGAATTATTGAGCATGAGGAAGTCAATAGTTGGTCACCAACTAAAGTCTTAGCAAAAATTGCAAGCAACCTAATAAAAAATGTGAACAAGGGCATTATGGTCATTTAGCTTTTGTTTTTAAATGTCAATCTTGTAAACTTGGCAAACCTTAGGGTGTGACCCTTAGGGTTTAACCCTAAGGTTTTCCATAAATTAGATTTCTACGATTTCATTTTAGGGTTTAAAATAAAATAAAAATTAGTTTCCAAAAATATAAATTAGAGTTTACTAAATAAAATTAGTTTTCTAATTACATTACTTGAACATTTAGGGATTAGAGTCCACTAATTAGTATTAGGGGTTACAATTTACAATTAGGGTTATCAAAAAGTAATTAGGGTTTCAATTTACTAATTAGGGTTACTAATTTTTGAATTAGGGTTTCTAGTTAATTAGGGTATCCAAAAATTAAAAAGGGTTTTCCTAATTAACATAAAATCCTATAAAACACCACATAAATCATATAACACAATTACTACACCGTCTTAAATGCGTATTTAACTATCAAACTAGGTTTTAATCAATTAATATTAGGGTTTTGACTTGCTACTCCATAATTGACCAAACATTATCGGTCCACACATGCATTACGTATTCATAGCATCGAAATAAAAATAACATTATATTAATATTCTCTTTCCTTATTCCAAATCCAGAATTTAGGGTTTGGATTCCATATCTGATATATCTTTCATATACATACCACTATTAATTAAGTTATAATAATCAACTTAATTAATCTAAAATAAATTCATATAACAAAATAATTATTATAATAATTCTATAATCATTTCCTATATTATTTGATTAATATAATAATCATATTTTCATGAAAAAAAAAATCATAAAAACATTTTTACTATAAAATTAATTATTATAAGGATATAATTTATATTGATAAATAATTCTAATAAAAATTGTTTACAATAATTAATATAATAAATAAATTTTATTTATCACATATATACATAGATATGTATATATATAAATACACATTACCTAGCACATAATTCCACCTTTATAAATAAATAAAAAAATTATTCGCAAAATTTCTGATTTAATTATATAGAAAATATCGGGTTATTACATTCACCCTCCCTTATAAAGATTTCGTCCCCGGAATAACCGTTTTAAAACCTATACATACCAAGGTACATAGCATACATAGTCATTACAAGTAGATCTCGATCATAATTAATATTAAATTATTAATGAAACCATTGCCAAAATGTTAAAGTTATTTATAATTACTAAAAATATTCTTAAAATATTTTTATTACCCTTAAATGATTTTTAAAATAATTAAAATTATTTTTAAATAATTACCATTAATATTTAATTATTAATTTCTTATTTATCAAAATATTAAAAGTCATTAATTATAACTTAAAATATTTTTAAAGTATTAATATTACCCTTAAATGATTTTCAAAATAGTTAAAATCATTTTTAAATAATTATCATTAATATTTAATTATTAATGTCTTATTTATCAAAATATTAAAAGTCATTAATTATAACTTCAAATATTTTTAAATTATTAATATTACCCTTAAATGATTTTTAAAACAATTAAAATCATTTTTAAATAATTATCATTATTATTTAAGTATTAATGTATTATTTATCAAAATATTAAAAGTCATTAATTATAACTTAAAATATATTTTAATTCATTTAATTCCTTTTTAAATGAATTTTTTTTAATCAATAAAATTTTTTTTAAACTATTTATTTAATATAATTATTAAATAAATTTAATATCAAATTATTAATGAAATTTACCTTTAAATATTAAAAGTTATATTTTATAACTTAAAATATTATTAAACTCTTTATTTTCATTTAAAATGATTTTTATAATATTAAAATCATTTTCAAACTAATTTATTTAATATAAGTATTAAATAAATCTAATATTTTAATATTAAATAATTATTGAAATTTTCCTTAAAATATTAAAAGTTATGTTTTATAACTTAAAATATTATTAAATACCTTATTATCATTTAAAATGATTTTAATATAATAAAATAATTTTTATTTAATTTATTTAATTCATTTAATAAATAAAATAAATATCAATAATTTTCAAATAAATACTAATATTTATGAAAAATATGTAAAATTATTAAAAGTTAATTTTTATAACTTAAAATAATTTTTAAAATAATTTTTGTAATTTTCAAAAATTAATTTCTAAATTTAAATGATTTTTAGATTTTATTTCTATTTTTAATCATTTTCCGGAAATTAGATAATTAAAAGAATAAAATCAGTCAATGTAGCCTTTAGCGACGCTTTCTGTCGCTGATGGTGTTCTTGAGGCTGAAGAACACTCATATGCCAGTATCGAGTTAACAACTTTGACCAAGATTAAGTCTCAGTGTATTGTGTTTCTGGGAAAGCCAAAGGTCAGATCTTTTAGACATAGTGTAATACTACAAACTCCAACAATCAACATGATCAAACAACATAAAACCAATGAGATCTAAGCATTCAATGTAGCTTGTCAGAGCTGTTCTTCATTTCTAGGTTGCTTAGAAATGAAGAACAGTTCGACTACCTTACTTTGAGCTTCTACAACACGTAATTCTGGTGATGGTTTAGTGATATAAAACGTGTAGTGTGTAGCCAACATGTATATAAAGAGATCCATTACATAACATCACTATAACAACAACATAATCACCATAAACTGTCCGATCAAACCATGTCATAAGCCACTAACTTGAGTTTGCTGGGTTACCCAGAAAACTCAACCCGTGAACTTCCGGCTTGGTTTGACCATCCTTCAAATCCACACTATTTGCAATATAAGAGATCTAAAAGCATTAATGTGATGCCCCCAAAATAGGTATACATCACCCATTACGGTTGTCATCAATACATGCGAAGTAAACAACTACTGACTTTATTATTTACAACAAAGAAAGCGTGAGTTTAAATACAAATATTATCTTCAGACAATATCTATACTCAAATAAATCCTCATCACATTTATTGATACATTATTTTACAAAATGGTGAGGACTACTAAACAACTCTCTCTAGAACCTTCATTCCATTACCCATTCTCGACTCGTACTCGCTTATATTCTCACCTCCACGAGAAAAATGGAACAAAAGGAAAAGGGTGAGCTCAACTAGCTCAAGTAAAGAATATTATGACTAAGATAATATACAACAAATTATCGTTAGTCTTCAACAGGAAAAATCTAATAGAATACTGATAGACAACAAATTTTAAATCAATATTCAGAAGCGGAAATAATAATTCATTAGAAGAGTTAAGTAGAGAATGCAAACTACTATCTTCTATGTATGAATTTAAAAGTTCATCGTCTATCTTTTATCCCTGTAACATCAATCAATATACATCGGAATCAAATATTCATCTTTTGCACCTCTGAGCCAAAGATATTCATCGATTGGTCATGTTCATTTAAACACTGTTCATCTTTGCACTACGGGCCAAAGATATTAATCGATCGATCGTGTTCATCTCAACACTGTTCATCTTTACACTACAGGCCAAAGATATTCTTGAAATTATTCATCTTTGCACTTTCTGAGGCCAAAGATATTCATTAATATCATCATTTAAGACCGAGGATGATGAAAATATTTTTAAAGAAAGCGAATCCGGTGAAACAAAATGACAAGGATTAAGGATTAAGGATTCGTACATTGTTTTATCCATGTTCAAAAAAATACCTCAAAATAATCATAGTGGTGTAAAATTCAAGAATGATCAAAACATGGATACAATCAAAGCTAGTATCCGAATAGATATTTTGGACAAAAAGAAGAAATTTTATTTTTAAATTGAATAGTCCAGAGTATCGTGAATAGTGCTTAGTATCGTGAATAGTAACTCGACACCAAAAGATAGAAATTCCACAAAACATCTTCACGCTTCATGAATAGTACTCGTGAATAGTAACAAGTAAATAGTAACTCATGAATAGTAACTCATGAATAGTAACCCTTGAACATGAAAAAGTTCCAAATTTGATAAAAATTTCCAACCAATATTTCAAAGATAATGATATTGAAGAAATAATATCATTTGAGAAGAAAATAACATCCCTTACCTCGAAAGATCAAGACTTCTAATTTAAAAACAGGATATAGGCTATGACTTGGACTTGCTCAGTATATAGCAATACTCAAAGTATACTCAAAATACTCACAAGAATACATTTCGATAATATAGAGAGAAAACTTGATTTACGGTGTGATTTTCAATTCTAACCTAAGCACCCTATTTATAGAAATTGCTTAGAACACTGAAAGCGAAAATTTAATAAAATATTAATATATATTTATTAAATTCCTCGCACCCAAAATCTGATTCAAACCATCAGCCACCAAGAGTGACTCACCTTGCCTAACAAAAAAAAACGTTTTCTTATTAAAATATTTAAAACTTCAAAATTAATTATTTGAAGCTTCGAACTTCAATAATTCACAATAAATAGCCCTTTTGTCGGAAAATTCAAATCTCGCATGAGGTTTTATAGGAAATTCAATTTTCTACAACTTTGCAGAAGAAAGTTTTCCAAATTCCAAATAGAAATTGGCCAAAAATCCACAAAGCGGTCAATTTTATAAAGCTATAATCAAATTTTGATAATAAATGGGGTCCAATTGAGCATGTTTAACATGTTTTAAACATTTATTACAACAAAAATACTCTTCATCCTCAGTATACTCATATATCCCACATTCGTTGTAAAAATATCACCATTATTATATTATTAAAAATAATAATATATTTAAATGAATTATTTTATCGAAAAAGATAAAATATTAATTTTCAACAATTGTCATTTTAAAATTTTCCATCTATATCCACATAAAATCAATATTTTCCTCATCATATAAATCAATAATTAATTATTCACAAATAATATTCTGAGAATCACAATATTGCAATGAAAGTAGTTCCTGGGAAAGAGGGGCTTTCCAACAAAGATTTCTTCTTCTTGGCGCCGCAATTAGGTGACCAAACCTCTCCTTAGGCGAACTTTCTAGACATTGCCAATAATGTTATCTAATAATATTATTCAGATAATATGAATTATTGCTTCGATAATGAAAAATCTTGTGTAATGACAATTATTGAAACAACAAGAATATAAAATATCAACGCAGCAATTATTAACTCGATAAAATCTTTGAGCGGTAATTTATCGTAACCATTATTGAGTAGTGCCTTCAATAATTGGTGTAATACCGCGTATTACTGTGTTTTAACCACCGGGTGTTCCAATAGTGTTAACGGTAACAACTACGCCGTTATTTTTAAACAACTTATATTTGTCGTTTTCTTCATCCAATCGCTTTCCGTTATGGGGCCCCACATGGTCGCAAGCGATCAAATGCGAATATTCCCTACAAAGATCACGAATATTCCACGACCAAACGAATATTCCCCGACAACAATGAATAATTTATAACCACTTGCTTATTTTGAAATATTTGCGTATTTTACCCATAACTATCCACATTAATCAAATCCACCCTTACTATTTCAAAATAATAAATAAAGGAAATTCCTTTTTATTTAAAAAAAATTTTGGGGTCTTACAATTAACATGTAGTATAACTACCATACTAAAACTTGAATACAACAAAAAGCACCAATAAACAAAAACGTGCAAGATCCAAGGCCAATAAACACGATGTCAGAGCGTTCTACGCGGTTTCTGGGCTGCCCAGAATTTCTTGGTCAAGGCCAGTCAATATGGTTTGACCACTCATAATGTGTAACCTGTACATGATCTGGACTTGATTTAAGTTCCAGATCCAAGCCTACACTACATACTACAACATTAAACTTTCAAAACACAAAAAGCATTAACGATCACGGAGATATTAGGTCTGACATTCATTGTCAGACAACAAAAAAATATTTTTCCAGATTTTTGAAATCTTCAAATCCAAGCCTCTAGATGTTATGGATCTAACATCTAGCAACCCATATCATCATTATACACTACATACAACACATTTTAACACTTAATCATAACATCTAACATACCAAGCATGATCAGATTCTAGGTTAGGGTTTTATACCTCTTGTGATAAAATTTGATTCTTGGATTTCTGATCTGTTATGGGTGATAGTGGGGCTTGATTTATGACTGATCTAGTGAGGAAATTTCATAGGTTATGAGTGGAGAGAGTTTAGTTAAGTGTTTGTAAGAAAAATGAGCAAATGATCACTTTTCTCTCTCCAATTCTATTTATATCAATTAGATGCAATGAATTGGTTGATAAAAGGGCTGAGTTGTTGTGAATTATTGAGCATGAGGAAGTTAATAGTTGGTCACCAACTAAAGTCTTAGCAAAAATTGCAAGTAACCTAATAAAAAATGTGAACAAGGGCATTATGGTCATTTAGCTTTTGTTTTTAAATGGCAATCTTGTAAACTTGGCAAACCCTTAGGGTTTAACCCTAAGGTTTTCCAAAAATTTGATTTCTTAGATTTCATTTTAGGGTTTAAAATAAAATAAAAATACGTTTCCAAAAATATAAATTAGAGTTTACTAAATAAAATTAGTTTTCTAATTACATTACTTGAACATTTAGGGATTAGAGTCCACTAATTAGTATTAGGGCTTAAAATTTACAATTAGGGTTATCAAAAAGTAATTAGGGTTTCAATTTACTAATTAGGGTTACTAATTTTAGAATTAGGGTTTCTAGTTAATTAGGGTTTCCAAAAATTAAAAAGGGTTTTCCTAATTAACATAAAATCCTATAAAACACCACATAAATCATATAACACAATTACTACACTGTCTTGAACGCGTATTTAACTATCGAACTAGGGTTTAATCAATTAATATTAGGGTTTTGACATGATACTCCATAATTAACCAAACATTATCGATCCACACATGCAGTACATATTCATAGCATCGAAATAAAAATAACATTATATTAATATTATCTTTCCTTATTCCAAATCCAGAATTTAGGGTTTGGATTCAGTATCTGAGATATCTTTCATATACATACCACTATTAATTAAGTTATAATAATTAACATCATTAATCTGAAATAAATTATATATAAAAAATAATTATTATAATAATTCTATAATCATTTCTTATATTATTTGATTAATATAATAATCATATTTTCATGGAAAATAAATCATAAAAACATTTTTACTATAAAATTAATTCTTATAAGGATATAATTTATAATGATCAATAATTCTAATAAAAATTATTTACAATAATTAATGTAATAAATAAATTTTATTTATCACATATATATATATATATATATATATATATACACACACACACACACACATTACCTAGCACATAATTCCACCTTTATAAATAAATAAAAAAAATTATTCGCAAATTTTCTGATTTAATTATATAGAAAATATCGGGTTATTACAGTACTATTCACTCGGGCACTATTCACCCGAGGAATTATTCATGACAAAAATTGATTTTTTTGCTGTCCAAATCATTTTTGATACAATATTATTCTTGAATTTTACTCCACAAAGCAGTATCATGTTGACAATTTGGATATTTTTAAACTCTGAATAAATTTAAAGTCTTTAATATTTTAAGTTTTCATTTAACCTCGGTGTTTTTTTAGATACATAACGTTTTTAAAAAAAAGTTTTTTAATTAAAATTAAAAAATATTTTTAAATAGATAATATTTTTTCATACATATATCTATAACGTTTTGTTAAAAAATGTTGTGAAAAAAATTATCACAATATTTTTTATAAAAATTTTATGGTTTAAGTGTTGTCTATTTACTACTTTATACTAGTGTCAACAATACATAAGTCCCACAACCACAAATTTATATAAATGGATCAATAAATAAATACACACACATACATATGCTATATGTATATATATATATATATATATATATATATATATATATATATATATATATGAATCATTACAGCAACTAATGGAATACGGATGAACAAAGTTGTTGGAAAAAATACCTTCGAACAAATTGACAAATCTTTGGTTCTTCGATGTTAGGGCTTCTGCAATTGGTACAAAAGGTGCAGATTTGAGATGCGATGATGAAGTTTAGGGTAAAATTTTAGGATTAATGATAATCCCCTTACTCATACGAAATATTATTCACACAATCAAATCTCGATCTCGCTAATTGCGGCAAAATTTGGCGATAATTTTTTATTTCTCCCTCCTAAGGCCAAGGAAGAGAAGGGAAACCAAATGGGTAGAGACCTAGCTAGCATCTATCTTGTTGAATCTTCAATTTTGGCTAAGGATTGATCAGCGAAACCCTTGATCTGGCTAGCTTGCTTCGACCCTATCTCGCTTGCTTGAGTTGCTTCCCTTTCTCACGAGTCACGCACTGTGTCAATCGCTAATTGCCTGACTTGTTTCAATTTTTCTTGAGTCGCTTGCTTGAGTCACGCACTTTGACGCACAGTGTCCCTCCCAAATTGTTATTTAAGTGAATGTTAAATACAATACCAAAAAATAAAGTTACTTTAAATTAATCTCCAAAAGACTTTTTTGGATTAATATTATATACTTAAAATAAAATTTAAAGTCTTTTGGATTATTTAATTTAATTTTTATTTAACTTTAACTTTATTTAATTATGATCATAAAAATAAACTTTTATGGAGAAATTTTAAAGTTTAACATAGTGTAAAGTTATTTACTTTATAGTTTATTAAAATAAATAGTTGATATTGTAAGTTACTTAAAAAGTGTTATTAAAATTAAATTTACTATTATAAAAAATTTAAGGTATTTATATTCACCACAATTAATTCAAAAAAGAGTTATTTAGAACAAGATAGCGACCAATTTTATCCCTCACAAAAAACTTCTGAAGAATGATATATAGTGAGTAATAATTCATTCATTAAATAGATTTTTTCCTCGCAAATTTTCATGATAAATTGCCTCCAAAAATCTTTCTATCGCCCCAATTTTGCGAGGAAAAAAAATATAAATCGTGAAGGATGTTTCTTTCACTAATAACTATATTTTCACTATACTTTTTTCCTTCACTGTTCCTTCGCTAAACAACTCCTCATGTGAAGGAATAAATTCCTTCACAAAATTTCCTTCACTATATGCCATTTTTGGTGTAGTTTATATCATTGTCATCATCATCATGCTTATATTGTGATGAAAGTCATCTTTGGCTTACGTGCATAGATGGACTATTGATTGGTATGATTATGACCAGGGATCATTCGGTATAATCATGACCATAATGTTGCAAATGATGCGGTAAAAGTCCTCATTGGCCCGTTGTGGATTGATGAACAAATTTTGTATGATCATGACCATGGGTTCTCTTCGGCCAAGGGTGGAAAGATGAATTGTTTTATGGCGTGATCATGACCGTTGATGAAAACACGATTATCCTTGGCTCGTAGTGCATAGATAATTCGTGGTCGTGATACTAATGAATATCCTTGGCCTGTAGTGCATGGATAATTCGGTGATGTGGATTATTTATTGTGCTGAGTCTCAGCGATAAAATATTTATAATAAACTTTTAATTTGTAGAAGATAGTAGATATCATGTGTGACGCCCCCAAAATAGGTCCATTCCATCCAACCCATTCTGAGTCGCCAAATACATGGTACATAAATAACTACAACTTTATTATTACAACATATAAACTGTGAGTTTAAATACAGATATTGCCATCTAGACAATATCCACACGCAAATAAATCCCCATCATAATTATTGATACATTATTTTACAAAATGGTGAGGACTACTAAAAACTCTCTCTAGAACCTTCATTCCATACCCGACTAGTACTCGCTACATTCTCGCTCTCTGAGAAAAAAATGGAACAAAAAGGAAAAGGGTGAGCTCAACTAGCCCGGTAAAGAATATTATGACTAAGATAATATACAACAAATTATCATTAGTCTTCAACAGGAAAAATCTAATAGAATACAATAGACAACCGGTTTTAAATCAACAAGCTCGGCATGGAAGCAATAATTCATTAGAAGAGTTAAGTAGAGAATGCAAACTACTATCTTCTATATATGAATTTAAAGTTCATCGTCGATATTTTATCCTGTAACATCAATCAATATATATCGGAATCAAATATTCATCTTTGCACTCTGAGACTAAAGATATTCATCGGTTGGTCATGTTCGTCTAAACACTGTTCATCTTTGCACTACGGGCCAAAGATATTAATCGATGAGTCGTGTTCATCTCGATACTGTTCATCTTTGCACTACGGGCCAAAGATATTCATTAAGAAATCATTCATCTTTGCACTACTGGGCCAAAGATATTGATAATATCATCATTTAGGACCGAGGATGATGAAAATATTTCAAAAGAAAGCGAATCCGGTGAAACAAAAGAACAAATATTAAGGATTCAGTATTTTAAACAATCCAAGTTCAAAAATACTTCATAAGTAATCGAGTGGAGTAAAATTCAAGAATGATCAAAACATGGATACAATCAAAGCTAGTATCCATAATAGATATTTTGGACAAAAAGAAGAAATTTCATTTTTAAATTGAATAGTCTTAGTATTCGTGAATAAAAGTGAGATACGTGAATAAGGTCGTATATCGTGAATAGTAATTTCGACACCAAAAGATAGAAATTTCACAAAAAAAACATCTTCACGTCAGTGAATAGTACTCGTGAATAGTAACTTCGTGAATAGTAACTCATGAATAGTAACTTGTGAATAGTAACTCATGAATAGTAACCCTGACATAAAAAAGTTCCAAATTTGATAAAAATTTCCAACCAATATTTTGGCATAATGATATTGAAAAAATAATATCATTTTTGAATAAAATAACATCCCTTACCTCGAAAGGCAAGTACTTCTAGTTGAAAACAGGATATAGGCTATGACTTGAACTTGCACCGTATAGCAATACTCAAAGTATACTCAAAATACTCACAAGAATACGCTCGATAATATAGAGAGAAACTTGATTTACGGTGTGATTTTCAATTCTAACCTAAGCACCCTATTTATAGGAAAATGCTTAGAACACCAAAGTAGAAAATTTAATATAATATTAATATATATTTTCCAAAACCTCATACGACACACTTTTGCAACTGAATTCAGCTCCTACACATGTTAAATGAGGCCACCTAAACATTCCAAAAACGTTTTCCTATTTTAAATATTTTAAACTTCCAAAAATCAATTATTTGAACTTGAAACTTCAATAATTCATAATAAATAGCCCTTTTATCGGAAAATTCAATCTCGCGTTTTTATAGGAAATTCAATTCTCTACAACTTTCTGAGAAGAAAGTGTTTCCAAATTCCAAATGAAATTGACCGAAATTCACAAGCAGGCGATTTTAAATTTATAATCAAATTTCGATCAAGAAATGGGGTCCACCGACACACAAAACATGTGTTAATCATTTAATGCCACAAAATACTCTTCCTCCACATATACTCATATATCCCACATTCATCGTAAAAATATCATCATTAAAATATAATAATATATTTAAATGAATTATTTTACCAAAAAAAAATAAAATTTCAATTTTTAACAATTGTCACATTAAAATTTTTTCCATCTATATCAACATAAAATCAATATTTTCCTCATCATATGAATCAATAATTAATTATTCACAAATAATATTATAGAATCACAATATTGACATGACGAGCAGGTTCGAGGAAAGGGGGCTTTCAATAAGAATTTCTCTTCATGGCGTGCAATTAGGTGACCAAACCTCTCCTTAGATAGAACTTTCTAGACATTGCCAATAATGTTATCTAATAATATTATTAGGATAATATGAATTATTGCTTCGATAATGAAAAATCTTTGTGTAATGACAATTATTGAAACAACAAAGAATATAAAATATCAACGCATGACAATTATTAAATCAATAAAATCTTTGAGCGATAATTATCGTAACCATTATTGAGTAGTGCCTTCTTACGTAAGAATCAATAATTGGTGCAATATCTGGTGGTGCTCTTCCGTGTTTTAACCACATTTGAGTATTTTTAATAAAGATTAACTGGTAATAATAACTACGTAGTTATTTTTAAACAACTTATATTTATCATTTTCTTCATCCAATCGCTTTCAAGTTATGGGGCCCATTAAAGATGCGCGTCGTCAATACGAATATTCCCGAGCAAAGAAGAATATTCCACGACCAAACGAATATTCCCAAACAACAATGAATATTTTATAACCACTTGCTTATTTTGAAATATTTGCGTATTTTACCCATAACTATCCACATTAATCAAATCAACCCTTACTATTTCAAAATAATAAATAGAGAAAATTAAATTTCATTAATAATAAGTTGGGGTCTTACATCATGCTCTACTTGACTCTTCTAAAATACAATTGCATGTCTTTGGCCTTTAGTGCAAGGATGAACCGTTAATGAATATATTTGGCCTGTAGTGCAAAGATTAATTTATTAGTATGATTATGAACAGGTACTGTGATTTGGTATAACCATGATCTTTGATTTTTCAGGTAAAGACAAGTGATGAAAATTATCTTTGTCATAGGTGAGAAGAGGAATTTAGAACCACAATTATGATTATAAGTTATTCACATGATTATGGACAGGAATTGTTGATTGATGTTATAGGGATAAAACATTGTTGGTGGACTTTTAACATGGAGAAGATACTAGACTTTATGGTCTATTTGACTCTTCTAATGGATTGCTCGTTCCGCTACAACTATGGTTGAAAAGTTTTATCATCTACCATATGTTCTAAATCTTTGATTTATTACTGACGAAGGCTTTTGATAATTTAATTATCTTTAGTCATGATATTCTTTACTGGGCTAGTTGTGCTCACCCTTTTGCTTCACAATTCCTTTCAGGTAATAAGAGTGTAGTTGGGTCGAGCGGAGGTAACATGGGAATAGAACGATGGTCAATAGATATTGAGGTTTCCCCTAAAACAGTATGAAAATAATTTTATTGAGATCTTTAGATAAGTGTGTTGTATTTTATACGTCATTTAATAGTTATATTTGGTGAATCCAATAGGGTGAGGCGAACCCAACTTTGGAAGGGTGTTTTGCCACTATCATACAAGATGTCTAATGACATACGACTTCGTGTTATCATAGTACAGGGTTGTGCACATCCACTTGCTGAGTATATCTACGAGCACTACCTATATAATCTTTGAGTTTGGTTGAAGTATAATTCTTAATTGGAGACAATGAAGTTAATTATATGTCAAGAGAAGACTCACCATTGGAAAGAACATGATAATAATCTGCTCGTTTTTCTTTGGGGACTATTGGGTCAACCAAGGATAATTCTCGAGTCATGTGATATCCTATCATAACTTAGATGCATGGCCTCCCATGTACGAAGGTTTCCTTGAGCATTTTCCAAATATTTTAATTTCTAAAACAATTATTGATTATACTTTTATGTAAAGTACCATTGTAAGGTGTTGTGGTCGAGGCACCATGAGAGTTACATATATTTTTATTAAAACTCACAACTTATGTGTTGTTGTACTTTGCACGACAGTTCAACAGTTGTATAAATAAAGTTTATATTTGATTTCTGTAGTGTGATATCTGGCGACTCAGAATGGGTCGTGTGGACCTATTTTGGGGGGGACACATTAATTGTAAGACCCCAATTTTTATGAATAATGATGAATTTTCTATAAATATCATTTTTGAATATTAAGGTGTGAATTTGTTATAATGTTATAGTTGTGGGTAATATTTATAAATTTTGCAAAGTAAGCAAGTTGATATAAAATATTAGTTTGGTCGGGGAATATTCTTTTTGTCTGCGAATATTCGTACGACGACACAATCATTGGTGGACCCCACAACAGAATTATTATCGGAGTTAGAAAATGACAAAATTATCCTTTTATAAAAATAACGGCGAAATTTTTACCGTTAAGTATTGAAATATCCGGTGGTAAAAGTATAGTAATATAATACGCGTGGTTGCATAGTAGCACACAGTATTGTACAATATCTTGGATTATTGATGCTTACGTAAGAAGTCACTACTCAATAATTGTTACAGTAATTACTGTTCAATACTTTATTTTATTGATTCAATAATTGCTACGTTGATATTTTATATTATTGATTCAATAATTGTCATTGCACATTATTTCAAATTATCAAATTATTAATTCATATTATTTGAATAATATTATTATTTATATTATTGACAATATCTAGAAAGTTCTGTCGTGGAAAGGAGTTTGGTCACCTAATTGCACGCTAATAGGGAGAAATTCTTAACGGAAAGCCCCCTCTTTCCTGGGAACGAGTTGGTTGTCAATATTGTAATTTTGTAATATTATTTTTGAATAATTAATTATTGATATATATAATAAAAAAATATTTATTCGAAGTGGATTTAAACTGAGGAATTTTTAGTATGTGGCGTTTGTTGAAAGTTGGTATTTTATCTTTTCCGATAAAATAATTCATTTAAATATATTATTATAATATTATATTATAGTAGTATGATGTGATTATATAATAGTACATTTTTTATAATTTGAATGGTAGCATTATTATAGTAAATTCATGGTATAAAAGTAAAAGGAGGTGGAAGAAAACAAATTGAATTTACATTCATATGATGCAAGTGATGATGTCATCGGACGATGAGGTAAGTGATGATGTCATCGGACGATGAGGTAAGCAATGATGTAATATGATCGATGATGTCAGCGATGATGTCATAAATTATGGTGAAAAGACTATTTTACCCTTACTCTGCCAAGCCTATAAATAAAAGCTCATTTCTTCATTATTTTTCACCAATTCATTCAAGCTATAGAGAGAGAAAGTATAGAGATATAGAACAAGAGTATTTTGTTACTACACTATTGCAGTATCCAATCTCCTACTAAGGTAAGGGGTATTATTTCTTTCGTATTCATGAAGAGAATTATTTTCTTTCAATACTCGTAAGGGTTGTTATTCCATTCTTTATTATTCTGTTGGAATAACCTGTCTGTGCGGTCTATCGCATGCCTGGTGAATTCTGTTGTTATTCCATTCTTTATTATTTTGTTGAAATAATCCTGTCTGTGCAGATTACGCATGACCTGGTTCCATTCTTTATTATTATATTGGAATATCCTGTCTGTGCGGATTACTTATGACCTGGTTCCATCCTTTATTATTGTGTTTGAATATCCTGTCTGTGCAGGTTACGCATGACCTGGTTCTATGCTTTATTATTCTGTTGGAATAACCTGTCTGTGCGAATTACGCACGCCTGGTGAATTCTGCTGTTATTCTATTCTTTATTATTCTGTTAAAATAACCTGGCTATGTGGATTACCGCATGCATGGTGAATGATCCTTCATATTCATTCCTTATTAAATCGTGGAAATGATCTGTCTGCGTAGATTACCGCATGGCGGGCAAAAATCCATTTGCAGTTTCATATATTCTATTATACTCAGTTGGTTAAAGTTATGGGTTCTATACTCCATGAAATTAGTGGAATATCCTTGATATTTGCGCTTCATCTAGTATCTTTTCATGGAAATATTCTTCTGAGCATTCTTGAATTTTACTCCACAAAATAGTATCATGTTGACAATTTGGACGTTATTGATTTCTGGATAAATTAAATTATAAATCTTTAAAAAATTATCCTTGAACTTGTTTTATTGAATTCTTATATCATTGTCATAATCCTCATGTTTATATTATGTTGAAAGTCATCTGTGGCCTGTAGTGCATAGATGGACTTGGTATGATTATGACCAGGGATTATTCGGTATAATCATGACCGTAATGTTACAAATGTTGTGGTAAAAGTCCTTATTGGCGCGTAGTGCATTGATGGACAGTTGTTGGTATGATCATGACCATTGATGAAAACATGAATATCCTTGGCCCGTTGTGCATGGATAATTTGTGGTCGTAATACTAATGAATATCCTTGGCCGTAGTGCAGGGATGATGTGGATTATTTATTAAGATGAGTCTCAGCGATAAAAGTGATGAAAAACCTTTTAAATCATAGAAGATAGTAGATTTTATTCTCTACTTGACTCTTCTAATGGATTGTTTGTTTCGCTGCAGTTAAACTTGATGTTTGTTATATTTTATCAGTTTAACACTGTTGAAGGCTAACGATAAATTATTCTGCATTATCTTAGTCATAGTATTTCTTATTGGGCTAGTTGAGCTCACCTTTTTACTTTCATTGTTCTCTTCAAGAAATGGGAATGTAGCCGGGACTAGTCGGGGAACGGAGTGATGGTCCAGATGATAGCATTAGTAGTCCTCACTATTCTATGAAATAGTGTGATAATAAATGTATTGCGGACTCCATTTGAATTGAATATTGTCTAGAAGACAATATTCGTATTAAAACACTCAGTTATGTTTTGTCATATTCTACACGACAGTTGTATTATTAAGTTGTATTTGAATTTTGTACCATGTATTTGGCGACTTAAGATGGGTAATGTATACCTATTTTGGGGGCGTCACAGTTGGTATCAAAGCTTAGGGATATGATCCCTGGCTGAGATGTGAGACAAGAACTAGGAGGGGAAAAACGGAGAATTCCTTTGCTAGTATGATCTACCTAAGTTTATTTGGTATTTAATAAAAGTAGTATGCATACAAGCCAATCATGTATGATGATAAAGCATATACTTTGTAATCAATCTTATTTATTTATTAATAAAAGAATTATTTATTAAAGGCATTTATTATCTACATGGTGCTGTTTTAATAATATGTGATAAACCCATAGTTTTAAGCAATGATTTTAGAATCATGATGAGATCATGCTAATGAGATCTAAATTCTTAGATAGCTTAAAACTAAAATGTTCCCAATCAATGGATTACTAAAAAGGGGATTAGTGAATCCGGATAGATTGGTACGTATGTTGCTTGCTCATTGGATGAGGATGATTGATCTCATGATCATTTGTGTGGAGACACTAAAGCAAGTATGTAGGTGCTTATTAGAGAATAAGTTCACTGAATGTTTTACTTGCCTGTCAATAGAAATACCTAATGGAGTTTTACTTGTCTGTCAATAGGAATACCTAATGGAGTTTTACTTGCATGTTAATAGGAATTCTTGTAGTGATAGTAGTACAAATGATCCTTAGACTTGAGATCATCATAGTATCTTATATATAATGAATTACACTTTGACATATTCCTTAAGACTCTTAGAGTATATCAAAGGGTATGCTTGGGTGTAATAAGTTATATATGAAGGTAGTGAATGATCAATAAAGAATCTACCACTTCTAGTAAAAGAAGAGAAATGACCTATGTGATTCGATAAATGACAACCCAGGAATCCTTGGCCAAGGTGCAATGAAATTAGAAAAATGAAATTAGAAAGTAGTTTCTAATTTACATTTATTAGGAGTTGTGCATTTAGGAATCGAAATACATATAATTAAATAAAATAAGACTTGATAGTAATTTCATGCATGTCTTATATTTAATTGGGACATTGTATGGTGGAAGGATTGAATTGTACGGTAACTATTAACTCAAAGGTTCTTTTATGATTAATGTTGAAATCTATATTATACGAAAAAGTCGATTGATCATTAGGAGGCTTATCCCTATTGTAGAATAAATATTATTTTTTAAATAAATTAATCGTTTAATTTTTTTATTTAAATAAGATTATAATTGTTCTAATTGATTTATTCACAACCGATTTAATATGGAGAACCTAAAGGGTCACACCATGAAAGGAAGAATAATTATTTAAGAAGTTAATGGCATAATCGTAATAATATGTTAAGTATATTTAATTTAATCTATGGTGAAAGAATAAATTAAATAGCTTAATATATATTATTTAATATTTTAGAAATATTAAATATAAATTAATAAGAGGAGTGTTATTAATATTATTACAATTATTATTATTTTAATTTCTAAAAGTGTTTAGGAATTAATTATATAAGTACTCTCATTTATTCCTAATAGGATTAGAAGGGAAAATTAGTTAAAGGAGTTTAATTAATTATTCCTAATAAGATTAAGGAGCCCATTTAATTAAAAGAGTTTAATTAAATAAATAATACCTTATTTTAATTAAAATAGGGTTACCTGATATCTTTATCAGAAGAGTCTTATATCAGATATCGAGCGATACGTAATTCCAATTGTTGGAGAGTACGCCCCCTTTTTCTATAGAGATAAGAAAAACTAGGGTTTGAGCCAATATACCATTCTTCTTGAAAATTGTTCTTTTTTGGTGGATCACCTCTAGAGGCCATAAACTTTGGTGGCTTACATTGATCAAAGGAAGAAATCTACCTGGAGATTCAAAGAGATCGCGGAGAAGTGGGATTTGAACTCGTACATGTAGAAGCTCGTATCTACAAGGGTATGATTACATAACTTCTTGTTCTTCGTTTTAATTAATAATATGCATAAAGGATGATCCGGGTAATTGATTTGTGAAAAATTTTAAAATCTAATTTTATTATGCTTCCGCTATTTTTGCAATTTGATTGCTACTTTGATTTTCACAAAAACTAACAGTGGTACCAAAGCCAAACATTATGCGAATTATTAATTATTTTGATTCCATATATGTATAGGTATGTATTTTGAATAATTTATTGGGCATAATTTGTTATATAAAATTATTATTTTATGAAAGAAAAAAATAATAATAACTTTTTGCCGAAAACTATTTTCGAAAAAACAGTTTTATTTTATTGAATCCGTGGGTAATTTTTTTTTCATAAACTTATCCCGGATATTGATTCTTTTGGTTAATATATATATATATATATATATATATATATATATATATAGGAAGGATCTGTCCGGACTCCAGGATGGTTTAAATTCAGTCCTTTTTTGGTTTTTTTTAAAACACATTAAAAAAATTAAAGAATTGAATTTTTTTCATAATATGATATTTTGGGTGTGATTTGAGTACGATATAACATGTATGTATATGCGATGCAGACTTGTATCACCATTTTTTTAGTATAGGTATTCAAAAACACGTCCAAAAACATTATATTATGGAAAAATTTCAAATCCATAAAATATTAAATATTTTTTTTAGTTATTTTTTAAAAAACAAAACAATAAAATAAAATTGAATTCAGATTATTGATCGGTCAGGAATTGGGACCTGATCGATATATATATATATATATATATATATATATATATATATATATATATATATATATACATCACGTGGATCCGTGGTCGTGCATCGTGATTCGTAATATGTGGTAGTAAGCATTCGTGGGTGATCACTCTTTTTAAGAATGTGGCTGTACTGCAAATTTTTTTCCCCACGTGCTTGGTTTATTTAATATATATATAATAGTTATATATATATATATATATATATATATATATATATATATATATATATATATATATATATATATATTATTTAACAGGATCATATTTTGGCATCAGGATTAGATTATACATATATAATAGTTAATATATGTTAAGTAATCTAACTTCTTTACAAGTTGATTCACGCGCAGTGATTATATATATATATATATATATATATATATATATATATATAGTATAATTTTAATAATTTTATAATTAAAATAAAAGAGTTTATTTTAATCTTGAAATTGGATTTCATGCAACATAAAATTGCCCATTAAATGATATTCATATATATATGGAATGATTTTATTTATTGATACATATGATGATATGTATGATAATAAATGAGATTGATTATGGACTATTGACTAATGTGATTGGATTTATTTTGGTTGGATGTTTGAATGAATGGGTCTTATTAAATAGGCTCTGTGTACCTCGTCTTTTCTGGTTTTCTTCTTGATGTAAATTCTATCTCTCTCTCATATACTTTCCCTTGACTGATGATCAAGGTTTCTATTTAAATTAAATAGTTTAATTGTATAGGATTAGTTAGAATTTTTCGAAGAACCGGAGATCAAGGAGAAAGGAGCTGTGACAACCCGAGAATTTTAATTTTTTTAAAATTTTTATTAATTGAATTAAGGTTCAAAATTAGAACCTAGACAGAAAATAAGTGTATGCGTTTGATATTTTTAAGATAGAATTTTGAGGATTTCAAAATTCTGTGAAGGATTTAGGTGAATTATTCAGGATTAAGGGAATAAGCGTTTATGTTCTGTGTATATGTGTGCATAATGTGGTTCAGGGTCATGCGTTGACCAGATAAACGATATCTGTAACAAACCCTAATTATATATTAACAACGCCAACGTTTGGTTAGGAAACCCTAGCGATTAATAAGAAACCCTAGAAACTGGTTTTGGAAACCCTAATTTCAGTTCTGGAAATTCGAAACCCTAATTCGGTGCGTGAAACCCTAAATCGGGAACTTAATGGCGTAACTGTAAATAATTATAGGATTAATTAGGGTTAATCTTAACAAATTGGTTACAAAACCCTAATTCTAAATTTAAAACCCTAATTACGGATTTAAAACCCTAATTTTTAATTCGGAAAACCTAAGTGTTAATTTAATACTTTTAATGTTAATTAGGATATATTAATTCTAATTTTCAAGTTAATAGTAATTAGAAAACCCTAATCTAATTACAAAATCTAATTTCTATTTTAGAAAATTAATTTTCTATTAGAAACCCTAATTTTGGGTTATAAACCCTAATCCGTGATTTTGACCCTAATTGCTAAATTAGCCATTCTAATTAAGAGGTACTAATCTTAATTAGCAAGATTTAAGTAATGATTAAGAAATTTTAATATAATTAGAAAATTCTAATTATAATTTAGAAATATTAATTTTTTTTATTTTTGAAAACCTAAATTGGAAATTTTAGAAAATTAAATTTGTAAACCCTAAGGGTTTCAAACCCTAAATCCTAAATTTTCCAAACCCTAAACCCTAACCAAACCCTAAACCCTAAGGGTTTGGCTAAATGTCCAAAATACCATTAAAATTAAATGCAAAATGACATTTATACCCTTTAGTGCATTATTGGATTTTTGCCAAGTGTGGGAGTTGGTGACCCACTATATTGACCTTGTGGCTCCAAAATCTCAACCAAATCGATTAAATGGACACCTAGCATAACTTCAGATTCATCAGATCTAAGTTTATAATAGATTAAGAAAGAGAAAGTTACAAAAAAATTGCTCATTTGTTTTCCAAGTCTTTCTCTCTCTTCAACCTCCGAAAATTTTAGAGGAATTCAGTTAAAAATATAGCTATGATCATTTCATAGCAAGCCTAGATCAGAATCAAAGTCAGAAATAAGGATTGGGTATTCAAAAGGTATAAGAACCCTAATTTTTAAGATCTTTTGATTTGATGTTAAAAGTTGAAATTGGTTGGTTAGAAATGTGTTAGAGGGTGTTTTTGAGTGATCTGGGTTGTTGGATCAAGGATCCATAACATCTAGAGGCACAAAAATTAAAATTTTAAAACTGGTCAAGAACCCTAATTTTGTTGTTTGACAAGCCAATGTCAGAGCTCTTAGATTCTTGTGTGTTAATCTTTATGTGTGTTTTATGTTTTGGACTTGTTCTTTGCCATGTGGTCTTTATTCTGGAACTTGAATCATGGTCCGATCGGATTTAGATTTCATGTTACGATCGGTCAAACAGCGTTGACCGATCACGGGAGTAAGCTTCTAGGTAACCCAGAATTTCAGTAACGTCTGACAAGAAGTTCATGGCCTCAGATCTTGCTTCTGACAGGTTATTGGGCCATGTTTGTGTACTTCACTTGTAGTATGATATAAGGACTACACTATCGAGCTTTTATATCACCCATATCGTACATAGAATAAACGTTATGCAGGGTCAAAGTAGCCTTAACCACCAGTTTTGTCAAAATTTAGAAAAAACCCAGAAACTTCATATCCGATTTTTCTGACATAGTTTGACTGACATATATCTTACTGTTTTGATGCTGTTAAGTTGATCTGTTGCATTTTTGTTGTACCTTGCCACTAGTACTACATGTTTGAATCATTAAACCACATGAACCAAGACCAGAACATATATATAATCGAGCATCAAAGTAGGTACTCGAAACTGTCTGGGCCCAGAAAACCCAGATTGTTCCTGACAGCAACTTTGGAGGCTTTAATCTCCTTGTTGTGATGTTGTTTAACCAAAGTGTTGGTTGGATATTGTAGTAGGACATTAATACTACAATATCAAAATTTTAGATAACCCAGAACATGACCAGAATGGAGTTTTAGAAGTGGTCAAACGTCCACCCTTAAAACTTTGCCTTTGTCGTTGTTCTTGAGGTCAAGAACACCTATAGCGACGATGTAAAGTGTCGCTATAGCCATTTAATGACAGTTTATTTATTTTTAATTTCTAAAATTCCGAAATTATTTAAAATAGATAAAAATGGTTTTAATTATTAAAATACATAATAAATTCGAAAAATTATTTTAAAGTCCAAAAATAGTTTTTAATTATTTAGAGTATATTTCATAAATATTTAATATTTTTGGAATATAAATGGTATTTAATTTATTTAATTATAATATTAAATAAATTATTTAAAAATATTTTAATTCATGAAAAATCATGAAAAATTATATTATGATATTAGAAAATATTTTAAGTTATTTTTATGACTTTTAATATTTTGTGATGAAACTCATTAATTAATCAATATTAATGATAATTAGTTTATTTAATAAATATATTAAATAAATTATGGAAAAATAGAATTAATGCTTTATAAATTATATAAAAATGATTTAAGTGATATAAAAATATTTTAAGGTATAAAATATAACTTTTGATATTTTTCATGAAAATATTAATATTTTAATATTAATAACAATTATCATATAATGAATTTAATTGTTTAAAATCATATAAAGGTGATTTTAAAGTATTAAAATACTTTATGATATTATAAATATATTATAATATTATGACATGTATTTCATTAATATTTGATAATAAATAAATATTAATGTTAAGAGAATTAAGTGGTATTTATATTATTTAAATACATGTTTAATGATTGAATATTCGCGATAAATAGTAATAATTATCTAAAAATTATTACGAGCTTATGAAAATTATTTTGATTGCTTAGAAAATTGTCTAAAGATATTGTTAAGTGTTAAGTTAGAGTTTAATTAAACTTAGACTCGATAAAAGTCCGATTAGGTAAATCGGGATGTTAGAATTTTCTTAGAACTCGACTCGTGATCGTAAAAGTTTGGCTTGAGGTCAAGGTTTATGTGTGTTATAGACTGGCAGGGTTATGTGTTATGTGTTTAAGTTATTCTATGTTTATATATATAATATATATTATATTGTGATGATATTATTCTAATATTGGAGATCTATATTACTAATATTAGGTCTTCGGATAAAGCGTTATAAATTGCGTTGTGGTAATCAACGGCAAGTTTTGTTTTACTTAACTGTACTAAGAGTGTTTCATTCGGATAAGCTTATAGTTAATCATTGCTGATTGCCATGTATAATTGTACTCTGTACATATTGCATGTATAAGTCAGGTATGAAAGGTTGATCACCTTCATTACCAGTTGGTTTCAGATATATTTGTTCATGTATAATACTTGTTCAGTCATAAATTTATTCCTGATAGTTAACAATTATATTGTTAAATTATAGCCAGCCAATTATTCAAATCATTTCAATCATGATATATCGTTATATTGTTGAATTTAAACTTGATGGGCAACTTTTATGCTCACTCTTGCTATATCATGATAAAACATTGCAGATAAGGCGAATGCGTTTGGATACAGGAAAAGAATAATGCCAAGTTCAGCTTGGGATAAAATGTGCAGCTAATTTGTATAGTATAGTTTGATAATTATGTATTATGTTAAATAAGTTATGATTTGTGTATTAAGTTAAGGTTACTCGACCTTGGGGAATAGTGTGTAATGTATTGTATAAACAATTTATGTTTATATCTTCCGCAAATAGTAATAGTTGTATAGAATGATCGAACCGGATCCGAGGTGATTTAGGACCTGGTTTTGGAGCCCTCACAGGAGCGCTCGAAGACCCGTTCGTAATGGAGCCCGGGTTTAAATGTAATAGTTTTATTTAAATGTTTATTCTTGCACCCTAGGGTTTGACCTTTTGGTTCACTTGGTGGCTCTAGTGAACCAAACTAGAATAAAAGTCCATAATCAATCCAAGTAGAATATAGTATTCTATATGTGCATGCTTGAGACACCCCCAAAATTAGGTATACATCACCCATCTTGAGTCGCTAGATACATGGTACAGAATTCAAATACAACTTAATAATACAACTGTCGTGTACAATTACGACAAAACATAAACTGTGAGTTTGAATACAAATATTGTCTACTAGAGATTATACAAACTCAAATGGAGTCCTCATTACAATTATTATCACACTATTTCACAGAATAGTGAAGACTACTAATGCACCATCTAGGACCATCACTCTGTTCCTCAACTAGTCCCAGCTACGTTCTCATTTCCTGAAGAGAACAGTGAAAGAAAGGGTGAGCTCAACTAGCCCAGTAAGAAATATTATGACTAAGATAATGCAGAATAATTTATCGTTAGCCTTTAACAATGTTAAACTGATAAAATATAATAAATATCAAGTTTAACTGCAACGGAATAAGCAATCCATTAAAAGAGTCAAGTAGAGAATGAAATCTACTATCTTTTATGATTTAAAAGGTTTTCATCACTTTTATCATTTGGGACTCAAATTTTAATAAATAATCCACATCATCGAATCACCCCCGCACTACTACCAAGGATATTCTTTAGTATCACGACCACAATTATCCATGCACTCACGGGCCAAGAATATTTGTGTATTCATTAATGGTCATGATCATGCCAACAATCATCCATCAATGCACTACAAAAGCTAATGAAGAATTTTATCACATCATTTTGTAACATTACGGTCATGATTTACCGAATAATCCCCGGTCATAATCATACCAAGTCCATCTATGCACTACTGTGCCACGAGATGAATTTCAACAAAATATAAACATGAGGATGATGACAATGATATAAGAATTCAATAAAACAAGTTCAAGAATTAATTTATCTAGAACCGATAACGCCCAAATTGTCAACATGATACTACTTTGTAGAGTAAAATTCAAGAATGCTCGGAAGAATATTTCCATGAAAAGATATCTTTGGATGAAGCACAAATATCAAAGATATTCCACTAATTTCATGGGTATAAGTCAAAGTTTTAACCAACTGAGTATAATAAAGAATGGAATAACAAAAGAAATCACCATGCATGCGATAGATCGCATGCGCAGGCGAGTTATTCCAACGAGAATAATAAATAACGAAACCAAGTCGGCGTAAAAAAAACACGAACAGGATATTCCAATGTAATAATAAAGGATGGAACCAGTAAAGGCGTAAATGCACGTGCATGTGATATTCGGCACGTAATAATAAAGGATGGAATCAGTCGGCATAAGCTATGCAGACGAGGATATTACGATAGAATAATAAAGGATGGAACCAGTCAGGCGCGTGAAACGTTACGCATGTGATATTCGACAGAATAATAAATAATAGAACCAGTCCCACAGTAAACGTACGACGCATGTGATATTAAACGAGAATAATAAAGAATGGAATATTAGAAGAATGTCACCATGTATAGGGTATTGCACAGATACAAAGTTATTCCAATGTAATAATAAATAATGGAATAATATAAGTTATTTTCATTATGACGAGTGAAAGAAATAACACCCCTTACCGTAAAAGAAACTGAATATAAGAGTAGGGAAGTAGCAGAATACTTTTCTATAGGTTCTCTTATAATTCTCTCTCTAGAGTTTCAGTGAATTCGTAAGAAAGGAATGAGCTTCTATTTATAGGAAAATGGAATGAATAGTAACTAATTCATGAACGATCCAGATTGATTTACTATTAAACGGACGATCCAGATTGGTTTACTATTAAAACTTAAAACAACGGTCCATACTGATTTACTATTAAAACTTTAAACCAGCGATCCATATTGATTTACTATTATAACTCCACCAGCGGTCCATATTGACTTACTATTATATCTTCAACCAACGGTCTGAAAAATTAGCACATCTCCTCATGGAATAATATTGTACCCAAATACTCGAATGCACAATACTAGAGTGAATAGTAACCGGGTGAATAGTAACTCATGAATAGTAACTCGTGAATAGTAACTCATGAATAGTAACTCGTGAATAGTAAGTCATGAATAGTAACTCATGAATAGTAACTCGTGAATAGTAACTCGACACGAAAAGTGTCCCGAATACCCAATTGAACAATATATCCTCCAGACATCAATTATACTAACACAAATAAGTCCAACACAATGGAACTATAAAATTCATCTTTAATCAACACGAACTTATTCATCATTAATATTATAATTCACAATATTTAACAACCAGGTCGTTCCCAGGAAAGAGGGGGCTTTCCGATAAGGATTTCTCCTTATTGGCGCGCAATTAGGTGACCAAACCTCTCCTCGATGAACTTCTAGACATTGTCAATATTGCAAATAATAATATGAATAACTTTGTCGTCTCAATTATTGATTTAATAATATATCATATAATGCAGATGATACTGTAACAATAATTGAATCAATAATATGAGAAATATGATGCAAAGAATTATTTGTAGCAATAATTGAGTATAACCGAGTGACTTCTCACGTAAGCATCAATAATCAATACCGTAGTGTCTTACGGTGCAACCACACAGCAGACATCGCATTTTTTTACTAAGGGTAGTTCAACAGTTTTTAACGGTAACACCTCCGCCGTTATTTTCATAAAGTATTTTTGTCGTTTTCTCAATCCGACAATAATTACATTGTGGGGTCCACTGATGATTGTCTTGCATTATGAATATTCCCCTGTTAAAAGGAATATTCCCAACCAATCGAATATTATATAAAAACTTGCGTACTTTGCAAAATTTATAAATATTACCCACAACTATAACATTATATCAAATCAATACCATTATATTCAAAAATATAATTCGAGAAAATTATTCTTTATTCATAAAAGTTGGGGTCTTACAACCTCCCCTTCTTATGAAATTTCATCCTCGAAATTAGGGTATATACCTGGTATATCGAATAGATGAGGATACCTTGACTTCATCTCAGATTCTAATTCCCAAGTCATTTCCTCCACATCGTGGTTTCTCCACAAAACTTTGACTTGAGGTATAACCTTGGAGCGTAGAACATGATCCTTCTTATCCAAGATTTTAACAGGTAACTCTTCATACGTTAAATCTTCCTCTATCTCGTCTGGTTCTAACTCAATAATGTGGTTCGGGTCTTTCACGTATTTACGTAACATAGATATGTGAAAAACATTATGAACACGAGACATACTTAGCAGAAAAGGTAGTCTATAGCCACGATTCCCACTCACTCAAGAATTAAAATGGGCCAATGAATCGAGGATTGAGCTTTCCTCTCTTTCCAAATCTTGTAACTCCTTTCCATGGAGCAACACGTAACAACACATGATCTCCAATATCGAATTCTACGTCCTTTCGATGAAGATCAGAATAACTCTTTTGTCGATCTTGTGAATTTTTTATACGTTGTCAGATCGTTTGAATCTTTTTTGTAGTCATACGTACCAACTCCGGTCCCAACAACGTTGCTTCACCCACCTCATCCCAATATACTGGAGAACGACACTTTCTCCCATACAACGCTTCGAATGGAGCCATGCCAATACTTGCTTGATAACTGTTGTTGTAGGAAAACTCCACCAATGGTAAAAACTTGTCCCAACTTCCCTTGAAATCAAGGACACAAAGTCTTAATAGATCTTCAAGAGTTTGAATAGTCCTCTCCGACTGTCCATCCGTCTGAGGATGATATGCAGAGCTAAATCGTAAATCCATGCCCATAGCTTTCTGCAAACTAACCCAAAATCATGAAATGAATCTTGGGTCTCAATCAAAAACTATGGATACTGGCATACCATGCAGTCTTACAATCTCATTTATGTACATACGAGCAAGACGTTCAAGTGTATAAGTTTCTCGTATAGGTATGAAGTGAGCAGACTTGGTCAATCTATCAACAATGACCCAAATTGCATCTATGCCTTGAGAAACCTTGGGAAGACCAGTAATGAAATCCATGGTAATGTGCTCCCACTTCCATTCTGGAATTTCAAGTGGTTGCAATGGACCTTTTAGTACTTGATGCTCCGCCTTGACTCGTTGACAAGTTAAATACCTTGAGATAAACTCCGCTATCTCTCTCTTCATATTGCTCCACCAAAATGTATGTCGAAGATCATGATACATTTTCGTACTCCCAGGATGGATTGCAAACGGTGTGTTGTGCGTCTCCATCATGATTTTATACTTTAAATCAGGGTCGTTGGGAACACAAAGTCTAGAGTTGACTCAAAGTATTCCTTCTTCATCGATTCTTTCTTTCGGCATAGCACCTTCTTGCACTTTCTTCCTCATACACATCAGCTCTGGGTCTGTAGCTTGAGCAGCTTTAACTTTATCAATTAAAGTCGGTTCTACTCGTATATTTGCCATCATCACATGGGTCCATGGATTTTTTAACTCTATCTCCATCCTTTGCAAGTCACACAAAATGGGCCTTTGCGTTGACAATATCGCACTCGTACTTGCATATGATCTTCTACTCAATGCGTCAGCTACCACGTTCGCTTTTCTAGGATGGTATTGGATGGTATGATCATAATCTTTCAATAGTTCAAGCCAACATCGTTGTCGCATGTTGAGTTCCTTTTGAGTGAAGAAATATTTGAGGCTTTTATGATCCGTAAAGATCTCCACTTTCTCCCCATACAAGTAATGCCTCCAAATTTTAAGTGCGAAGACAACATCTGCTAACTCTAGATCATGAGTAGGATAATTCCTCTCATATTCTTTGAGTTATCTTGAGGCATAGGCTATAACTTTCCCATGTTGCATAAGAACACATCCCAACCCTTTTCTCGAAGCATCACTGTAGATGACAAATCCCTCCGAGCCAGATGGTATTATCAGAACAGGTGCTGAAATGAGTCTCATCTTGAGTTCTTGAAAACTCTTCTCACATTCTTTGCTCCAACCGAACTTTGTATCTTTTCGAGTCAGCTGAGTTAATGGAGTAGCGATTCGAGAAAATCCTTCCACGAATCTCTGACAATAACCACTAAACCGAGAAAGCTACGTACTTCTTGATCATCGATTTAGGTTGCTCCCACTTTGAATAGCTTCAATCCTTTTGCAGGGTCAACAAATATTCCATGACTTGATACTACGTGCCCAAGGAATGCTACTTCCTCAAGCCAGAACTTGCATTTCTTTAACTTGGCATAAAGCTTGTATTCACAAAGCTTTTGGAGTGTCAGCCTCAAGTGTTGCTTATGATCTTCATGGCTTTTTGAATAAATAAGGATGTCATCAATAAAGACGACCACAAAGTGATCCAAATATTCCTTGGATACTCGGTTCATCATATCCATGAAGGCAGCAGGAGCATTAGTCAATCCAAAGGACATGACTAGTAATTCATAATTCCCGTATCGAGTTCTAAAAGCCGTCTTTGGAATGTCATCGGTTCTAATCTTCAATTGGTGATATCCGGAACGAAGATCAATCTTTGAAAAGAATTTGGCTCCTTGCAACTGGTCAAAACAGGTCATCAATACGTGGCAATGGGTACCTATTTTTGATGGTGACATGATTCAACTCCCGATAATCAATAAAAAGTTGCATACTCCCATCTTTCTTCTTCACGAATAGAACAGGAGCACCCTAAGGAGACGTACTAGGATGAATAAAACCAATGTCTAACAATTCCTGCAATTGGGTCTTTAACTCCTGAAGTTCAATAGGAGCCATTCGATATGGGGCTTTGGAAATGGGTTTTTTACCAGGTTTAAGGTCGATACAAAATTCAATTTCACACTCTGGGGGTAGGCCAAGAAGTTCTTCAGGGAATACGTCAGGAAATTTATTAACAATAGAAATATCATTCAAAACTGACATATTTTTGTTTAAATCTGTGACATGAGCTAAGAAAGCTTGACACCCGTTTTTCAATAAACGAATAGCTTTATGGCTTGAAATGACCGTGATTGATTTTAATGGTTTGGTCGCTTGAATTCGCATAATAGGATGATTAGGAATATAAAAACTAACAACCTTACAAAAACAATCAATTTTTGCATGATGAGTAGTTAACCAATCAATCCCTAGAATTACGCCAAATGCAAGTATTTTCAATGAACAAAGATCGACAGGTAATGTGAGGTTACCGATTTGAACCAAACAAGACTTATAAAGAGTGGATGTAATGAAGGTTTCTCCCAACGGAGTTTCCACAGATAAGTCAAAGTCTAATTTCTCTGGAGTCAAATTTAATCGTTGAGCGCAAGTAGGAGAAATAAAAGAATGGGTAGAACCGGTGTCAAATAAAGTATAGACTTCGCTAGAGTTTATGATAAGCTTACCCGTGATGACCTCATTCGGGTTCCTTGCTTTCTGGGAGGTCACAACAAACACTCTCCCTTGCACTATCGGCTTTGACTTTTCTGGGACGGCCTTTGGTGCCTCTATCCTGGCTGAACTTGTCTTCGGTGAACGATAAAATCGGGCTAAGTGACCTTCTCTTCCATAATTATAACATGCTTTGGACGGCATCACGCAGTTTGGACTGATGTGTCCCTCCCCTCCGCATTTGAAGCATATGATAGGTGGTCGTTCTCCTTCCTTAACAACGGGTGCTGGTGCTGACGTCCTTCCATCATTATTGAATCTCCTCTTCTTGAAATGTCCATTCTTATTAGTTTGGCCTTGATTACCACCGAAGTGGTAACCATTTCTGGCCTATTGATTCCCTCCACGCTTGTTGTCACCACTTCCATGACTGCTCTCCTTTGGTTGCGTTAACTTGTTATCACGCTCCACTAACTGAGCCCTATTTGCAACATCTGAATACAAACACAGTTTATGAGAAATAAGATGTTGACGTATCTCAGGTTTTAAACCTCGCAAAAACATTCACGTCATTCGCTCCTCATTATCCACCAAATGGGATGCAAACCGGGACAACTCTGCAAATTTGGCTTCATACTGTGACACGGTCATATTATTTTGCTCCAATTTGATGAATTCTACCTCTTTTATATGACGAATACTTTTGGAAAAGTACTTGTCTTTGAATAGTTCTTGGAACTTTTCCTAAAACATCTTCAATGCGACAGGTTAAGTACGTTTTACTGATTCCCACCAGTAATCTGCCTCTCCTCGCAACATAAAGGAGGCAAAGGGAACCTTTTGCTCATCGGAGCATCCCAAGACATCAAATATCTTGGTGATCTTCTTTATCCATGCTTCCGCCTTTAGTGGTTTTGGCTCTCCAATAAACTCCGGTGGTCCCAGATCCTTGAACTGTTTAGCGGTGACCGTCCGATAGTTTCCAGTATTCCCACCTACATTGTGGACAGGAGCCGCTCTCGCCTGTTGTTGCATGAATTACATAAAGCCTCTGAACACTCCATCATTCATCATTTGGTCAGTGTTTTTGTTTGCATGAGGATTGTCGGCTTCCTGATGCACATTATCCTGATTATGTGGTGAGTCAACGGTCGCCTGTGCTCTATTGCTATTCTCAACATTCTAGGATGTCCTTTTCTGATACTGCCACAAAACAAAAGGTTAATTGACATGTAACATATTATCCCTATATTCTGACCGACCAATTAAATACCAAAAAAAACTTAGGTAGGTCATACTAGAAAGGAATTCCGTCTCTCCCTCCTAGTTCTATTCTCACATCTTAGCCAGGGATCATATCCCTAAGCTTTGATACCAACTGTGACGCCCCCAAAATTAGGTATACATCACCCATCTTGAGTCGCCAGATACATGGTACAGAATTCAAATACAACTTAATAATACAACTATCGTGTACAATACGACAAAACATAAACTGTGAGTTTGAATACAAATATTGTCTACTAGAGATTATACAAACTCAAAAGGAGTCCTCATTATAATTATTATCACACTATTTCACAGAATAGTGAGGACTACTAATGCACCATCTAGGACCATCACTCTATTCCCCGACTAGTCCCAACTACGTTCTCATTTCCTGAAGAGAACAGTGAAAGAAAGGGTGAGCTCAACTAGCCCAGTAAGAAATATTATGACTAAGATAATGCAGAATAATTTATCGTTAGCCTTCAACAATGTTAAACTGATAAAATATAATAAATATCAAGTTTAAGCTGCGGTGAACAAGCAATCCATTAAAAGAGTCAAGTAGAGAATAAAATCTACTATCTTTTATGATTTAAAAGGTTTTTCATCACTTTAATCATTTGGGACTCAAACTTAATAAATAATCCACATCATCGAATCACCCCCCGCACACTACGGCCAAGGATATTCTTTAGTATCACGAACACAATTATCCATGCACTACGGGCCAAGAATATTTGTGTATTCATTAATGGTCATAATCATGCCAACAACTGTCCATCAATGCACTACGGGCCAATGAGGACTTTTATCACATCATTTGTAACATTACGGCCATGATTTACAAGAATAATCCTCGGTCATAATCATACAAAGTCCATCTATGCACTACACAGTGCCACATATGACTTTCAACAAAATATAAACATGAGGATGATGACAATGATATAAGAATTCAATAAAACAAGTTCAAGAATTAATTTATCTAGGAACTGATAACGTCCAAATTGTCAACATAATACTGCTTTGTAGAGTAAAATTCAAGAATGCTCAGAAGAATATTTCCATGAAAAGATACTGGATGAAGCGCAAATATCAAAGATATTCCACTAATTTCATGGGTATAGAAGTCAAAGTTTTAACCAACTGAGTATAATAAAGAATAGAATAACAAAAGAAATCACCATGCATGCGATAGACTGCACAGGCATGTTATTCTAATAAAATAATAAATAACGGAACCAGTCAGTGTAAAAACGCATAGACGAGGATATTCCAAATGTAATAATAAAGGATTGAATTCAGTCCCGTAAGAACGCACGCAGACATGATATTCGGCGAATAATAAAAGGATGGAAACGGTGTCCCAGCGTAACGCATGACAAAGATATTAAACGAGAATAATAAAAAGGATGGAACCCGTCCCATGAAAAACGCACGCATGTGATATTAAAACAGAATAATAAATAATGGAACTGGTCAGCGTACGCGCGCATGCATGTGGATATTAAACGAGGATAATAAACAACGGAATATTAGAAGAATGTCACCATGTATAGGTAGTTCGCAGTATACAAGTTATTCCAATGAATAATAAATAATGGAATAACATAAGTTCTCTTCATTATAATGAAAGAAAGAAATAACACCCTTACCAGTAAAAGAAACCGAATATAAGAGTAGGGAAGTAGCAGAATACTTTTTTATAGGTTCTCTTATAATTCTCTCTCTAGAGTTTCAGTGAATTCGTAATAAATAATGAAGGAATGATCTTCTATTTATAGGAAAATGGAATGAATAGTAACTAATTCATGAACGGTCCAGATTGATTTACTATTAAACGGACGATCCAGATTGGTTTACTATTAAAACTTAAACAACGGTCCATACTGATTTACTATTAAAACTTTAAACCAGCGATCCATATTGATTTACTATTATAACTCCACCAGCGGTCCATATTGACTTACTATTATATCTTCAACCAACGGTCTGAAAAATTACCACATCTCCTCATGGAATAATATTGTATCCAAATGCCCGAATGCACAATACTAGAGTGTATAGTAATCGGGTGAATAGTAACTCGTGAATAGTAACTCATGAATAGTAACTCGTGAATAGTAACTCATGAATAGTAACTCGTGAATCGTGAATAGTCGATAATCTGAAAAGTGTCCCGAATACCCAATTGAACAATATATCCTCCGGACATCAATTATACTAACACAAATAAGTCCAACACAATGGAACTATAAAATTCATCTTTAATCAACACGAACTTATTCATCATTAATATTATAATTCACAATATTTAACAACTAGGTCGTTTCTGTGAAAGAGGGCTTTTCGATAAGGATTTCTCCTTATTGCCGCAATTAGGTGACCAAACCTCTCGTTCGATGTAACTTCTGACATTGTCAATATTACAAATAATAATATGAATAACTTTGTTAGTCTCAATTATTGATTTAATAATATATCATATAATCTGAGATGATGATCGTAACAATAATTGAATCAATAATATGAAAAATATGATGCGTTGATTTATCGTAGTAATAATTGAGTATAACCGAGTGACTTCTCACGTAAGCATCAATAATCAATACCGGTAAGTGCTATTGTGTAAATACGCTTATTATCGTACTTTTACTACTAGGGTAGTTCAACAGCTTTAACGGTAACACCTCCGCCATTATTTTCATAAAGTATTTTTATCGTTTTTCAATCCGAAATAATAATTCCGTTGTAGGGTCCACCAATGATTGTGACGTCAGTACTAATATTCCTCGTTAAAAGCGAATATTCTCCACCAATCGAATATTATATAACAACTTGCGTACTTTTGCAAAATTTATAAATATTACCCACAACTATAACATTATATCAAATCAATACCATTATATTCAAAAATATAATTCAAGAAAATTATTCTTTATTCATAAAAGTTAGGGTCTTACAATGCTAGTATGATATATATTATATATTATGCAAACATGTTTCGCATGTTTAATAATATGACGCGTATTTTATACATATATTTGCATGCGCGCTAAACAAGATGAGACTAATAATAACAAATCCTTCAAAGTTTTTATATATTAAGTCTTAAGCGTTCAAAGATATTTAGAATATCGAACGTCGCCTTCTAGCATGATAAAATTAATAGAGTATTAAATATTTAATATTAGTTTGTTGTGTCACCACAAGGCAAGTATTGAGTATTTAAGATGTTAATTTATCACAGTTGATGCTTATAAAGAAAATTGAACAATATTGTTTTGTTGTGTCACCACGAAGTACTAGGTTGGACTTAACTTAGATAATTTTGATTTTGATGTGCCACCACTTGATCAAAATAATCTAAGAGGCAAAATATAAGGAGTTTCATGATGATGTAATTGACAAGGAGTTGTCTACCTATTTATTTATATATAGTTTGTTGTGTCACCACAAGGCTATATATATTTGAAATGGGATCCTTATTCTCACTAACAAAAACATTAATTGGCTTTTGCCGAACTATATAAACGAGGGTAATATAGTTTGAAGAAAATAGTGGGAGATACCAATATAAAATAAGACCTAATTTATTTTGGTAATTAATTAAATGAATGTTTGCTTAAATATTGTCTTTTTACATGCAGAATTTTGAAAATGTCACATTCACTAATTTCACTGCGTAGCATACTTGATGCTAACAAACTGACAAAACCGAATTACACGGACTGGTTAAGGAATCATAGAATTGTTCTCACTGCTGAAAAGATTTCTTATGTCCTAAATTACTCGCACTGCAAAAAGTTGCGAAATAGCCCTCGAGGAAGAGATTGCTACTTTTAAACAGTGGCAAGATGATGCATCAGTGGCTCAATGCATCATGCTCGCATCCACGTGTAACGAGCTTCAGCGTCAGCATGAAAACATGGATGCTCCTACTATGCTACTGCACCTTCGAGAGTTGTATGGTGAGCAAAGTAGGACTGCTAGATATGAAATATCTAAAGAGATCTTCTGATCTCGGATGACCGAGGGCACTACCGTTGAGACTCATGTCTTAAAGATGATCAATCTGATTGAACGTCTTGGACAGCTTGGGTTCGTCTTAGATGGGGAGTTGAGTCAAGATTTGATCTTGCAGTCACTCCCTGACACCTTCTCACAATTTGTTGTGAATTTTCATATGAATAAGTTGGACGTCAACTTGCCTGAGTTACTTAACATGTTGAAAACTGTTGAAGGTCACTTCCCATCCAAGAAGAACCATGTCTTACTGGTGGATGATTCTTCCAAGAAAAGGAAGAGGCCCAAGGTGTCTTACAAAAGAAGAAATCCAAGAAGGCTAAGGAAAAGCGAAAGTGAAGGATCAAAAGAAACTCGATCCAAATTAGCAAAGGAATTTTCTTCAATTGCAACAAGCCGAGTCATGGAAGAGGAATCGCAAGGATTATCTTTGCGAAAAGCGAAGAAGCTTGGAGAAGCTTCAATCCTAATCAAGGTTTGTTTATGAATGAAGTTAATTTTTCTAAAAGTCAATCTTCTACTTGGGTATTGGATACCTAGTTGTGGTTCTCACATATGTAATAATATATGGGACCGGTCAAGTAGAAAGTCGAAAGAAGGATGAGGTCGCCCTACGAGTGGGAAATGGAGCAAAGGTTCTTGACATTAGTAGTAAGGACTTATTGTTTTAAGACCGCCTACGGGCAAGTTCATTAATTTAAATAATTGTTATTTTGTTCCAAATATCATTAGAAACATTATTTCTATCTCTGTATTTGCTATGGATGGTTTTAATATTATAATAAAGAACAACAGTTGTTCTATTTATAATGATAATGTTTTATATGGTGTTGGTAATTTGTGAAATGAACTTTATATACTTGACTTGCATGAAAATATACTTCAAATTGAACAAATTAAGAAAAGGAAAAGAGATGATGTTAATTATAACTTCATGTGGCACTGTAGACTTGGTCATATTAATGAAACAAGATTATCCAAGTTGCACAAAGATGGGCTCCTAGATCTATCGGATTATGAATCATATCCAACTTGTAAATCTTGTCTCATGGGCAAATAGCCTAAATCTCCTTTTAGTGGAAAAGGAGAAAGAGTTACAGAGTTGTTAGCGTTGGTACACATAGATGTATGTGGACCTATGACAACGACTACACGAGGAGGGTATTCTTATTTTATTACATTCACTGACGATCACTCAAGATTTGGATATGTGTATTTCATGAAATACAAATCTGAATCATTTGAAAAGTTCAAAGAGTTCATAAGTGAAGTAGAGAAGCAAACTGGTAAGAGTATTAAGATTCTTCGATCTGATCGAGGAGGAGAATACTTAAGTGGTGGGTTTCTCAATTGTCTCAAAGAAAATGGTATACTCTCACAATGGACTCCACCAGGAATGCCACAGATGAATGGTGTATCTAAAAAGAGAAATCGAACATTGTTGGACATGGTTAGATCCATGATGAGCTTTACCGACCTTCCAGTTTCCTTCTGGGGATATGCCCTAGAATCGGCTGCATACCTACTTAACAAGGTACCTACAAAATTCGTCCCCAAGACCCTATATGAGTTATGGACAGGGAGGAAACCAAATCTTAAGCATGTTAAGACTTGGGGTTGTCCAGCTTATGTCAAAAAGTTTGAAAACGATAAGCTACTGGACTAGATCTCGATAAATGATTTGTGGGATACCCTAAAGAAACATCGGGGTATTATTTCTATCATCCAACTGATCAAAAGGTGTTTGTTGCGAAACATGCTGCCTTCTTGAAAAAGGAGTTTATCCTTGAAGGGGTCAGTGGGAGTAAGATATATCTTGAAGAGGTTCAAGAACCACAAAATACTATAGATCAAAGTGAGGTACCTAACCAAGTAGAGATTCCTTCTGTACCACACCCTATTCATAAATCTGGAAGAGTACCAAAGATACCTGATAGGTATGGACTTGTCATAGAGGATGACGACGAGGTAAGCATCATAGATGATGATGATCCATTGAATTACGAACAGGCTATGAATAGTAAAGACTCAGAGAAGTGGCAAGATGCCATGAAATTCGAGATGGACTCCATGTATGAAAACCAAGTATGGACTTTGGTTTCACCACCTGAAGGCATTAAGCCTATTGGGTGTAAATGGGTCTTTAAAAGAAAGACTGGAGCAGACGGCAAGGTAGAGACCTATAAGGTCCGACTGGTCGCAAAACATTTCAAACAAAGACAAGGAGTTGACTATGACGAAACCTTTTCACCAGTAGCAATGCTCAAGTCTATTCGGATTTTGCTTGTGATTGCAACTTACCATGACTACAAAATTTGGCAGATGGACGTGAAAACGGCCTTCCTCAATGGGAAACTTGAGGAGGATGTGTATATGACACAGCCAGAGGGATTTGTTTCAAAGGTTGGAACAAATCAAGTCTGTAAGCTTCAACGATCCATTTATGGATTGAAGCAAGCTTCGTGGGTGGAACATCCGTTTTGATGAGACAATCAAAGAGTTTGATTTTATCAAAATGAGGATGAACCATGTGTGTACAAGAAGGTTAGTGGGGATATTTGTTTCATTCCTCATATTATATGTTGATGATATATTACCGATGGGAATGATATTCCTATGCTACAATCAATTAAAATCTGGTTATCTAAACACTTCTCCATGAAGGACTTGGGAGAAGCATCCTATATTTTGGGGATAAAAATCTATAGAGATAGATCTAAAAGGATGCTTGGCTTTTCCCAAGGAACGTATATTGACTCGATGCTAAAGAGGTTTAGCATGGAAGATTCCAAAAGAGGTCTCATGCCGATGAGCCATGGAATACATCTCTCCAAGAAATAGGCCCTAGAGACACCTGAGGAGAGGGACCGTATGATTAAGATTCCTTATGCTTCAACAATAGGATCTATCATGTACGGTATGATATGTACTAGACCGGATGTCGCTCATGCACTTAGTGTAACAAGCAGATATCAGTCGAATCCAGGAGAAGAGCACTAGAAGGCAGTGAAAAATATCCTAAAGTACTTAAGAAGAACTAAAGATGTATTTCTTGTCTACGGTGGGTCTGAATTGAAACTAGAAGGCTTCACAGACTCAAGTTTTCAAACGGACCAAGATGACATTAAATCCGTTTCGGGGTATGTGCTTACCTTGAATGGTGGCGCAGTGAGTTGGAAGAGTTCGAAACAGCAAATAGTTGTTGATTTAGTGACAGAGGCAGAATACATAGCTGCAAGTGAAGCTGCAAAGGAAGCTGTTTAGATGAAGAAGTTCATTACCACACTTGGTGTGGTTCCTAGCGATTCTGAGAGACAAGTACCTTTATTCTGTGACAACTTTGGAGTCATCTTGCAGCTAAGGAACCTAGGTCTCATCGTAAATCCAAACACGTGTTCTTGGCGGTTTCATTTGATCGGAGAGATCATTGAAGAGAGCGTCGCCTCCCAGGCGTGTAGACTCTCAAGACAATATTGCAGATCCATTTACTAAAGCGTTAGCACAACATCAGTTTGATCGTCACTTAGAGAAGATGGGTATGAGATACCACGGCGATTGGCTTTAGTGCAAGTGGAAGATTGAAAGTAGTATGCATACAAGCCAATCATGTATGATGATAAAGCATATACTTTGTAATCAATCTTATTTATTTATTAATAAAAAAATTATTTATTAAAGGCATTTATTATCTACGTGGTGCTATTTGAATAATATGTGATAAACCCATAGTTTTAAGCAATGCTTTTAGAATCGTGATGAGATCATGCTAATGAGATCTAAATTCTTAGATAGCTTAAAACTAAAATGTTCCCAATCAATGGATTACTAAAAAGGGGATTAGTGAATCCGGATAGATTGGTACGTATGTTGCTTGCTCACTGGATGAGGATGATTGATCTCATGATCATTTGTGTGGAGACACTAAAGCAAGTATGTAGGTGATTATTAGAGAATAAGTTCACTGAACGTGACTCGCTATGGAATACCTAATGGAGTTTTACTTGTCTGTCAATAGGAATTCTTGTAGTGATAGTAGTACAAATGATCCTTAGACTTGAGATCATCATAGTATCTTATATATAATGAATTACACTTTGACTTATTCCTTAAGACTCTTAGAGTATATCAAAGGGTATGCTTGGGTGTAATAAGTTATATATGAAGGTAGTGAATGATCAATAAAAAATCTACCACTTCTAGTAAAAGAAGAGAAATTTCGTATGTGATTCGATAAATGACAACCAAGGAATCCTTGGCCAAGGTGCAATGAAATTAGAAAGTAGTTTCTAATTTACATTCATTAGGAGTTGTGCATTTAGGAATCGAAATACATATAATTAAATAAAATAAGACTTGATAGTAATTCCATATCTTATATTTAATTGGGACATCAGATGGTGGAAGGATTGAATTATGCAGTAACTATTAACTCAAAGGTTCTTTTATGATTAATGTTGAAATCTATATTATCCGGAAAGTCGTTGATCGCTAGGAGACTTATCCCTATGTAGAATAAATATTATTTATTTAAATAAATTAATCGCTTAATTTATTTATTTAAATAAGATTAGAATTGTTCTAATTGATTTATTCACAATCGGTTTAATATGGAGAACCTAAAGGGTCACACCATAAAAGGAAGAATAATTATTTAAGAAGTTAATGTCATAATCGTAATAATATGTTAAGTATATTTAATTTAATCATGGTGATAGAATAAATTAAATAGATTAATATTTATTATTTAATATTTTAGAAATATTAAATATAAATTAATAAGAGGAGTCTTATTAATATTATTACAATTATTATTATTTTAATTTCTAAAAGAGTTTAGAAATTAATTTAATATAAGTACTCTTATTTATTCCTAATAGGATTAGGAGGGAAAATTAGTTAAAGGAGTTTAATTAATTATCCCTAATAAGATTAGGGAGCCCATTTAATTAAATAAATAATACCTTATTTTAATTAAAATAGGGTTACCTGATATCTTTATAAGAAGAGTCTTATATCAGATATCGAGCGATACGTAATTCCAATTATTGGAGAGTACGCCCCCTTTTTCTATAGAGATGAGAAAAACTAGGGTTTGAGCCAATATACCATTTTTCTTGAAAATTGTTCTTTCTTGGTGGATCACCTCTAGAGGCCATACACTTGGGTGGCTTACATTGATCAAAGGAAGGAATCTACCCGGAGATTCAAGGAGATCGCGGAGGAGTAGGAGTTGAACTCTGCACTGTGGAAGCTCAGATTCACAAGGGTATGATTACATAACTTCTTGTTCTTCGTTTTAATTAATAATATGCATAAAGGATGATCCGGGTAATTGGTTTGTGAAAAATTTTAAAATCTGATTTTATTATGCTTCCGCTATTTTTGCAATTTGATTGCTACTTTGATTTTCACAAAACCTAACATTTAATTGGTCGGTCAGACTATAGGGATAATATGTTGCATGTCAATTAACCTTTGTTTTATGGCAGTATTTGAAAATGACATCCGAGAATGTTGAGAATAGTAATGGAGCACAGGAGACCGTTGAGTCTCCACAGATCAATAATCAGGATAATGTGCATCAGGAAGTCGACAATCCTCATGCAAACAACAACACTGGCCAAATGATGAATGATGGAATGTTCAGAGAGTTTATGCAATTCATGCAACATCAGGCGAGAGCGGCTCTTGTCCAAAATGTAGGTGGAAACACTGGAAACTCTCGGACGGTCACCGCTAAATAGTTCAAGGAGCTAGGACCACCAGAGTTTATTGGAGAGCCAAAACCACTTAAGGCGGAAGCGTGGATAAAGCAGATCACCAAGATATTTGATGTCTTAGGATTCTCCGAGGAGCAAAAGGTTCCCTTTGTCACCTTTATGTTGCGAGGAGAGGTAGATTACTGGTGGGAATTGGTAAAGCGTACTCAACCTGCCGCACTAAAAATGTCTTGGGAGAAGTTCCAAGAACTATTCAATGATAAGTACTTTCCTGAAAGTATTTGTCATATGAAAGAGGTAGAGTTCATCAAGTTCGAGTAGAACAATATGACCATGTCGCAGTACGAAGCTAAGTTTGCCGAGTTTTCCCGGTTTGCATCTCACTTGGTTGATAATGAGGAAAGAATGACGCAGATGTTTCTAAGAGGTTTGAAACCCGAGATACATCAATATCTAATTTCTCATAAACTGTGTCTGTATTCAGATATTGTAAATAGGGCTCAGTTATTAGAGCGCGATAACGAGTCAACCCAACCAAGAGAAAGCAGTCGACAAAATGATAATATCACTGGTAACAGTCATCGAAGCGGTGACAACAAATGTGGAGGGAATCAACATGCCAGAAACTATACCCACTTCGGTGGTAATCATGGCCAAGACAATAAAAGTGGATATTTCAAGAAGAGGAGATTCAATAATGATGGAAAGACGTCATCACCAGCACCCATTGTTAAGGAAGGAGAACGACCACCTATCAAATGCTTCAAATGCGGAGGGGAGGGACACATCAGTCCAAACTGCCCGATGCCATCCAAAGCGTGTTATAATTGTGGAAGAGAAGGTTACCTAGCCTGATTTTGTCGTGCACCGAAGACAAGTCCAGTTTGAACGGTGACACAAAATGTCATCCCAAACAAGTCAAAACTAGTAGTTCAAGGGAGAACGTTTGTTGTGACGTCCCAGAAAGCAAGGAACCCGAATGAGGTCATCACGGGTAAGATTATCATAAACTCTAGTGAAGTCTATACCTTATTTGATACCGGTTCTACCCATTCTTTTATTTCTCTTACTTACGCTCAACGTTTAAATTTGACTCCGGAGAAATTAGAGTTTGACTTATCTGTGGAAACTCCATTGGAAGAAACTTTCATTACATCCACTGTTTATAAGTCTTATTTGGTTCAAATCGGTACCCTCACATTACCTGTTGATCTTATTTCACTGAAAATACTTGCATTTGACGTGATTCTAGGGATTGATTGGTTAACTACTCATCATGCAAAAATTAATTGTTTTCGTAAGGTTGTTAGCTTTCATATTCCTAACCAACCTATTATGCGAATTCAAGCAACCAAACCATTAAAATCAATCACTGTCATCTCAAGCCATAATGCTATTCGTTTATTGAAAAACGGATGTCAAGCTTTCTTAGCTCATGTCACATATTTAAACAAAAATACTTCAGATTTGAATGATATTTCTATTGTTAATAAATTTCCTGACGTATTCCCTGAAGAACTTCCTGGCCTACCCCCAGAGCGCATGAAATTGAATTTTGTATCGACCTTGAACCTGGTACAAAGCCCATTTCCAAAGCCCCATATCGAATGGCTCCTATTGAACTTCAGGAGTTAAAGACCCAATTGTAGGAATTATTAGACATTGGTTTCATTCGTCCTAGTACGTCTCCTTGGGATGCTCATGTTCTATTCGTGAAAAAGAAAGATGGGAGTATACGACTTTGTATTGACTACCAGGAATTGAACCATGTCACCATCAAGAATATGTATCTGTTACCTCGCATTGATGACCTGTTTGACCAGTTGCAAGGAGCATAATTCTTTTTAAAGATCGATCTTCGTTCTGGGTATCATCAGCTGAAGGTTAAAATTGAGGATATTCCAAAGACTGCCTTCAGAACTCGGTACGAGCATTATGAATTCTTAGTCATGTCTTTTGGATTGACTAATGCTCCTGATGCTTTCATGGATATGATGAACCGAGTATTCAAGGAATATTTGGACCACTTTGTGGTCATCTTTATTGATGACATCCTCATATATTCCAAAAGCCGTGAAGATCATGAACAAGACTTGAGGCTGATACTCCAAAAGCTTCGTGAAAACAAGCTTTATGTCAAGTTGAAGAAATGCGAGTTCTGGCTTGAGGAAGTAGCATTCCCTGGGCACGTAATATTAAGTCATGGAATATCTGTTGACCTCACAAAGATTGAAGCTATTCAAAGCTGGGAGCAACCTAAATCAGTGACCAAAGTACGTAGCTTTCTCGGCTTAGCTGGTTATTATCGAAGATTCGTAGAAGGGTTTTCTCGAATCGCTACTCCATTAACTCAGCTGACTCGAAAAGATACAAGATTCGGTTGGAGCATGGAATGTGAGAAGAGTTTTCAAGAACTCAAGAGGAGACTCATTTCAGCACATGTTCTGACAATACCATCTGGTACGGAGGGATATGTCATCTACAGTGATGCTTCAGGCAAGGGTTTAGGATGTGTTCTCATGCAACATGGGAAAGTCATAGCCTATGCCTCACGATAACTCAAAGAATATGAGAGGAATTATCTTACTCATGATTTAGAGTTGGCAGCTATCGTTTTTGCACTTAAAATATGGAGGCATTACCTGTATGGGGAGAAAGTGGAGATCTTTACGGATCATAAAAGCCTCAAATATTTCTTCACTCAAAAGGAACTCAACAAGCGGCAACGATGTTGGCTTGAACTGCTGAAAGATTATGATCATACTATTCAATACCATCCTAGTAAAGTGAACGTAGTAGCTGACGCATTGAGTAGAAGATCATACGCGTACGAAAAGCGATATTGTCGTATAAAGGCCCATTTTATATGACTTGAAAATGATGGAGATAGAGTTAAAGACTTCAGGGACCCATGTAATGATAGCGAATATACAAGTAGAACCAACTTTAATCAATAAAGTTAAAGCTGCTCAAGCTACAGACCTGGAGCTGATGCGTATAAAGAAGAAAGTGCAAGAAGGTGCTATACCGGAAGCAAGAATCTATGAAAAAGGAATACTTCGAGTCAACTCTAGACTTTGTGTTCCTAACAACCCTGATTTAAAGTATAAAATCATGATGGAGGTGCACAACACACCGTTTGCAATCCATCCTTGGAGTACCAAAATGTATCATGATCTTCGACATACATTTTGGTGGAGCAATATGAAGAGAGAGATCGTAAAGTTTATCTCAAGATGTCTAACTTGTCAATGAGTCAAGGAAAAGCATCAAGTACCAAAAGGTCCATTGCAACCACTTGAAATTCCTGAATGAAAGTGGGAGTACATTACCATGGATATCGTTACCGGTATTCCCAAGGTTTCTCAAGGCATAGATGCGATTTGGGTCATTGTTGATTGATTGACCAAGTCAGCTCATTTCTTACATATACGAGAAACATATACACTTGAATGTCTTGCTCATATTACATAAAAGATTATGTAAGATTGTGTGGTATGCCAGTATCCATAGTTTTTGATCGAGACCCAAGATTCACTTCACGATTTTGGGTTAGTTTGCAGAAAGCTATGGGCACAAATTTACGATTTAGCTCGACATATCATCATCAGACGGACGGGCAGTCAGAGAGGACTATTCAAACTCTTGAAGATCTATTAAGACTCTGTGTCCTTGACTTCAAGGGAAGTTGGGACAAGTTCTTACCATTGGTGGAGTTTTCCTACAACAATAGTTATCAAGCAAGTATTGGCATGGCTCCATTCGAGGCGTTGTATGGAAGAAAGTATCGTTCTCCAGTATGCTAGGATGAGGTGGGTGAAGCAACGTTATTGGGACCGAAGTTGGTACGTATGACTACGGAAAAGATTCAAACGATCCGACAACGTTTAAAAACCTCACAAGATCGACAAAAGAGTTATGTTAGTCTTCATCGAAAAGATATGGAATTCGATATTGGAGATCATGTGTTATTACATGTTGCTCCATGGAAAGGAGTTACAAGATTTGGAAAGAGAGAAAAGCTCAATCCTCGATTCATTGGCCCATTTTTAATCATCGATCGAGTAGGAACTGTGGCTTATAGACTCGCTTTACCGCAAAATATGTCTCGTGTTCATAACGTTTTTCACATATCCTTGTTACGTAAATATGTGAAACACCTAAACCACATTATTGAGTTAGAACCGGATGAAATAGCGGAAGATTTAACGTATGAAGAGTTTCTTGTTAAAATCTTGGATAAGAAGGAACATATTTTACGCTCCAAGGTTATACCTCAAGTCAAAGTTTTTTGGAGAAAACACGACGTTGAGGAAATGACCTGGGAGTTAGAATCTGAAATGAAATCAAGGTATCCTTACCTCTTCGACATACCATGTACGTATCCTAATTTTGAGGGGAAAATTTCATAAGAAGGGGAGGTTGTAAGACCCCAACTTTTATGAATAAAGATGAATTTTCTATAAATATCATTTTTGAATATGAAGGTGTGAATTTGTTATAATGTTATAGTTGTGGGTAATATTTATAAATTTTGCAAAGTAAGCAAGTTGATATAAAATATTCATTTTGTCGGGGAATATTCTTTTTGTCTGGGAATATTCGTACGACAACACAATCATCTGTGGACCCCACAACAGAATTATTGTCGGAGTTAGAAAATGACAAAATTATCTTTTTATAAAAATAACAGCGAAAGTTTTACCGTTAATTGTTGAAATACCCGGTGGTAAAAGTACAGTAATACGCGTGGTTGCATAGTAGCACACAGTATTATACAGTATCTTGGATTATTGATGCTTACGTAAGAAGTCACTACTCAATAATTTTTACAATAATTACAATTCAATACTTTATTTTATTGATTCAATAATTGCTACGTTGTTATTTTATATTATTGATTCAATAATTGTCATTGCACAATATTTCAAATTATCAAATCAATAATTCATATTGTTAGTTCCCAGTAGGCACAATAAATCTAGAAGGGGGGGGGGGGTTGAATAGATCCTTTTTATTTCAAATACTTTTCTGGTTTACTTTGTATTGCTCATAATTTAACATATGACAAACACAAGAATCTTTTCAAGCACAGCGGAATAAGTAAAAGATCCCCTTCATTGATATATTCGTAATCATACATACATTGTTCGTAGAGTTAGTTTGGTTGTAAGTAGTTAAAATATACATAGCAGTTATAGCTGTTATAGAACATAATGTAAATGACATAATGTATAAGACACAAGAGGTTTTAAGTGGTTTAGAGACTCAAGCTCCTAATCCACTCTCCTGCTTTCAACTAGCAGGATTTCCACTAAGAAAGGGCAGCACCCTGAATCACTAAGATTCCTTCAAGGTCAGCAGCCTTGGGACTTCAGTTCACTAAGAACTCTTCAAGGCCAGCAGCCTTGGGACTCCTCTAGTTCCCTAGGAACTCTTCAAGACCAGCAGTCTTGGAACTTCGTTTAGTCCCTCCGGACAAGGACCCCTCAGGCCCTGGCTTTTGTTGTTTGTTTGTTGGTTTGTTGGAGTTGGTGCTGAGCTGTTAAGATGTCTTCATGCTCTGAACATCTTCTATACTTAGCAGCTTGGCGTGATCATCCTTGAAGTGCCCTTGAGTGTTGCATGATGCTTAGCTTCTTCATTTACTCAACCACTTCGGATGATCCCTTGATGAACTACCTTGAAGATCTTTCTCTTGATACATGATGGCTACACATGATAGGTTTCCAAGATGACTGTAAGTTTTTCTTCTTGGTACTTAAAAACTTTCACATGCTTGCCACCATGATGACGTTTGCGATCTCCCTTCTTGATACTCGATATCTTCTCATGATGGACTTGCTAAGATGAATGTGAGCTCTTCTCTATTGTACTTAGAGTCTTCCCATGATGGATACCAAGATGACAGGATGCTCTTCTTTCTCTCGGCAGTTCAGAACACTCTTCTTGTAGTAGAACTCTCACTTTTACATAGTAGAACTCTCACTTCTTCTTCTTCCTTTGCATGTATCTGAGTGTTCTTGGTGGATCGTATAGTGAGCCTTCGGACTTCACTTTTTCACTTGGTTTAGAACAGTCCACCTTTTACTCCAAACTCGGTAACTCCAGCAACCCTCGATCTTTGAAGCTCTTCCTTATTTATACTCATTCCCAATCCTTCCGTTGGAAAGTATCAGTTGAAGGCTATTCAAATATCTTCACAGATCTCGAGTTGACAGAGGTAGATTGCTGATGTGACATGTCATACTTTATCTGACATTGCAGTCTACTGTTTCACCTACCCCATCAGAGTTGTCACTTTAATGTCTTGGGCAGGTCGAAGACTTTATTATCTCCTTCTGATTTCTCGATCAAAGGTTTTCCTTTTGCATTGATGCTCTCAATAAGCTTTTGTCCGAATACCATCCTTCAATTTGAACTGTTGCCAATGCTTTAATCTTCAGGTGTTCGAACTCTACAATTCTGATGCATGTCTTCGAGGACCTGATCGTAGTGTCTTGTTGAGTGTTTCTCATTGACTGGTAGAGTTAACAATACGATCTTGAAGTGTGTTGATTGGATCTTCAATGTAGAACACCTCTTCCTTCTATCATGCAAAGGCTTCAACACTTACATTTTACTTTAATCGTTCTCGAGATCGATGGCCTAATTCCTTGCTCTGGTTCCCTCTGAATAGCAAGACACTTTAGATTTGTGGCGCGTCCAGCTCGCTTTCTCCTTGTGATCTCTCGTTCACTTATCATCAATGGACTGACCCTACACTTAATCACTTTAGCCTTGTTCTTCAGAGACTAACCAGTATCTCGGTTCACTTTCCATCAGTTCTTTCTTTGTTTGGAAAACACTACAATCTCGGTTGCTTCCAAGATCGTTGTCTTCATTCACTTGACAACCATCGCACTTGTCGACTTTCCTTAATCGCCATCAAGTCTTCTTATGATCATCTTGTGGAAGACTTCATCTCGAATGGCTTTTACAACTCAATCTTGATGTCTGATTGGGTTGGTGCTTAGATCTTACGTTAGATTGCATGCCATTCGTTGAGTGCTCTCTCGGTTCCGCCGTGTAGGATGTATCTATCTTTGCAGTGCCAACCAGAGTCTTTGTTCCTTTGGATATTCTGGGAGTGATCATTAGTTGAGAATCATACTTGCTCTACGATTCTACCTATGCATTGTGAGCACTTCTGTTGAGGTCATAGTTCTTCACTCTATGATTCAGCTTCGGCTGTGCAGACAGTATGATCCTGATATCAGAACTTGACACTCTACGGTTTCTGCATTGTGCTTGTTGTCTTCATCTGATCTTGCTTGACTACGATCTCTACATGTAATCAATAGACTCTACGAACTCAGAGTGTAGTCTATGATCCTTGACATGGCTTCGGCATCAGTAGACTCTACGATCTCTAGTGTAGTCTACGTTCCTTGACTTGGCCTCGGCATCGGTAGACTCTATGACTCCGAGTATAGTCTGCGTTTCTAACTTAGCTTCGGTAGATATTCTATCGGCTCAGTGGCGGTGTCTCTCTCTACGATTCGAACATTACTCTCAAAGACACCTGACGATCCCGAGGAAGATCTTCTCGATATACCACGATCCTTCATCATTTCTCCTGGCAGTCTACGAACTCTGAGATCTACTATCTTGCAGACTACGATTCTGCCTCGATAGCTCTCGAGTTATCCTTGACTCTCCTGGCAGACTACGATCTCTGGTGTAGTACTCAACGATCAGACAAGCCTATCAATTACATCATAAGATCAACCTAAAATGCTTGATCTTTCTATATTTATAGTCCTTGTACATCATTTCTTTTTAAAGACTTTACAAAGCTGTTTTGCTTATGTAGGATCAACCTAACATATTTGATCAATTCATTTTAAGTCCTTGTACACATGTTTTTATTATCTATCAAAGGACTTTACAACTTTTCTTAATGCAAGCATACTTGCATATTCATTCATATATATCATAATCAAATCATATGTAAATAGGAATATCATTTATATGTTTATTCCTGATAATCTCCCCCTATTTGATTATGACAAAAATAATAAGTGTATATGCATGTTATGAATGAATCTTATATACAGTGAGCAGCAGTATTTCTAAAACAGATAATCATGAATGTCATTTATAAAGATATGGCAAATTATATATAAAGACACTTTACATCCTGGATCCAGAACATACCTAACTAGTTAGAGATGTACCTCTTTGGCTCCATGTGTGTTTCCAGGATGTCTGATGATCAGCTACTCATCTGTTTCTTCTTCTTGCTCTTGCTCCCGCTGGGATGATGACCTTCTGTCTTTGCTTTGTTCCCCTTCAGCATCTTTCTGAATATGCTCCCCCTCAGACTCTGCGATCATGTGATCATCATCTTTTGGCTCCCCATCAGATGATGATTCTTTTTCTGCAGCTGTTGTCTTCTTCTTTGACTTCTTCTCTCTTATCCCTATGCTCTTCTTTGAGTGCCTCTTGCTCCTCTTCTTTCTGTGCCTCTTTTTCTCCCCCTTTTTTTCATTAATCATTTGAGAGAGCTGCTCCATGTTGGACATAAGCTGCTCCATTAGGTAGGAGGAGTTAGCAACTTCAAACTTGAGTTCTGTTGGCCTAGCTCAAGTCAGACCGAGAAAGACCGCCTTGATTCATCAATCTTGTCAAAGAGGGCTTGGATCTGCTCTTCATTTGCCTTCTGAACTCGTAGAGCTTCTGCCTTTTGATGTTGTATGGCCTTCGAATAGATGTTATCTCTCTCTTGGAGTTTGAGTGATACATCAGCCATAGTAGCTTGAAGTCTGTTCTGAAGTGAATTTTCTCCTTTTGCTGTCATCTTCTGTGACTCTTCAGTAAGTAGAGATATTTTCTCACTTAGTTCATCAGAACTCTTCAGTAGTTTCTACTCCAAAATAGTTTGATCCTCTTATTGGGCAGCTTCAGGTTGAGCATTGGATTGGACTCTAAGATTTTCATTCTTGGACATATTTTCAAAATCTTGAGAATCGGAACAATTGTTGAGTACCAATTGCTGGTTGAGGATGAGGGAATGTCAGAGAGCAGTGTTTGGGTTGTTGGAAGCTTCTGACTTTGAATTTGAGCAGTCTCAGCAGTAGAGTGGCCAGACTCTACGATCATCTCCTTGATCATGTTCCTTCTTCCTTCAGAGTCCACTCTACGATCGTAGGGGATATAGTGATTGCCAGACTGTCGATAGACTTTGAAGTGAGGCTGGTATTTGATCGTTTTGGTTGCAAACTTCTTCGCCCTTGGGAAGTTCTGAGCCACCAGCTCCATGCTTGGAAAGTGAGAGAAGCACCGGTGAGATAGCTTCCATCTCCTTGATGTGGGCCTTTAGCCATGGCATCCATCTGGAAGAACCATCTCATCGCTGAAGTCATTAGGATTCAGAGAGAATGGTCGAGCGATGCAACCATGTTATTCCAGTTTTTAGCTATGTCAAAGGTAGTCATTCTTACTACCTTGAGCTGCTCATTTCCATAGTTCACCCATCTCTCTGGTGGAGCCTCTGGTAGTTTATTTGAAACTTCCACTACTATCCTTATGCTAAATCTTGCAGGAGAGAAAACTGGATAATCTTCTTGTTCATCTGCTTCCTGTGGTGCAGAACCAGAATCTTTTTCAATATCTTCTCTCTCGGACCCTAAACCATCCTGATCATTTCCAGCAGAGAATACTTCTTGCTGCATTTCATTCTCAGAACTTTCTTTCTGTGATATAGACTCATCATCAATTAATTCAATGGGGGCATTTGATTGATCACTTCTCCTTTTGGAGGCAAATTTGGCTTGCAGTCTGTAGCTCTTCCTTCTTCTTGGAGGTTCAGCTATAGGAGAGTCAGACTCCTCTTCTTCTTCAGACTTGGAAGCCTTTAGTTTATCAGAAGAACTTCCTTCAGGTTTAGCAAGGGCAGGGGCATATTCTTCTTCTTTTGAGACAACATTGTTTGACCCATTATCTGGGCTTGTTGGGGCAGTTGCATTTGGGGATGGAGTTTGGTCATCTTGAATCTCTTCTTCATTTGCAGAGTGACTACTCTGAGAATTAGCCATGGGGCTTGAGCATTCTTCTTCTTTATCAGCAGATGCTGAATTTTCATTCATTAATCAAGCTTCACCTTCACTGCTGGATTTGGTTTAAGAGGACTCAGCCTTGACATCAGTCTCCTTTTCTTCACGACTCACGTCCTTCTCTTGACAGATGTATTGCTTTTGGGAGGTCGAGGTGGTTTGTCTTCCACCTTAGCTTTCTTGCTGAATGGGCCTTGAAGTAATCTGTTACTTCTTCTCTTTGTTGTTTCAGCAGTTAGGCCCTTTTCTTCTTCATCTTTGACGTTGGTGAAGACTCTTCTTGATAGGGTCTGGGTTTTCTTCACATCACCAGCTTTCTTCACACCTCTGGATTTCTTTCTGGCTGGTGTGATTTCTGTTGGCATAGAGTCATCAGACTCAGAGCTCTCTGCCTCTTCTGTTCTCCTCTTTTTTACAAAGGCCCTGTTGCTGCTCCCGGTTGTCAGCCTTCGGTTCTCCTTAGGGTTCTTCTTCCAGTTCACAAATAATTGTGGAGACATCACTTTGTGAACATTCAAAGGTTCTCCCACATCATCCTTAATCTTTCCTCCTAGCTTCTTCTTCAACACAATACTTAGCAGTCTACCATGAAACACCTTAGTCAGTGGTTTTTCAGTGGACTTCTTCATCTCAGCTTTTTCTACCCACTTGGAGATTTGATCGAACAAGATAGCTCCAAAGTTGATTTGTTTCTTCAGAAATATTGCTGACATTATCTTCAGCTGTTGGTCAAGCACTGTGTCATGTGCAGTGTCCTAGCACAGTATGCATTTTCCAACTATTTCAGCAAGGAACTCGTACTCTTCAGGAAACTCCTTCTTCTTCATGTCTCTCAGACTAGGGTTTCTTTGGTACCCCATGAACTCCTTTGCTTGTTCAGTATTGACATCATCAAGGTTCTTCAGCCCTTGGTTAGGAAAACCTAGGCATTGATTGAGGTCAGAAGACTTCAACTTCAGAGACTGACCTTTAACCTTGGTAGAAAAGGTTCCGAAGTTTATAGAGGCATTTGAGTTGAACTCCTTAACCAGATCAACATATACTCGAGTGTTAGCCTCAAGGCATTCTGAGAATCTAGCTTTCTTCACAAGTTTGAGAATGTCTCTGAAAATCTTTTCGGATTTCTCGAATAACTTGGTTCCTAGCTGAATGCCAGTGATTACTCGCCAGTTTTCCATTTGATCAGCTCAAAGAATGTGGATATTTGATTCGGAGAGGTTTATAAGAGATGGATGATTGTGATTTGATAAAGCTTTGGGGTGTTAACCTATTTTGGCTCTTGAGAGGATTTTAGGGTTTCAAAATGGGAGGGAGAAAGGTTCGATAACTTTTGATAAATATCTACAGATTTAAACTTGTCTTTATGACAGTTCCTTCTAACTCTGCATAACTAGTGATGTGTCAACCGACCATTGGTTGCACGATGCCCAGTAATGAGCTGTAACTCCCCATAACTTTTCAGTTAGATATTTCCTTTTAGGAGAGTAATCGTTTAAACAACGTGGCTTTGACCATTGACCTTTTGATTCGTAGAGTAGCATAGTAAGGCAACTGTGGACTCTACGTTTTTCTTTGTTAACTCAACGATCAACTTTTGAGAGATGTTGCAGTGGATGGCTTTGTCTTGTATCCTCACCTTGATGCAACATAGCTAAATCACTGATGTATTCGAACTTATCTCCTCCTTTTGAATGGTTGAGCAATTGTCTCATTTTTCAAGCTCCTTGTGAATTGGAGTACCCTTTAGTAGAACTACGATCGTCGAGTTGTCTTCTACAATCATTGAGGTTGCACTGCTATAGTGGAGTTCTCTTCAACCTCGACTCTATGATCATTGAGGTTGCACTGCGATCATGGAGTTCTCTTCAACCTCGACTCTACGATCGTTGTCTGACTTGGTCCTTGAGATGAATTTGATCAAGTAATTCTTCTGGGACAAGGTAGCTCAGGAAGGGACAACCTCTTAGAGTGAGCTAAGGGTCAGGTTTGTCCCTGAGGCGCTTTCCAGATGAAATGTTATAGAAGTGATTTGCAATGACATCTCATGAGACCTTTTCTGGTGGGGATATCCTCTACCAACTGTAGACAATTGCTTGCTGAGATCGTGGTATCCTCCTGTTCTTACACTATGATCACATGTTTGATCGTAGGCACTTCACGATGTTGGGTTGGGTGGTTGAAAGGTTATCAGTAGTACATTTTGAGACGTTCCTACTGACTATGGATCTTCATTTGATTCATCAGCCACAAAGTTTTGGGACTTTGTAGCTGGTATATTTCCTCATAGTATAACTTAGTGCTGTTATTTCTCAATGATCATCATCGTCTGTATGGTGAAAGTGTCTTCCGGATGAATGTGATTCCCTTTGCTTTAGACTCATTTGGAGGTAGCCCTGAATATCTCCTTCTAACTGGAATCATCATTATCACACAAATCTTCTTGTATCGTAGACATGGATATTTTCAAGACTAATCACTCTACGATCTTTTGACAGCACTACGATCGTAGTCTTCATTTACAGTCTTGTGTTTGTGAGGTTCTGCTTTTGTAATGAACTCCTCTTGACTTAAGCTCAATGATCCTCTGTTGTGAGCTCCTTTGAGGATTCTTCTCATATAACATTCTTTGCTTGCTCTTGAGCACATAGGATCCCTTAGTTAACTGACATGCTTCCATTCACAGATTATCAGCCATGTGAGCTCCATTCTGGTTAGCTCAGAGGGTCTTCAAGGATTGGCTTGTACAAATAGGAACTTTATCAGGATCATCTCTGAACAGTCCTTAGCCTTCTGCTGGTTGAGTCTTCTTGACTGAAGTCTTCTTCTTCAGCATTCCTTAGTGTAGTTAGACTGACCAAGTACCTGCAGGTTTAAATATATTTCTATTTTTGGTACCCATAATTAAATGGGTCCTGCTAGGTTAGTTTTCTAAATCCCTGTTCCTCTTATTTAGATAATAATCACATTTATCACCAACATCATATTCATGCATAAGACTAGTTTTAGATAATACACTTTGATATGCATGAAGGTGAGTGTGTGTGTAAGATTTGACATTTAATAACACACACTTTATCTTTGATGGTTTCATCATTTGCTGGGTTATGTTCACAATGTTTAAGTGTTCGTAGAGTGAGAGTCAACTCTACGATTTAAGAGTATTTAGTTGATTCATGGAGGTGATCAGTTTCTACACATCATCAAGATACTCTTTTAGAACTGATCATACTCTTTGTGTTATCAAACACTTAGAACAAGGATTTGTACATACATACTAACCCACCAACAAAGATTACTTCACATAAAATTCATTTAACCTGTGATGCTCTTATGACCCATTTCAGATTTCCTTCAAGATGTCATCTTCAACCTAAAACTTGGATAGAGAGAAAGTTTATAGACATTTGAGTTTCCATCCTAAGGGTACTTTCTCTCTTCACCTTTTTAGGTAGATTATGACTTCTTGACAAAATACTGTTATGGTTCATAAGAGGGTGCTTTTGTGATGAACACGTGTAATAGTGAGGAACCGTACCTTTTTACTGTCAGTCTCTTAACAATCATTTATCTTAGATATACTCAGTTTAGGCATTGATGTGCATAGCTTCACTTTTGCTCCTGACAGCTTATTGCTCGTGTTGGCCTTTAATCAATCAGTCGTGATCTTGAAGATGTAGGCCAAGAGAATCTCTGCATTAAAATCTTTGACATCCTTTAGTTTACAAAGTTTGCACCCAGCTGTTGGTTGGCCAGACATAAGTTTGAGAAGATCTTCTTTCTTTTATTGATAAGCATTTCATAGCATGTATAGACTTTTCATCTTTCAGACTGGTGGATGCTTGACTCTTTGTCATTGATGTCTCTTGAGCTCTCTCGTCTGATCTTCAGACTACAAGATTGACTGCAGGAAGGATTGGTCTTGTTGGTGTAGCAATCGAGAACATGGACCAATCTGAGCAGCTTCAGGTGTATATACACATTTACCTATACACAGTATTTCCAACGTGTGAGCTCATCTGCATATAACAAGTTACTTACTACTAAACTAAGTTTAGAACAATGTATGTGCCTGGGATCAGACTCAAAGCAATTAACTTTTGAATATAGCATGAGAACCTGCTTTGATACCAATTGTTAGTTCCCAGTAGGCACAATAGATCTAAAAGGGGGGGGGGGGGGTTGAATAAATCCTTTTTATTTCAAATACTTTTCTGGTTTACTTTGTATTGCTCATAATTTAACATATGACAAACACAAGAATCTTTTCAAGCACAACAGAATAAGTAAAAGATTCCCTTCATTGATATATTCGTAATCATACATACATTGTTCGTAGAGTTAGTTTGGTTGTAAGCAGTTAAAACATACATAGCAGTTATAGCAGTTATAGAACATAATTTAAATGGCATAATGTATAAGACACAAGAGGTTTTAAGTGGTTCAGAGACTCAAGCTCCTAATCCACTCTTCTGCTTTCAACTAGTAGGATTTCTACTAAGGAAGGCGGCAAGACCAATTACTAAGATTCCTTGAGGCCGTGACCTTGGGACTTCAGTTCACTAAGAACTCTTCAAGGCCAGCAGCCTTGGGACTCCTCTAGTTCCTGTGACAACCTGAGAATTTTGAATATTTTTAAAATTTTTATTAATTGATTTAAGGTTCAAAATTAGAAACTAGACAGAAAATAAGTGTATGCGTTTGATATTTTTAAGATAGAATTTTGAAGATTTCAAAATTCTGTGAATGATTTAGGTGAATTATTCAGGATTAAGGGAATACATGAATATGTTATGTGTAAATGTGTACAGTATGTGGTTAAGGGTCAAGGGTTGACCATATAAACAATATCTGTAACAAACCCTAATTTATATATTAAAAACGTCAACGTTCGGTTAGAAAACCCTAACGATTAACAAGAAACCCTAAAACCGGCTTTGGAAACCCCAATTTCAGTTTCGGGAATCTGAAACCCTAATTAGGTGTATAAAACCCTAAATTGGGAACTTAATGGCGTAAGTGTAAATAATTATAATAATAATTAGGGTAAAGCTTAATTAATTAGCAAACCCTAATTTCGAATTTATAAAACTCTAATTTCTGGATTTGAAACCCTAATTTTATAATTAGGAAAAACCTAAGTGTTAATTTAATATTTTTAATGTTTATTAGGAAATATTAATCCTAATTTTCAAGTTATTAGTAATTAGAAAACCCTAATCTAATTACGAAATCTAATTTCTAAATTAGAAAATTATTTTTATATTAGAAACCCTAATTTTTGGGTTGTAAACCCTAATCCGTGATTTTGACCCTAATTGCTAAATTAGTAATTTTAATTAGGATATATTAATCCTAATTAGAAAGATTCAAGTAATGATAAAGAAATTTTAATATAATTAGAAAATTCTAATTATAATTTAAAAATATTAATTTTTCTATTTTTGAAAATCTAAATTTGAAAATTCTAGAAAATTAAATTACAAACCCTAAATGTTCCAAACTCTAAACCCTAAATGGTCTAAACCCTAAACACTAACCCAAACCCTAAACCCTAAGGGTTTGGCTAATGTCCAAAATGCCATTAAAATTAAATGCAAAATGACTATAATACCCTTTTTGCATTATTGTGACTTAGCTTGCAAATCATGGAAAATTGAGAGTTGTTCACCAACTCTAACCACTCTATGTGACTTAATTCACAACATTCAGCCACCTTATCAGCTGAATTCATTGAACCAATAGATATATTAGAGAATTAGAGAGAGAGAAAGTCATAAAAAGTTGGTCATTTTTCACCCAAGCTCCTAACAACTCTCTCTCTCTCTCTCAACCTCCGAAAATACAAAGTATTTCAGTCTCTAAACAAGTCTCTTGATCATCAAGAGCATGATCAGAGGTTAGAATCAAAGGATTTGAGTATAAAGTTATAAACCCTAGCTTTATAAAAATCTTAGGATTTGATGTTAGATTTTGTTGTTTGTTGTTTAAAGTAGTGTATAAGGATGTCACTTGATGATCTGGGTTGCTATATAGTGAATCCATAACATCAAAGTGCTCGAAATCATGTTTTAAAAAAATCTGGAAAATTTTTTAAATGTGGTCTGACAAGCAAATGTCAGGCTTCATAGATCGGTGTATGTTAACATGTTTAGTGTTTTAAATATTCAACCTTGTAGTATGTTATGTGGTCTTTATTTTGAAATTGGAATCATGGTCTGATAGTGTCTAGAAATCAAGATATGATTGGTCAAAGTAGGTTGACCGTTCACGGAAAATGAATTCTAGGCAGCCCAGAATTCCAGTAACCTCTGACAACGTGTTTGCAGGCCATGGATCTTGTTGATGTTTGATGTTTAGGCTAAGTTGTTGTTTTTGTGTTGTATTCTGGTATAAGGACTACACGCTAATGCCTTTATCTCACCCAGAAAACACATAGAATCACTACTACAAAATAGTAAATAGACAACACTTAAACCACAATATTTTTTATAAAAACGTTGTGGTATTTTTTTAGCAACGTTTTTAAAAAAAAACGTTATAGATACATATGCAAAAACGTTATCTATTTAAAAGGGCATTATTTTTGTGTTAATTAAATAACGTTTTTTTTTAAAAAACGTTGTCATTCGAGTAAAACACGGAGGTTTAAAAAATGACGCTGAAGTGAAAACTTAAATAATAAGTATCACTCTTATGCTAGGGCTCCCAGTCTCCAGGCGAGATCTGAAACTTCTCCCTCGCGATTGCCTTTCTCCCTGCCTTTCGACCCTCTTCCGGCACGCTGAGCACCGGTTCGGTCGGACCACCTGCTCTGCAACCGTCTCTATCGTACAAACCAACCGATCGAGAGAAGTTTCTGACAAGGACACCGCCGATGAAGACGGCAAAACCACCGCCGGAGCTTGAGACAATTAAGGGTTCGGGTAGTGGAAACCTTTGGGTTCGGGCTGCGATTTTAGTGCTGCAAATGGAAACAGTCGCTGCTCTTTGATCTTCTATCGAAGTTGCACCGTATGAATTTGCCAGATCCGTTATTTCGATATCAAGCTTACCTGATTTCGCTCGGCTCTACACCAAATTTTGGATTAAGGTAATACTTTACTTGATAATATGTAGTATTTGATTATTTGAAAATTTTCATTTAGGGTTTGCGGCTGATGCAAAATGTAATTTTGTTTCTCTCTTCTATAATGTCTTGTTGATTCTTTTGTTCTTTATTATCTAATTGATTTATGCTCAAAGAATCTAATTTTGTGTTCTACGGTGTCTGATATATCTCAATTCATAGGAAAGGCAAAAGACTTGTTTTATTAGAGCCATTTTCTTAGCTTTGTTGTCTTCATTATTGTGCAAAAAATCTTCCTTGCAGCACACAGGCTCCCTTAATCCTCCCCCTCCCCCTCTTTTCTTGTTAGGGCACTTTGAAAATTTCAGCCTTTTGTCTATTCTTAGCGTTTCTGTAATCATCCCGGCAATCAACAACCACCTCGCTCTGTTTTTGTCAATTTTTGCACTTCCTCTTAATAAGAGATGTTTCCTAATTTCTAAGAATTATACTTTATTAAGGCGTACTGTATCTAATTATGTTTATAAGATGACTGGGGTTTTGCTTTCAAGTATATTGCATTGTCATTGTAATGGCCTTCTCATTGTCATATGCCAGTAGATTATTCACGTATTTCTGTTGGATTTATTGGTAATGAAGTAAACAAAGAATTTTCCAGCACATGATAACAAGCCATTGTTTCTCTTTACTACCTGTTATTCGTCAGTCCTTTTCCCCTAATATTGGTGGTGTTGGCATCTTGTTATAATTATGAGTTAATATTTCATCTCATTACTTTTTGTTGTCAGGTTCTTGCATCTAAGTCGCCAGCTCTATTAGACTTCCACGAGGATCTTGTTAGTCTCGAAGCTGCATCAAAGGTTGGCATTCTATTCATTTCTCACTACCAATATCAAACATTGTTGCTAGAAAATGGCTGCTTAAGGGTCTTCCTTGCAGATTCAGTTGAAGTCTTTAGCAGAAGAAATGCAAGCCATTATCAAGGGATTAAAACTGATATGTTTATGAGGGATTAGTACAGTCATGGGATAAAGTAATCCCTTATTTATATGAGGGATTAGAAGATGGGAAGAAGACCTTGCTGTGACAAAGGTGGTGTAAAGAAAGGTTCTTGGGCTCCTGAAGAGGACAAGATTCTTGTTGATTACATAACCACACATGGCCATGGTACCTGGCGATCTCTCCCTAAACATGCAGGTATTTTGTCTTAACTTTATTTTTTTCGCCCATATTTATTAACCATTTGGTTTGTCAAAGACTCCATGTTACTAGAGGTAGAACTCTAGTTTTCTTGCCTCTGTTACTAGAGCAAAAGTTTGAGGTTATCAAAAGTACTGACTTGAAGCACAACCTAAACTTAATGAAAGAAAGCTAAAACTCAGCTGAATTGTTGGTACATGTTTTATCTCTGGTTATTGCAGGAACATATTTAGTGTATGCCATTTGCTTGTTCAAGTATGAAGTTGGTAGTGATTTTACCATCTGAAATCTTATGTGGCCATACTCTAGGCATTATTTGATCGGGACTTCTAAGTTCCAACTTTTGAATGAAGTACTAAAAGTAGTACCTTGTTTGATCTAACGCCTTCCAGATCTTATTGAGCTCCTCCTTTACTGATTTGCAATAGGATTTTGAATTCCACAATCTACAGCTTATGCTTTATCATATAGTTTGTTACTGGTGCAAAGTTTATAGTCATGTGCGTGATAACTCACCATTATCTTTATATTCATTCAATCTAAAGTTTATTTCCATTCATGTAATGCAGGATGCATGGCAGCATTGGAAGCAGAACATTATCTGCAAGAAATCGGAGCACAAGAGGTTAAGAGTGATTGATCAGCATAAGAAAGTTTCAGAGATCCCAACCCAGAGGAGTAAGGTCAAATAAAATATTGGAGAATACGGGACTTCTGGACCTGCGTTAAGTGATACCTTAAGCCTTCTTCATCTCTTAATATTACTTACTATTAGCACCTAAGGATTCATTTAAGTGATACTTAAGCTTTTATTGTTTGTTGCTTCTATATCCTAGCAAGCAATTGGTGGGTACAATTATAGGTAGCATTCTTGCAATTCCTCATTCTTATATATGAACTGTTTGTTCCTTTGATTTATGTGGAAAGTTTGATATGGGCGGGTGCGATACATTTATGATGGGTTAACCATATGATCACAGTCAAATTATCTGTTATTGCATCTGTCTATCCACATCATTTCAATGTGATTCCTACCTATTTTGAATATTCCAGAATGTTGATCTTATTTAATTAATTTTTTGTTCACATTTGTTCAAATAGGTGTTCAATGTGAACTTGAAACAAGCAGCATGGTTTAGTGCAGTCCCATGGGGAACAATGGCAATTTCAGGCTACATTGTTGGGGCAATGTCAGATTTCCTAATTAAATCAGGAAAATCTTTAACATTTACCAGGAAAATTATGCAGGTAACTCTTTAGACTCACATAAGGAAATTAGTTTGAGACTGTCATGAAGGAAAAGCCATTAAGTATCTGACTTTGTCATAAGAACTATATAGTTTTACTTCGTTTTTCCCTCCTTTTCTGGTGTTAATTAGACCTGCAGAACATAGACTGCTCTGTTTAGCAACTGAAAGTGTTTGTTGTTGATCAGAACAGAAGAAAGAATTGGAAAATTTTGGAACAGAACAATTGTTTTTTGACATTTTAACCAATTACTTTTTTTTTTCTTTTTTTTTTTACATTTAAAGTCATTATGTATCTTTTGGCAGGTGTGAGAAATTAACAAGAAAATCCACTGTATTCAGTTAGGGATTCCATGAAAAGGTTTGATGCAAGGAAGGAAGTGGAGTGCCATTACCAGCTTCCTCCTGAGATGACTTTGCCTTGAGAGTGGTCTTACTGATTCTCTCATCTTTTACTATAATGTTGTAAAGGATTTCTCCTTGTTCTGTTGGGTGTGATCTAATCTAGTAGGAATAAGAGATTCAACCAGCTGTAATTTTGTAGCAGAAGTGCAAAAAGTAGAATATTATTGTAATTGTGTAATTGTAATTGTGTTTTTAGCTATATATTATGGCATTAGCATATTGCAGGTGCATTGGTAATTTAGGTGAAATATAATTTTTTCTTTTTTTTTAATCTACAACATTTTAAAAACGTTGTGTGAAAGTGTCTAAACGTTATCTGATATATTAAACTACAACGTTTTTATTCAGAAAATGTTTTGGAATCATACATTCTACAACGTTTTTAAGCATATGTTAATTTATGGAAAATAAATCTACAACGTTTTTTAAGAAAAAAACGTTGTGGATTGTGCTTAATTACAACGTTTTAAAAATGTTGTGCAAGGGTATCAAATAGATAACACCCTTAACCACGACGTTTTTCTGACTGAAACCAAAACGTTTTTTTTTGCGTTGTCTATTTACTGTTTTGTAGTAGTGAATTAAAATTATAAGCGGTCAAACCGGTGTTGACCAACTACCTTAGACCAATTATGGAAAACCCAGAATTTGTTGAAGAACAGATCTTGACCTCTAGTTTGATCGGTCTAGATCGCTCGTATTTGTTGTTGTAATGATGTTTTAATATTATACAATTGTACACTGACATTAATACTACATGAGTACACCTTTATAACACATTAAAAAAGTCTTGAAAACAAAGATGTAAAGGCTCAAAAAGCGACCCTTGTCACTGCTGGAGATTCTAGGCACAAGAACACGTCTGACAACTATTTTGGAGGCCCGGATCTTCTTGTTGTGATATTTTATGACCCAAACGATGATTGAAGATTGTAGTGCTACATTCCTACTACACGATGTGAGTCTTAGATGAGACATAAACAAGCTAGAACGAAAATTAAACACGGTCAAACCATGACCCTTGAGAACCGGCCTGTCAGTGTTCTTGAGGCTCAAGAACACCAACAGCGACGGATTTGTCGCCTAAAGCCCCTATAGCAACACTTATTTTTGGAAAATACTTATTTTAGTTAAATAAATAGAAAAAAATGGTTTTTAATTATTAAAAATACAAAATAAATTTCAAAAAATTATTTTAAAATCTGAAAAATAGCTTTTAATTATTTTAAGTATATTTCATAAATATTAAATATTTTTGGAATATAAATGGTATTTAATTTATTTAATTATAAAATTAAATAAATGATTTTAAAATGATTTTAATACATGAAAAATAATATTATGGTATAATAAAATATTTTAAGTTATTTTAGTGACTTTTAATATATTGTGATGAATTTTATTAATTAATTAATATTAATGATAATTAGTTTATTTAATAACTATATTAAATAAATTATGGAAAAATAGAATAAATGATTTAAAAATCATATGAAAATGATTTAAGTATTATAAAAATATTTTAAGTTATAAAATATAACTTTTGATATTTTTTCATGAAAATATTAATATTTTAATATAAAAACAATTATCGATAATGAATTTAAGTGTTTAAAATTATATAAATATGATTTTAAAGTATTAAAAATACTTTATGATATTATAAATATATTATAATATTATGACATGTATTTCATTAATATTTGATAATGAATAGATATTAATGATAAAAGAATTATGTGGTATTTAATTCATTTAAATACGTATTAATGATTGAAAATTCAAGATAAATAGTAATAATTATTTAAAAATTATTACGAGCTTACGAAAAATATTTCGACTGTTATTAAAATTATCGTAGATAATGGTTAAGTGTTTAGTCAGAGTCAGAGTTTAATTAAACTTAGACTCGATAAAAGTCCGACTAAACCGTCGGGATGTTAGAATTTTATCGAGTTCAAGTCAGACTGAAATAGTTTGACCTGATACCGAGTTTTATGTGTGTTGTAGACTGATAGGGTTATGTGTTATGTATTATGTGTTTAGGTTATTCCATGTATATATATATATATATATATAATAGTATTATATTGTGATGATATTATTATAATATTGGAGATCTATATTACTAATATTAGGTCTTGGATAAAGCGATATAAATTGCGTAAGCGGTAAGAATCAAATTGATTCGAGCAAGTTTATTTTTTTACTTAACTCTACTAAGAGTTGTTTCATTCGGATAAGCTTATGGTTAATCATTCTTTGGTTGCCATGAATTGTACTCTATACATATCAGATGTATAAGTCGGTATGAAAGGCTGATCACCTTCATTACCAGTTGGTTCAGATATATTTGTTCATGTATAATACTTGTTCAGTCTTAAATTTGTTCATGCTAGTTCACAATTATATTGTTGAATTATAGCCAACCAATTATTCAAATCATTTCAATCATGATATATCGTTATATTGTTGAATTTAAACTTGCTGGGCAATCTTATGCTCACCCTTGTTATATCATGATAAACATTGCAGATTAAGACGAACGCGTCAGATACAAGGAAAGATTAAAGACAGATCCAGATTAAAGTTAATGTGCGCGATTAGTTTTGTAATAGTATAGTTTGATAATCATGTTATGTGTCAGTTAAGTTATAAATTGTGATTAAGTTAAGGTTACTCGACCTTGGGGAAAAGTATATAAGTTTAATGTATAAACAATTTATATTTATATCTTCCGCAAATATAGTAGTAGTGTTAGAATGATCGAACCAGATCCGCAGTGATTCAGGACCTCGGATTCGGGGCCCTCACAGTTACCTAGGAACTCTTCAAGCCCAGCAGGCTTGGAACTTCGTTTAGTCCCTCCGGATAAGGACCCCTCAGGCCCTGGCTTTCGTTGTTTGTTTGTTGGTTTGTTGGAGTTGGTGCTGAGCTGCTAAGATGTCTTCATGCTCTGAAAATCTTCTATACTTAGCAGCTTGGCGTGATCATCCTTGAAGTGCAGTTGAGTGTTGCATGATGCTCAACTTCTTTAGTTACTCAACCACGCCGGATGATCCTTGATGAACTTCCTTGAAGATCTTTCTCTTGATACATGATGGATTACGCATGATAGGTTTCCAAGATGACTGTAAGTTCTTCTTCTTGGTACTTAGAAACTTTCTCATGCTTGCCACCATGATGACGTTTGCGATCTCCCTTCTTGATACTCGATATCTTCTAATGATGGACTTGCTAAGATGACTGTGAGCTCTTCTCTATTGTACTTAGAGTCTTCCCATGATGGATACCAAGATGACACGATGCTCTTCTTTCTCTCGGCAGTTCAGAACACTCTTCTTGTAGTAGAACTCTCACTTCTACATAGTAGAATTCTCACTTCTACTTCTTCCTTTGCATATATCTGAGTGTTCTTGGTGGATCATAGAGTGAGCCTTCGGACTTCACTTTTTCACTTGGTTTAGAATAGTCCACCTTTTACTCCAAACTCGGCAACTCCAGTAACCCTCGATCTTTGAAGCTCTTCCCTATTTATACTCCTTCCCAATCCATCCGTTGGAAAGTAGCTATTGAAGGCTATTCAAATATCTTCACAAATCTCGAGTTGACAGAGGTAGACTGCTGAGGTGACATGACATACTTTATCTGACATTGCAGTCTACTGTTTCACCTACCCCATCAGAGTTGTCACTTTAATGTCTTGGGCAGGTCGAAGACTTTATTATCTCCTTCTGATTTCTCAATCAGAGGTTTTCCTTTTGCATTGATGCTCTCAATAAGCTTTTGTCCGAATACCATCCTTCAGTTTGAACGGTTGCCAATGCTTTAATCTTCGGGTGTTCGAACTCTACGATTTTGATGTATGTCTTCGAGGACCTGATCGTAGTGTCTTGTTCGGTGTTGCTCATTGACTGGTAGAGTTAACACTACGATCTTGAAGAGTGTTGATTGGATCTTGATGTAGAACACCTCTTCCTTCTATTGTGCGAGTGTTTCAACACTTCTATTTGCTTATTTGTTCTCGAGTGGTGATGGCCTAATTCCTTGCTCTGGGTTCCCTCCGAATAGCAAGATACTTCAGATTTGTGGCCCGTCCAGCTCTCTTTCTCCTTGTGATCTCCCGTTCACTTATCATCAATGGACTGACCCTACGTTTAATCATTTTAGCCTTGTTCTTCAGAGACTAACCAGTATCTCGGTTCACTTTCCATCAGTTCTTTCTTTGTTTGGCAAACACTACGATCTCGGTTGCTTCCAAGATCGTTGTCTTCTGTTCACTTGACAATTACTGCACTTGCTGACTTTCATTAATTAGTTACTGAAGTCTTATGATCATCTTGTGGAAGACTTCATCTCTAATGGCTTTACAACTTAATCTTGATGCAGATTGGGTTGGTGCTTAGATCTTCTGTTAGCATGCATGCCATTCGTTGAGTGCTCTCTGGTTCCCTTCAGGTAGGATGTATCTTTATAGTGCCAACCAGAGGCTTTGTTCCTTTGGATATTCTGGAAGTGCTCATTAGTTGAGAATCATACTTGCTCTACGATTCTGCCTATGCATTGTGAGCACTTCTATTGAGGTCGTAGTTCTTCACTCTATGATTCAGCTTCGGCTGTGCAGACACTACGATCCTGAGATCAGATCTTGACACTCTACTATTTCTACCTTGTGCTTGTTGTCTTCATCTGATCTTGCTTGACTACGATCTCTGCATGTAATCAATAGACTCTACGAACTCAGAGTGTAGTCTACGATCCTTGACATGGCTTCGGCATCAGTAGACTTTACGATCTCTAGTGTAGTCTACGTTCCTTGACTTGGCTTCGGCATCGGTAGACTCTACGACTCCGAGTGTAGTCTCGTTTACGACTTGGCCCGGCGGATATTGATCGGCTCGTGGCGGTGTGTCTACGATTACGAACATGACTTCCTCAGCACACTACGATCCCGAGGAAGCTCTTCTTGATATAGTACGATCCTTCATCGTTTCTCCTGGCAGTCTACGAACTCTGAGATCTACTATCTTGCAGACTACGATTTTGCCTCGATAGCTCTCGAGTTATCCTTGACTCTCCCGGAAGACTACGATCTCTGGTGCAGTACTCAACGATCAGACAAGCCTATCTATTACATCATAAGATCAACCTAACATGATTGATCTTTCTATATTTATAGTCCTTGTACATCATTTTTTTTAAGGACTTTACAAAGCTATTTTGCTTATGTAGGATCAACCTAACATACTTGATCAATTCATTCTAAGTCCTTGTACACATGTTTCTATTATCTATCAAAGGACTTTACAGCTTTTCTTAATGCAAGCATACTTGCATATTCATTCATATATATATATCATAATCAAATCATATGTAAATAGGAATATCATTCGAATGTTTAATCCTGATAATCTCCCCCTATTTGATTATGACAAAAACAATAACTGCATATGCATGTTATGAATGAATCTTATATATAATGAGCAGCTGTATTTCTAAAATAGATAATCATGAATGTCATTTATAAAGATATGGCAAATTATACATCTAGACACTTTACATTCTTGATCTAGAACATACCTAACTAGTTAGAGATGTACCTCTTTGGCTCCATGTGTGTTTCCAGGATGTCTGATGATTAGTTACTCATCTGTTTCTTTTTCTTGCTCTTGCTCCCCCTGGGATGATGACCTTCTGTCTTTGCTTTGTTCCCCTTTAGCATCTTTCTGAACATGCTCCCCCTCAGACTCTGCGATCATGTGATCATCATCTTTTGGCTCCCCCTCAGATGATGATTCTTTTTTTGCAACTATTGTCTTCTTCTTTGACTTCTTCTCTCTTGTCCCTCTGCTCTTCTTTGAGTGCCTCTTGCTCCTCTTCTTTCTATGCCTCATTTTCTCCCTTTTTTGTCATTAATCATTTGAGAGAGCTGCTCCATGTTGGACATAAGCTGCTCCATTAGGTAGGAGGAGTTGGCAACTTCAAACTTGAGTTCCTGTTGGCCTAGCTCAAGTTTCACCGAGAAAGACTGCTTCAGGTCGTCAATCTTGTCAGAGAGGGCTTGGATCTGCTCTTCATTTGCCTTCTGAACTCATAGAGCTTCTGCCTTTTGATGTTGTATGGCCTTCGGATAGATGTTATCTCTCTCTTGGAGTTTGAGAGATACATCACCACCGTAGTAACGAAGTGCATTTCGAAGTGAATTATCTCCTTTTGATGTCAGCTTCTGTGACTCTTCAGTGAGTAGAGATATTTTCTCACTTAGTTCATCAGAACTCTTCAGTAGTTCCTGCTCCAAAATAGTTTGATCCTCTTGTTGGGCAGCTTCGGGTTAAGCATTGGATTGGACTTTACGATTTTCATTCTTGGACATATTTTTAAAATCTTGGAGAATCTGAACAACCGTTGTGTACCAATTGCTGGTTGAGGATGAGGGAATGTCAGAGAGTAGTGTTTGGGTTGTTGGAAGCTTCTGACTTTGAATTTGAGTAGTCTCAGTAGTAGAGTGGCCAGACTCTACGATCATCTCCTTGATCATGTTCCTTCTTCCTTCAGAGTCCACTCTACGATCGTAGGGGATATAGTGATTGCCAGACTGTCGATAGACTTTGAAGTGAGGCTGGTATTTGATCGTTTTGGTGGCAAACTTCTTCACCCTTGGGAAGTTCTGAGCCACCAGCTCCATGCTTGGAAAGTGAGAGAAGCACCAGCTGAGATAGCTTCCATCTCCTTCAGTGTGGGCCTTTAGCCATGGCATCCACTGGAAGAACCATCTCATCAGCAAGTCATTAGGATTGTAGAGAATGGTCGAGCAGTCTAGCTTCATGTTATTCCAATTTTCAGCTATGTCAAAGGTAGTCATTCTTACTACCTTGAGCTGCTCATTTCCATAGTTCACCCATCTCTCTGGTGGAGCCTCTGGTAGTTCATTTGAAACTTCCACTACTATCCTTATGCTAAATCTTGCAGGAGAGAGAACTGGATAATCTTCTTGTTCATCTACTTCCTGTGGTGCAGAACAAGAATCTTTTTCAATCTCTTCTCTCTTAGACCCTGAACCATCCAGATCATTTCCAGCAGAGAATCCTTCTTGCTGCATTTCATTCTCAGAACTTTCTTTCTGTGATACAGACTCATCATCAATTAATTCAATGGGGGCATTTGATTGATCACATCTCCTTTTGGAGGCAAATTTGGCTTGCAGTCTGTAGCTCTTCCTTCTTCTTGGAGGTTCAGCTATGGGAGAGTCAGACTCCTCTTCTTCTTCAGACTTGGAAGCCTTTGGTTTATCAGAAGAACTTCCTTCAGGTTTAGCAAGGGCAGGGGCATGTTCTTCTTCTTTTGAGACAACATTGTCTGACCCATTATCTGGGCTTGTTGGGGCAGTTGCATTTGGGGATGGAGTTTGTTCATCTTCAATCTCTTCTTCATTTGCAGAGTGACTACTCTGAGAATTAGCCATGGGGCTTGAGCATTCTTCTTCTTTATCGTGAGATCTTTGAATTTTCATTCATTAATCCGACTTCACCTTTCTTTCTTTGGATTTGGTTTGAGAGGACTCAGCCTTGACATCAGTTTCCTTTTCTTCTGCTGACTCTACGTCCTTCTCTTCAGCAGATGTACTATTTTGGGAGGTTGAGGCTAGTTTGTCTTCCACCTTAGCTTTCTTGCTGAATGGGCCTTGAAGTAATCTGTTACTTCTTCTCTTTGTTGTTTCAGCAGTTAGGCCCTTTTTCTTCTTCATCTTTGACTTTGGTGGAGACTCTTCTTGATAGGGTCTGGGGTTTCTTCACATCACCAGCTTTCTTCACACCTCTGGATTTCTTTCTGGCTGGTGTGATTTCTGCTGTCATAGAGTCATCAGACTCAGAGCTCTCTGCCTCTTCTATTTTCCTCTTCTTTACAAAGGCTCTGCTGCTGCTCCCAGTTGTCAGCCTTCGGTTTTCCTTAGGGTTCTTCTTCCAATTCACAAATAAGTGTGGAGACATCACTTTGTGAACATTCAAAGGCTCTCTCTCATCATCCTTAATCTTTCCTCCTAGCTTCTTCTTCAGCACAATACTTAGCAGTCTACCATGAAACACCTTAGTCAGGGGTTTTTCAGTGGACTTCTTCATCTCAGCTTTTTCTACCCACTTAGAGATTTGATCGAACAAGATAGCTCCAAAGTTGATTTGTTTCTTCAGAACTATTGCTGACATTATCTTCAGCTGTTGGTCAAGACCTTGTGTCATGTCATGGGTGTCCGACATGATATACATTTTCTAACTATTTCAGCAAGGAACTCGTACTCTTTAGGAAACTCCTTCTTCTTCATGTCATTCAGACTAGGGTTTCTTTGGTACCCCATGAACTCCTTTACTTGTTCAGTATTGACATCATCAAGGTTCTTCAGCCCTTGGTTAGGAAAACCTAGGCATTGATTGAGGTCAAAAGACTTCAACTTCAGAGACTGACCTTTAACCTTGGTAGAAAGGGTTCCGGAGTTTATGGAGGCATTTGAGTAGAACTCCTTAACCAAATCATCATATCCTCGAGTGCTAGCCTCAAGGCATTCTGAGAATCTAGCTTTCTTCACAAGTTTGAGAATGTCTCTGAACTTCTTTTTAGATTTCTCGAATGACTTGGTTCCTAGCTGAATGCTAGTGATTACTCGCTAGTTTTTCATTTGATCAGTTCGAAGAATGTGGGTTTTTGATTCGGAGAGGTTTATAAGAGATAGCTGATTATGATTTGATAAAGCTTTGGGGTGTTAACCTATTTTGGCTCTTGAGAGGATTTTAGGGTTTGAAAATGGGAGGGTGAAAGGTTCGATAGCTTTTGATAATTGTCTGCAGATTTGAACTTGTCTTTATGACAGTTCCTTCTAACTCTGCATAACTAGTGATGTGTCAACCGACCATTAGTTGCACGATGCCCAGTAATGAGCTGTAACTCCCCAAAACTTTTCAGTTAGATATTTCCTTTTAGGAGAGTAGTCGTTTAAACAACGTGGCTTTGACCGCTGACCTTTTGATTCGTAGAGTAGCATAGTAAGGCAACTGTGGACTCTACGTTTTTCTTTGTTAACTCAACGATCTACTTTTGAGAGATGTTGCAGTGGATGGCTTTGTCTTGTATCCTCACCTTGATGCAACATAGCTAAATCACTGATGTATTCAAAATTATCTCCTCCTTTTGAATGGTTGAGCAATTGTCTCATTTTTAAGCTCCTTGTGAATTGGAGTACCCTTTAGTAGAACTACGATCGTCGAGTTGTCTTCTACGATCGTTGAGGTTGCACTGCTATAGTGGAGTTCTCTTCAACCTCGACGCTACGATCATTGAGGTTGCACTGCGATCGTGGAGTTCTCTTCAACCTCGACTCTACGATCATTGTCTGACTTGGTCCTTGAGATGAATTTGATCAAGCAATTCTTCTGGGACAAGGTAGCTCAGGAAGGGACAACCTCTTAGAGTGAGCTAAGGGCCAGGTTTGTCCCTGAGGCGCTTTCCAGATGAAATGCAATAGAAGTGATTTGTAATGACATCTCATGAGACCTTTTCTGGTGGGGAGATCCTCTACCAACTTTAGACAATTGCTTGCTGAGATAGTGGTATCCTCCTGTTCTTACACTACGATCACATGTTTGATCGTAGGCACTTCACGATGTTGGGTTGGGTGGCTGAAAGGTTATCAGTAGTATGTTTTGAGATGTTCCTATTGACTATGGATCTTCATTTGGTTCATCAGCCACAAAGTTTTAGGACTTTGTAGCTGGTATATTTCCTCACAGTATAACTTAGTGTTGTTGTTTCTCAACAGATCACTGCTCCCTATGGTTGAAGCTGTCTTCCCGGATGAATGTGATTCCCTTTGCTTTAGACTCATTTGGAGGCAGCCCTGAATATCTCTTTCTGACTGGAATCATCATTATCGCACAAATCTTCTTGTATCGTAGACATGGATATTTTCAAGACTGATCACTCTACGATCTTTTGACTACACTACGATCATAGTCTTCATTTACAGTCTTGTGTTTGTGAGGTTCTGCTTTTGTAATGAACTCCTCTTGACTTAAGCTCAATGATCCTTTGTTGTGAGCTCCTTTGAGGATTCTTCTCATATAGTATTCTTTGCTTGCTCTTGAGCACATAGGATCCTTTAGTTAACTGGCCTGCTTCCATACACAGATTAGCAACCATGTGAGCTCCATTCTGGTTAGCTCAGAGGGTCTTCAAGGACAGGCTTGTAAAAATAGGAACTTTATCAGGATCATCTCTGTATAGTCCTTAGCCTTCTGCTGGTTGAGTCTTCTTGACTGAAGTCTTCTTCTTCAGTATTCCTTAGTGTGGTTAGACTGACCAAGTACCTGCAGGTTTAAATATATTTCTATTTTTGGTACCCATAATTAAATGGGTCCTGCTAGGTTAGTTTTCTAAACCCCTGTTCCTCTTATTTGGATAATCATCACATTTATCACCAACATCATATTCATGCATAAGACTAGTTTTAGATAATACACTTTGATATGCATGAAGGTGAGTGTGTGTGTAAGATTTGACATTTAATAACACACACTTTATCTTTGATGGTTTCATCATTTGCTGGGTTATGTTCACAATGTTTAAGTGTTCATAGAGTGAGAGTCAACTCTACGATTTAAGAGTATTTAGTTGATTCATGGAGGTGATCAGTTTCTACACATCATCAAGATATTCTTGTAGAACTGATCATACTCTTTGTGTTATCAAACACTTAGAACAAGGATTTGTGCATACATACTAACCCACCAACAAAGATTACTTCACAGAAAATTCATTTGACCTGTGATGCTCTTATGACCCATTTCAGATTTCCTTCAAGATGTCATCTTCAACCTAAAACTTGGATGGAGAGAAAGTTTATAGACATTTGAGTTTCCATCCTTAGGGTACTTTCTCTCTTCACCTTTTTAGGTAGATTATGACTTCTTGAAAAAATACTGTTATGGTTCATAAGAGGGTGCTTTTGTGATGAACACATGTAATAGTGAGGGCTGTACCTTTTCTTTGTCGGTCTCTTAATTGGTCATTTATCTTAGATATACTCAGTTTAGGCATTGATGTGCATAGCTTCACTTTTTTTCCTGACAGCTTATTGCCCGTGTTGGCCTTTAATCAATCAGTCGTGGTCTTGAAGACGTAGGCCAAGAGAATCTCTGCATTAAAATCTTTGACATCCTTTAGTTTAAAAAGCTTGTACCCAGCTGCTGGTTGGCCAGACATAAGTTTGAGAAGATCTTCTTTCTTTTCTTGATAAGCATTTCTTAGCATGTATAGACTCTTCATCTTTCAGACTGGTGGATGCTTGACTCTTTGTCATTGATGTCTCTTGAGCTCTCTCGTCTGATCTTCAAACTACAAGATTGACTACAGGCAAGGATTGGTCTTGTTGGTGTAGCAATCGAGAACATGGACCAATCTGGCGACTTGTGTGTATATACATTTACCTATACACAGTATTTCCAACGTGTGAGCTCATCTGCATATAACAAGTTACTTACTACTAAACTAAGTTTAGAACAATGTATGTGCCTGGGATCAGACTCAAAGTGATTAACTTTTGAATATAGCATGAGAACCTGCTTTGATACCAATTGTTAGTTCCCAGTAGGCACAATAGATTTAGAAAGGGGGGGTTGAATAGATCCTTTTTATTTCAAGTACTTTTCTGGTTTACTTTGTATTGCTCATAATTTAACATATGACAAACACAAGAATCTTTTCAAGCACAACGGAATAAGTAAAAGATCCCCTTCATTGATATATTCGTAATCATACATACATTGTTCGTAGAGTTAGTTTGGTTGTAAGCAGTTAAAACATACATAATAGTTATAGCAGTTATAGAACATATTGTAAATGATATAATGTAAAAGACACAAGAGGTTTTAAGTGGTTCAGAGACTCAAGCTCCTAATCCACTCTTCTGCTTTCAACTAGTAGTATTTCCACTAAGGAAGGGCAGCATCCTGAATCACTAAAATTCCTTGAGCCAATGACCTTGGGACTTGATTCACTAAGAACTCTTGAGCCGCCAGTGACTTGGGACTCCTCTAGTTCCCGTGACAATCCGAGAATTTTGAATATTTTTAAAATTTTTATTAATTGATTTAAGGTCCAAAATTAGAACCTAGACATAAAATAAGTGTGTGCGTTTTATATTTTTAAGATAGAATTTTGAGGATTTCAAAATTCTATGAATGATTTAGGTGAATTATTCAGGATTATGGGAATACGTGAGTATGTTCTGTGTATATATGTACAGTATGTGGTTAAGGGTCAAGGGTTGACCAGATAAACGATATTTGTAACAAACCCTAATTTATATATTAAAAACGTTGACGTTGGGTTAGAAAACCCTAACGATTAACAAGAAACCCTAAAATCGGCTCTGAAAACCCTAATTTCAGTTTCGGGAATCCGAAACCCTAATTCGGTGTATAAAACCCTAAATTGGGAACTTAATGGCATAAGTGTAAATAATTATAATAATAATTAGGGTAAAGCTTAATTAATTAGCAAACCCTAATTTTGAATTTATAAAACAATAATTTTTGGATTTGAAACCCTAATTTTATAATTAGGGAAAACCTAAGTGTTAATTTAATATTTTTAATGTTAATTAGGAAATATTAATCCTAATTTTCAAGTTATTAGTAATTAGAAAAAACCCTATTCTAATTACGAAATCTAATTTCTAAATTAGAAAATTATTTTTATATTAGAAACCCTAATTTTTGGGTTGTAAACCCTAATTCGTGATTTTGACCCTAATTGCTAAATTATTAATTTTAATTATGATATATTAATCCTAATTAGCAAGATTTAAGTAATGATTAATTAATTTTAATATAATTAGAAAATTCTAATTATAATTTAAAAATATTATTTTTTCTATTTTTGAAAATCTAAAATTGGAAATTCTAGAAAATTAAATTATAAACCCTAAATGATCCAAACCCTAAACCCTAAATGGTCTAAACCCTAAACCCTAACCTAAACCCTAAACCCTAAGAGTTTGGCCAATATCCAAAATGCCATTAAAATTAAATGCGAAATGACTATAATACACTTTTTGCATTATTGTGACTTAGCTTGCATATCATGGCAAATTGAGAGTTGTTCACCAACTCTAACCACCCTATGTGACTTAATTCACAGCATTCAGCCACCTTATCAGCTGAATTCATTTCACCAATAGATATATTATAGAACTAGAGAGAGAAAGTCATAAAAAGTTGGTCATTTTTCACCCAAGCTCCTAACAACTCTCTCTCTCCCAACCTCCGAAAATACAAAGTATTTCAGTCTCTAAACAAGTCTCTTGATCATCAAGAGCATGATCGGAGGTCAGAATCAAAGGATTTGAGCATAAAGGTATAAACCTTAGCTTTATAAAAATCTTATGATTTGATGTTAGATTTTGTTGTTTGTTGTTTAAAGTAGTGTATAAGGATGTCACTTGATGATCTGGGTTGCTATATAGTGAATCCATAACATCAAAGTGCTCGAAATCATGTTTTAAAAAAATTTGGAAATATTTTTAAATGTGGTCTGACAAGAAAATGTCAGGCTTCATACATCGGTGTATGTTAACATGTTTAGTGTTTTAAATATTCAACCTTGTAGTATGTTATGTGGTCTTTATTCTGAAATTGGAATCATGGTCTAGAAATCATGATATGATTGGTCAAAGTAGGTTGACCGTTCACGGAAAATAAATTCTGGGCAGCCCAGAATTCCAGTAACCTCTGACAACGTGTTTGCAGGCCATGGATCTTGCTGATGTTTGATGTTTAGGCTAAGTTTTTATTTTTGTGTTGTATTCTGGTATAAGGACTTCACGCTAATGCCTTTATCTCACCTAGAAAACACATAGAATCGCTACTACAAAATAGTAAATAGACAACACTTAAACCACAACGTTTTTTATAAAAACGTTGTGGTATTTTTTTTACAACGATTTAAAAAAAAAACGTTATAGATACATATGCAAAAACGTTATCTTTTTAAAAGGGCATTTTTTGGTGTTAGTTAGATAACGTTTTTTTTAAAAAACGTTATCATTCGAGTAAAACACGGAGGTTTAAAAAATGACGCTGAAGTGAAAACTTAAATAATAAGTATCACTCTTATGCTAGGGCTCCTAGTCTCCAGGCGAGATCTGAAACTTCTCCCTCACGATTTCCTTTCTCCACCTTTCGACCCTCTTCAAGACGCCTTTGCGAGCACTTAGGTTCGATTCGGACCACACGCTTGCTGCAACCGTCTCTATCGCATAAACCAACCGATTGAGAGAAGTTTACGACAAGGACACCGCCGATGAAGAAGACAAAACCACCATGGAGCTGGAGACAATTAAGGGTTGGGTAGTGGAAACCTTTGGGTCTAATTTTGCGATTTTAGTCTTGTAAATGGAAATAGTCATTTGCTCTTTGATCTTCTATCGAAGTTGCACTGTATGAATTTGCCGGATCCGTTATTTCGATATCAAGCTTACGATTTCGCTTGGCTCTACACCAAATTTTGGATTAAGGTAATACTTTACTTGATAATATGTAGTATTTGATTATTGTAGAGTTTTGATTATTTGAAAATTTTCATTTAGGGTTTGCGGCTGATTCAAAATGTAATTTTGTTTCTCTCTTCTATAATGTCTTGTTAATTCTTTTGTTCTTTATTATCTAATTGATTTATGCTCAAAGAATCTAATTTTGTGTTCTCTGATTGTCCGATATATCTCAATTCATAGGAAAGGCAAAAACTTGTTTTATTAGAGCCATTTTCTTAGCTTTGTTGTCTTCATTATTGTGCAAAAAATCTTCCTTGCAGCACACAGGCTCCGTTAATCCTCCCCCTCCCCCTCTTTTCTTGTTAGGGCACTTTTAAAATTTTAGCCTTTTGTCTATTCTTAGCGTTTCTGTAATCATCCCGGCAATCAACAACCACCTCGCTCTATTTTTGTCAATTTTTGCACTTCCTCTTAATAAGAGATGTTTCCTAATTTCTAAGAATTATACTTTATTAAAAGGCAAGATTTGTATCTAATTATGTTTATAAGATGATGGGGTTTTGCTTTCAATGATATTGCATTGTCATTGTAATGGCCTTCTCATTGTCATATGCCGATTGATTATTCACGTATTTACATTGGATTTATTGGTAATGAAGTAAACAAAAGAATTTTCCGACATGATAACAAGCCATTGTTTCTCTTTACTACATGTTATTCTGGTCATCCTTTTCCCCTAATATTGGTGGTGTTGGAATCTTGTTATAATTATGAGTTAATATTTCATCTCATAACTTTTTGTTGTCAGGTTCTTTCATCTAAGTTGCCAGCTCTATTAGACTTCCATGAGGATCTTGTTAGTCTCGAACCTGCATCAAAGGTTGGCATTCTATTCACTTCTCACTACCAATATCAAACATTGTTGCTAGAAAATGGCTGCTTAAGGGTCTTCCTTGCAGATTGGTTGAAGTCTTTAGCGTAAGAAATGCAAGCCATTATCAAGGGATTAAAACTGATATGTTTATGAGGGATTAGTACAGTCATGGGATAAAGTAATCCCTTATTTATATGAGGAATTAGAAGTTGGGAAGAAGACCTTGCTGTGACAAAGGTGGTGTAAAGAAAGGTTATGACGCCCCCAAAAATAGGTATACATCACCCATCTTGGGTAGTCAGATACATGGTACAGAATTTAAATATAACTTACTAATATAACTGTCGTGTACAATACGACATAAACTGTGAGTTTGAATACAATATTGTCTACTAGAGATCATACAAACTCAAAAGGAGTCCTCATTACAATTATTATCACACTATTTCACAGAATAGTGAGGACTACTAATGCTATCCTCTGGACCATTACTCCGTTCCCCGACTTGTCCCAGCTATATTCTCATTTCCTGAAGAGAACAGTGAAAGAAAGGGTGAGCTCAACTAGCTCAGTAAGAAATATTATGACAAAGATAATGCAGAATAAATTATCATTAGCCTACAACAGTGTTAAACTGATAAAATATAATGAACATCAAGTTTAACTACAAATGAAACCAAGAATCCATCAAAAGAGTCAAGTAGAAAATAAAATCTACTATCTTTTATGATTGTAAAGGTTTTTCATCTTCATTATATAATTTGAGACTCGACTTTAATAAATATTCCACATCATCGAATCACCCCGCATTTTCGACCAAGGATATTCTTTAGTATCACGACCACAATTATTCATGCACTACGGGCCAAGAATATTTGTGTATTCATTAATGGTCATGATCATGCCAACAACTGTCCATCAATGCACTACGTGCCACTGAGGATTTTTACCACATCATTTGTAACATTACGGTCATGATCACATCGAATAGTCTCTGGTCATAATCATACTAAGTCCATCTATGCACTACAGGCCACAGATGACTTTCAACATAATATAAACATGAGGATGATGAAAATGATATAAGAATTCAATAAAACAAGTTCAAGAATTAATTTATCTAGGAACCAATAACATCCAAACTGTCAACATGATACTGCTTTGTAGAGTAAAACTCAAAAATACTTAGAAGAATATTTTCATGAAAGGATACTGGATGAAGCGCAAATATCATGGATATTCCACTAATTTCATGGAGTATAAAAGTCAAAGTTTTAACCAACTGAGTATAAAAAAAATGGAATAACAAAAGAAATCACCATGCATGCGATAGACCGCACATGCAGATTATTCCAACAGAATAATAAATAACGGAACCAGTCCCAAGTAAAACGCATGCTTGATGTGATATTCCAATGTAATAATAAAGAATGGAACCGGTCCCACAAAAGCGCATGAGACATGGATATTCCAAATGAATAATAAAGAATGGAACCCGGTCCGGCGTAGAAACACACGCAGACGGGATGTTCCAATGAATAATAATAAGACGGAACCGGTCAGGTGTAAAACACATGACATGGATGTTCCAACAGAATAATAGAAGAATGTCACCAAGTATAGGGTAAACCGCATATCTGAGTTATTCCAATGTAATAATAAGCAATGGAATAACAACAGTTCTCTTCATGAATAAGAAAGAATAACACCCCTTACTTTTAGTAGGAGATTGAATCTTTGCGATAGTGTAGTAAAAAAATACTCTTCTTCTTTCTCTTATTCTCTCTATACTTTCTCTCTCTATAGCTTGAATGAATTCGTGAAAATAATGAAGCACTAGGCCTCTATTTATAGAAGATTTCTAGCTTAAGCACCGCCATGTGAAAAGGCAAGTGGCTCGACGACCGGTGATGTGAAAAGAAAAGTGGTTTGGCCTTTTGTAATGTGAAACGACAAGTGGTTCGGACACTGTAATGTGAAAAGACAAGTGGTTCGATGCTCAGTAATGTGAAACGACAAGTGGTTCGGACTTTTGTAATATGAAACGACAAGTGGTTTGGCGTCGGTAAAGGTAATTACTATTGACAAAGGTAATTACTATTCACAAAGGTAATTACTATTGACGAAGGTAATTACTATTGATGAAGAGACTCTTAGATGATGACATATATGCCCCCCCATAAAATAATCAAACTTACCACAAACGCCTCTCATATGGACTCTTTATATACATCAAGGATTGAATAAATATTACCACAAATCATTTTATTTTAATCAACACATATTTAATCTTTCAACAATTATTAATCATTTATAACTTGTCGTCTCAATTATTAATTTAATACTATAACATATTATACGAGATGATCTTGTGACAATAATTGAATCAATAATATAAGAGATATGATCACGCAATTATCGTAGCAATAATTGAGCATAAATGAGTGACTTCTCACGTAAGCATCAATAATCAATATCGTGTGCTACTATACAACTACACGACATTTGACGTTTACTAAGGGTAGTTCAACGGTTTTAACGGTAACACCTCTGTCGTTATTTTTATAGAAAGATAATTTTGTCGTTTTCTAACTACGACAATACTTCCGTTAATGGGGTCCACTAATGATTGAGTAGTCGCATTTAATATTCCCACGACAAAAGAATATTCCCAGACCAAACGAATATTTTATAACAACTTGCTTACTTTTGCAAAATTTATAAATATTATCCATAACTATAACTTTATATCAAATTTATTCCATAATATTCAAAAATAATATTTATAGAAAAATTCATCTTTATTTATAAAAGTTGGGGTTTTACAAAGGTGCTTGGTGTGACGCCCCCAAAATTAGGTATACATCACCCATCTTGGGTGCATGGATACATGGTGCGTAATTCAAATACAATTTACTAATACAACTATAGGTACAATACGACAAAACATAAGCTGTGAGTTTGAATACAAATATTATCTACTAGAGATTATACAAACTCAAAAGGAGTCCTCATTACAATTATTATCACACTATTTCACGCAGAATAGTGAGGACTACTAATGCTATCCTCGGACCATCACTCCGTTCCACGACTCGTCCCAACTATTTTCTCATTTTCACAAGAGAAAAGTGAAAGAAAGGGTGAGCTCAACTAGCCCGAAGAAATATTATGACTAAGATAATGCGAGAATAAATTATCATTAGTCTCCAACAATATTAAAGCGATAAAATATAATAGACATCAAGTTTAAGCTGCGGTGAACAAGCAATCCATTAAAAGAGTCATGTAGAAAATAAAATCTACTATCTTTTATGATTAAAAGGTTTTCATCATCTTTATTATATTTGAGACTCGACTTTATAAATATTCCACATCATCGAATCACCCCCGCACTACTACCGAGGATATTCTTTAGTATCACGACCACAATTATCCATGCACTACGGGCCAAGAATATTTGTGTATTCATTAATGCTCATGATCATGCCAACAAGCTGTCCATCAATGCACTACGGCCAATGAGGACTTTACCACATCATTTGTAACATTACGGTCATGATTACTTTGAATAATCCACGGTCATAATCATACCAAGTCCATCTATGCACTACTGAGCCCACAGATGACTTTCAACATAATATAAACATGAGGATGATGACAATGATATAAGAATTCAATAAAACAAGTTCAAGAATTAATTTGTCCAAGAACTACTAATGTCCAAATTGTCAACATGATCTTTGCTTTGTAGAGTAAAATTCAAGAATGATCGGAAGAATATTTCCATGAAAAGATTTGGATGAAGTGCAAATATCAAGGATATTCTACTAATTTCATGGAGTATAGAAGTCAAAACTTTAACCATTTGAGTATAATAAAGAATGGAATAACAAAAGAAATCACCATGCATGCGGTACTTCGCGCCATGAGGCGAGTTATTCAGCAGAATATTAAATAACGGAACGGAGTCAAAGAAATTTGCATCGATAGGATGTTCCAATGAATAATAAAGAGCGGAATAACAATGAAATCACCATGCATGCATGCGAGGTTATGATGAGACACGAGTTATTCAATAGAATAATAATAAGGCGGAATGAAGTCCGGACGTAAAAACGCATGCAGACGAGGATATTCCACGAGAATAATAATAAAGACGGAACCGGTCCCGGCGTAAAAGCGCATTGAATAGGATATTCCATGAGAATAGTAAAGGCGGAATAATAGAAGAATGTCACCAAGTATAGGGTAGACCAGCGTATCTGAGTTATTCAGCAGAATAATAAGCAATAGAATAACAACAAGTTCTCTTCATGAATAAGAAAGAATAACACCCCTTACTTAGTAAAAGAACTAAATATAAGAGTAGTTAAGTAGCATAAATCTTTTCTTCTTTCTCTCTATAATTTTTCTCTCTAGAGTTTAATTGAATTCGTAAGAAAATAATGAAGGAATGAGCTTACATTTATAGAAAATGGAATTGCATAGTAACTAACTCATGAACGGTCCAGATTGATTTACTTTAATCGACGATCCACATTTAAAGCAAAATCTTTTAAATAAAATATAATATATTCTATTTATAATCTAATAAAATGAATAACTTTATAAAAGATTTTACTATACAAACACTATCTGAGCACTTATGCAAACACTATACATAATAAAATATAATATATTCTAATTATTGTCTAATAAAATAGATAGCTTTATAAAAGTATTCTATTTTATATAAAAAGATTTTACTATGCAAAACACTATATGAGAACATTTATGCAACACTATGCATAATAGAATATAATATATTCTATTTATAGAATAACTTTATAAAAGTATTACATTTTATATAAAAGATTTTTTGTATTATTACATTAATAATACCAACAAAAGCGAGTGACTTATCACGTAAGCATCAATAATCAATACTGGTGTACTCTTGTCTGAACTAATGCGCGTACATGTATTACTTTAACACTTGGGTGTTTCAACAGTTAACGATAAAACTTCCGCCGTTATTTTCATAAATTATTTTTGTTGTTTTCTCAATCTGACAATAATTTTGTTGTGGGGTCCACCAATGATTGTGCCATTGTACTAATATTCCCTGTTAAAACGAATATTCCCCGACCAATCGAATATTATATAACAACGTGCGTACTTTGCAAAATTTATAAATATTACCCATAACTATTATATCAATTTCACTCCATAATATTCAAAAATAATATTCATAGAAAATTCATCTTTATTCAAAAAGTTGGGGTTTTACAATCTCCCTTCTTATGAAATTTAGCCCTCGAAATTAGGGTGCGATACACGGTATGTCGAAGAGGTAAGGATATCTTGATTTCATTTCAGATTCTAACTCCCAAGTCATTTCCTCAACATCGTGGTTTCTCCACAAAACTTTGACTTGAGGTATAACCTTGGTGCATAGAATATGTTCCTTCTTATCCAAGATTTGAACAGGAACCTCTTCATACGTCAAATCTTTCGCTATTTCGTCCGGTTCCAACTCAATAATGTGGTTTGGGTCTTCCACATATTTACGTAACATATATATGTGAAAAATGTTATGAACACGAGACATACTTGGCGGTAAAGCGAGTCTATAGGCCACAGTTCCTACTTGTTCAAGGATTAAAAATGGGCCGATGAATCGAGGATTGAGCTTTCCTCTCTTTCCAAATCTTGTAACTCCTTTCCATGGAGCAACACGTAACAACACATGATCTCCTATATCGAATTCCACGTCCTTTCGATGAAGATCAACATAACTCTTTTGTCGATCTTGTGAGGTTTTTATACGTTATCGAATCGTTTGAATCTTTTTCCGTAGTCATACGTACCAACTCTGGTCCCAACAACGTTGCTTCACCCACCTCATCCCAAAGATCTTTGGAGAGCGACACTTTCTTCCATACTGGCGCTTGAATGGAGCCATGCCGATACTTGCTTGATAAGCTGTTGTTGTAGGGAAAACTCCACCGATGGTAAGAACTTGTCCCAACTTCCTTGAAATCAAGGACACAGAGTCTTAATAGATCTTCAAGAGTTTGAATAGTCCTCTCCACCGTCCGTCTGGTCGAGGAGGATATATGCCGAGCTAAATCGTAAATTTTTGCCCATAGCTTTTTGCAAACTAACCCAAAATCATGAAGTGAATCTTGGGTCTCGATCGAAACTATGGATCTTGGCATACCATACAATCTTACAACCTCGTTTATGTACATCTGAGCAAGATGTTCAAGTGTATAAGTTTCTCGTATCGGTAAGAAATGAGCAGACTTGGTCAATCTATCAACAATGACCCAAATCGCATCTATGCTTTGAGAAAATTTGGGAAGACCAGTAACGAAATCCATGGTAATGTGCTCCCACTTCCATTCTGGAATTTTAAGTGGTTGCAATGGACCTTTTGGTACTTGATGCTTCGCCTTGACTCGTTGACAAGTTAGACACCTTGTGATAAACAGTGCTATCTCTCTCTTCATATTGCCCCACCAAAATGTATGTCGAAGATCATGATACATTTTGGTACTCCCAGGATGGATTGCAAACGGTGTGTTGTGCGCCTCCAACATGATTTTATACTTTAAATCAGGGTCGTTAGGAACACAAAGTCTGGAGTTGACTCGAAGTATTCCTTCTTCATCAATTCTTGCTTCCGGCATCGCACCTTCTTGCACTTTCTTCCTCATACGCATCAGCTCCGGATCTGTAACTTGAGCAGCTTTAATTTTATCAATTAAAGTCGATTCTACTCGTATATTTGCCATCATCACGTGGGTCCCTGAAGTCTTTATCTCTATCTCCATCCTTTGCAAGTCATATAAAATGGGGCTTTGCGTTGACAATATTGCACTCGTACCCGCATATGATCTTCTACTCAATGCGTCAGCTGCCATGTTCGCTTTTCCAGGATGGTATTGGATAGTATGATCATAATCTTTCAAAAGTTCAAGCCAACGTCGTTGTCGCATGTTGAGTTCCTTTTGAGTGAAGAAATATTTGAGGCTTTTATGATCCGTAAAGATCTCCACTTTCTCCCCATACAAGTAATGCCTCCAAATCTTTAGTGTGAAGACAACAGCGACCAACTTTAGATCACGAGTAGGATAATTCCTCTCATATTCTTTGAGTTGTCGTGTGGCATAGGCTATGACTTTCCCATGTTGCATGAGAACACATCGTAACCCTTTGCCCGAAGCATCACTATAGATGACAAATCCCTCCGAACCAGATGGTATTGTCAGAACAGGTGCTGAAATGAGTCTCCTCTTGAGTTCTTGAAAACTCTTCTCACATTCCTCGCTCCAACCGAACTTTTTATCTTTCTGAGTCAACTGAGTTAGTGGAGTAGCAATTCAAAAAAACCCTTCTACGAATCTCCGATAATAACCAGCTAAGCCGAGAAAGCTACGTACTTCGGTCACTGATTTAGGTTTCTCCCAGCTTTGAATAGCTTCAATCTTTCTTTGGGTCAACGGATATTCCATGACTTGATACCACGTGCCCAAGGAATGCTACTTCCTCAAGCCAGAACTCCCATTTCTTCAACTTGGCATAAAGCTTATATTCACAAAGCTTTTGGAGTATCAGCCTCAAGTGTTGCTCATGATCTTCATGGGTTTTGGAATATATGAGGATGTCATCAATAAAGACGACCACAAAGTGATCCAAATATTCCTTGAATACTCGGTTCATCATATCCATGAAGGCAGCAGGAGCATTAGTCAATCCAAAGGACATAACTAGGAATTCATAATGCCCGTACGGAGTTCTAAAAGCCGTCTTTGGAATGTCATCGGTTCTAATCTTCAATTGGTGATATCCGGAACGAAGATCAATCTTTGAAAAGAATTTGGCTCCTTGCAATTGGTCAAACAGGTCATCAATACTTGGAAATGGGTACCTATTTTTGATGGTGACATGATTCAACTCCCGATAATCAATACAAAGTCGCATACTCCCATCTTTCTTCTTCACGAATAGAACAGGAGAACCCAAGGAGAAGTACTAGGACGAATAAAGCCAATGTCTAAAAATTCCTGCAGTTGAGTTTTTAACTCCTGAAGTTCAATAGGAGCCATTCGATATGGGGATTTAGAAATGGGTTTTGTACTGCGTTCAAGGTCGATACAAAATTTAATTTCATGCTCTGGGGGTAGGCCAGGAAGTTCTTCAGGGAATACGTCAGGAAATTCATTAACAATAGAAATATTATTCAAAACTGACGTATTTTGTTTAGATCTGTGACATGAGCTAAGAAAGCTTGACATCCGTTTTCAAAAAATGAATAGGTTTATGGGTTGAGATGATAGTGATTGATTTTAATGGTTTGGTTGCTTGAATTCGCATAATAGGTCGATTAGGAATATGGAAGCTAACAACCTTACGAAAATAATCAATTTTTGCATGATGAGTAGTTAACCAATCAATCCCTAGAATTACATCAAATGCAAGTATTTTTAATGCAATAAGATCGACAGGTAATGTGTGGGTACCAACTTGAACTAAACAAGACTTATAAACCGTGGATGTAATGAAGGTTTCTCCCAACGGAGTTTCCACAGATAAGTCAAAGTCTAATTTCTCTGGAGTCAAATTTAATCGTTGAGCGCAAGTAGGAGAAATAAAAGAATGGGTAGAACCGGTATCAAATAAAGTGTAGACTTGGCTAGAGTTTATGATAAGCTTACCCGTGATGACCTCATTCGGGTTCCTTGCTTTCTGGGAGGTCACAACAGACACTCTCCCTTGCACTACCAGCTTTGACTTTTCTGGGACAGCCTTTGGTGCCTCCATCCTAGCTGAATTTGACTTCGGTGAACGACAAAATCGGGATAAGTGACCTTCTCTTCCACAATTATAACATGCTTTGGATGGCATCGCGCAATTTGGACTGATGTGTCCCTCCCCTCCGCATTTGAAGCATATGATAGGTGGTCTTTCTCCTTCCTTAACAACTTGGTCTTTGGTCTTGGCGTCTTTCCATCATTGTTGAATCTCCACTTCTTGAAATGTCCATTCTTATTGTTTTGGCCACGATTACCACAAGAAGTGGTTACCATTTCGGCACTGTTGATTCCCTCCACGCTTGTTGTCACCGCCGCCGATTTGTTCTCATTGGTATTATCATTTTTCCATTTGCTCTCTCTTTTGGTTGCGTTAACTCGTTATCGCGCTCCACCAATTGAGCCCTATTTATTTACAACATCCGAATACAAACACGGTTTATGAGAAATAAGATGTTGGCGTATCTCGCTTCAAACCTCTTAAAAACATTCGCGCCATTCTCTCTTCATTATCCACTAAGTGGGATATGAAAACAGGGATAACTCCTCAAATTTTGCCTCGTATTGCGACACGATCATATTGTTTTGCTCCAATTTGATAAACTCCACCTCCTTCATGTAGCCGAATAATACTTTCGGGAAAGTATTTGTTGTTGAACCTACTCTTGGAACTTCTCCCAAGACATCTTTAATCTGGCGAGTTGAGTACGTTTTTACTAATTCCCACCGATGTCGCCTCTCCGCCAAGCAATGTAAAGCGTGAATGGGAACCTTTTGCTCTCGGAGCATCCCAAGACATCAAATATCTTAGTGATACGCTTTATCCAAGCTTCCGCCATAAGTGGTTTTGGCTCTCCTTTTACTCTCGGTGGTCCCGGCTCCTTGAAGCATTTAGCGGTGACCACCGAGAGTTTCCAGTGTTTTCACTTACATTTTGGACGAGCCGCGCTCTCGCTTTCTTTGTTACATGAATTGCATAAAGCCTCGAACAATCCATCATTCATCATTTGGTCGGTGTTGTTGTTTGCATGAGGATTGTCGCCTTCTAATGCACATTCTCGATTATTGATATGTGGAGACTCAGCGGTCTCTTGTGCTCCATTGCTATTCTCAACATTTTCGGATGTCATTTTCAGAATCGCCACAAAACAAATGTTAATTTACATGTAACATAATATCTCTAAACTGTGACCAACCAATTTAAATACAAAATAAATTTAAGTAGGTCATACTAGCGAAGGAATTCCTCGTCTCTCCCCTCCTAGTTCTAGTCTCACATCTTAGCGTGAGGATCATATCCTAAGCTTTGATGTCTGTTGTGATGCCCCCAAAATTAGGTATACATCACCCATCTTGGGTCGCCAGATACATGGTACAGAATTCAAATACAACTTACTAATACAACTGTCGTGTACAATACGACAAAACATAAATTGTGAGTTTGAATACAAATATTATCTACTAGAGATTATAAAAACTCAAAAGGAGTCATCATTACAATTATTATCACACTATTTCACAAAATAGTGAGGACTACTAATGCTATCCTCTGGACCATCACTCCGTTCCCCAACTCGTCCCAACTATTTTCTCATTTCCTGAAGAGAACAATGAAAGAAAGGGTGAGCTCAACTAGCCCAGTAAGAAATATTATGACTAAGATAATGCAGAATAAATTATCATTAGTCTCCAACAATATTAAAGCGATAAAATATAATAGACATCAAGTTTAAGCTGCGGTGAACAAACAATCCATTAAAAGAGTCAAGTAGAAAATAAAATCTACTATCTTTTATGATTAAAAAGGTTTTTCATCACTGTTATCGCCGAGACTCGACTTAATAAATATTCCACATCATCGAACCACCCCCTGCACACTACGGCCGAGGATATTCTTTAGTATCACGACCACAATTATCCATGCACTACGGGCCAAGAATATTTGTGTATTCATTAATGGTCATGATCATGCCAACAAGCTGTCCATCAATGCACTCACGGGCCAATGAGGACTTTTACCACATCATTTGTAACATTATTGGTCATGATTACAATGAATAATCCCTAGTCATAATCATAACAAGTCCATCTATGCACTCTGTGCCACGAGATGACTTTCAACATAATATAAACATGAGGATGATGACAATGATATAAGAATTCAATAAAACAAGTTCAAGAATTAATTTGTCCAAGAACTACTAATGTCCAAATTGTCAACATGATATTGTTTTGTAGAGTAAAATTCAAGAATGATCGAAAAATATTTCCATGAAAAGATCTTTGGATGAAGCGCAAATATCGAGGATATTCTACTAATTTCATGGAGTATAGAAGTCAAAACTTTAACCAACTAAGTATAATAAAGAATGGAATAACAAAAGAAATCGGCATGCATGCGGTGCCCATGACAGGCGAGGTTATTCCAAGCAGAATATTAAATAACGGAACCCGGTCGAGGAAATAAATTGCACCCGATAGGATGTTCCAACAGAATAATAAAGAATGGAATAACAACAGAAATCACCATGCATGCGGTACTTCGCATAGACAGGTTATTCCAACAGAATACTAATAAGGATGGAATCAGGTCCGGCGTAAAACGCACAGACAGGATATTCCAACAGAATAATAATAAAGACGGAACCAGGTCCGACGTAAAACGCACAGACAAGATATTCCAACAGAATAATAAAGACGGAATCAGGTCCGGCGTAAAACGCACAGACAGGATATTCCAACAGAATAGTAAAGACGGAATAATAGAAGAATGTCACCAAGTATAGGGTAGACCGCGTATACAGGTTATTCCAACAGAATAATAAGCAATGGAATAACAACAGTTCTCTTCATGAATAAGAAAGAATAACACCCCTTACCGTAAAAGAACTGAATATAAGAGTAGTTAAGTAGCAGAAATCTTTTCTTCTTTCTCTCTATAATTTTCTCTCTCTAGAGTTTCAGTGAATTCGTAAGAAAATAATGAAGGAATGAGCTTCTATTTATAGAAAATGGAATCATGATAGTAACTAACTCATGAGCGGTCAGATTGATTTATTTTAATCGACGGTCCATATTTAAAGTAAAATCTTTTAAATAAAATATAATATATTCTATTTATAATCTAATAAAGCGAATAACTTTATAAAAGATTTTACTATGCAAACACTATGCATACTATGCAAACACTATCCATAATAAAATATAATATATTCTAATTATTGTCTAATAAAGCAGATAGCTTTATAAAAGTATTACATTTTTATATAAAAAATTTACTATGCAAAACACTATCACGGAATACATTATGCAACACTATGCATAATAGAATATATTATATTCTATTTATAGAATAACTTTATAAAAGTATTCTATTTTATATAAAAAGATTTTCTGTATTATTATATTAATAATACCAACAAAACTGAGTGACTTATCACGTAAGCATCAATAATCAATACCGTGTGCTACTATGCAATCACGCGTATTACTGTACTTTTAACACCGGGAGTTTCAACAATTAACAGTAAAACTTCCGCCGTTATTTTTATAAAGTATTTTTGTCGTTTTCTCAATCCAACAATAATTCCGTTGTGGGGTCCACCAATGATTGTGCCGTTGTACTAATATTCCCTGTTAAAACGAATATTCCCCGACCAATCGAATATTATATAACAACTTACGTACTTTACAAAATTTATAAATATTACCCACAACTATTATATCAATTTCACTCTATAATATTCAAAAATAATATTCATAGAAAATTCATCTTTATTCAAAAAGTTGGGGTTTTACACTTGGACTCTTGAAGAGGACAAGATTCTTGTTGATTACATAACCACACATGGCCATGGTACCTGGCGATCTCTCCCTAAACATGCAGGTATTTTATCTTAACTCTATTTTTTTGCCCATATTTATTAGCCATTTGGTTTGTCAAAGACTCCATGTAACTAGAGGTAGAACTCTAGTTTTCTTGCCTCTGTTACTAGAGCAAAAGTTTGAGGTTATCAAAAGTCTCGACTTGAAGCACTGATTTTAAACTTAATGAAAGAAAGCTAAAACTCATTTGAATTATTGGTACATGTTTTATCTCGGTTATTGCAGAACATATGTAGTGTATGCCATTTGCTTGTTCAAGTATGAAGTTGGTAGTGATTTTACCATCGTAAATCTTACGTGGCCATACTCTAGGATTATTTGATCGGGACTTCTAAGTTCCAACTTTTGAATGAAGTATTAAAAGTAGTACCTTGTTTGATCTAACGCCTTCCGGATCTTATTGAGCTCCTCCTTTCTTGATTTGGTAATAGGATTTTGAATTCCATAATCTCGCTTATGCTTTATCATATAGTTTGTTCTTGGTGCAAAGTTTATAGTCATGTGCATGATAACTCATCATTATCTTTATATTCATTCGCCTAAAGTTTATTTCCATTCATGTAATGCAAGATGCATGGCAAAGATTGGAAGCGAGAACATTATCTGCAAGAAATTGGAGTACAAGAGGGTAAGAGTGATTGATCAAAGATAAGAAAGTTTTGTAGATCCCAACTTGGGAGGAGTAAGGTCAAATAAAATATTAGAGAATACGAGACTTACGGACTGCGTTAAGTGATACCTTAAGCTTTCTTCATCTCTTAATATTACTTACTATTAACACCTAAGGATTCATTTAAGTGATACTTAAGCTTTTATTGTTTGTTGCTTCTATATCCTAGCAAGCAATTGGTGGGTAAAATTATAGGTAGCATTCTTGCAATTCCTCATTCTTATATATGAACTGTTTGTTCCTACGATTTATGTGGAAAGTTTGATATGGGTAGGTGCGATACATTTATGATGGGTTAACCATATGATCACGGTCAAATTATCTCATTATTGCATCCGCTCATCCACATCATTTCAATGTGATTCCTACCTATATTGAATATTCCGTAATGTTGATCTTATTTAATTAATTTTTGTTCACATTTGTTCAAATAGGTGTTCAATGTGAACTTGAAACAAGAAGCATGGTTTAGTGCATTCCCATGGGGAACAATGGCAATTTCAGTTACATTGTTGGGGCAATGTCGATTTCCTAATTAAATCGGAAAATCTTTAACATTTACCAGAAAATTATGAGGTAACTCTTTAGACTCACGAAGGAAATTAGTTTGAGATCGTACATGAAGGAAAAACCATTAAGTATCGACTTTGTCATAATAACTATATAGTTTTACTTCGCTTTTCCCTCCTTTTCGGTGTTGTTAATTAGACTCGCAGAACATAGACCGCTTTCTGTTTAGCTCTTTGGAAGTGTTTGTTGTTGATCGTAAACGGAAGAAAGAATTGGAAAATTTTAGAACGTAACAATTATTTTTGACATTTTAACCAATTACTTTTTTTTTTTTTTTTTACACTTAAAGTCATTATGTATCTTTTGGCGGTGAGAGAAATAAACAAGAAAATCCAATCGTATTGAGTTAGGGATTCCATGAAAAGGTTTGATGCAAGGAAGGAAGTGGAGTGCCATTACCGACTTCCTCCACGAGATGACTTTGCCTCAAGAGTGGTCTTACTAATTCTCTCATCTTTTACTATAATGTTGTAAAGGATTTCTCCTTGTTACATTGGGTGTGATCTAATCTAGTAGGAATAAGAGCTTCAACCAAATTGTAATTATGTAGCGAATGTAAAAAGTAGAATATTATTGTAATTGTGTAATTGTAATTGTGCTTTTAGCTATATATCATGGCATTAGCATATTGCAGGTGCATTGGTAATATAGGTGAAATACAATTTTTTTTTTCTTTTTTTTTAATCTACAACATTTTAAAAACGTTGTGTGAAAGTGTCTAAACGTTATCTGATATATTAAACTACAACGTTTTTATTCATCTGCTAATTTATGGAAAAGAAATCTACAACGTTTTTTAAGAAAAAAAACGTTGTGGAATGTGCTTAACTACAACGTTTTAAAAACGTTGTGTAAGGGTATCAAATAGATAACACCCTTAACCACGACGTTTTTCTGACTGAAACCACAACGTTTTTTCTGCGTTGTCTATTTACTGTTTTGTAGTAGTGAATCAAAATTATAAGCGGTCAAACCTAAATTGTTGATTAATCGCTTTAGACCAATTCGGAAAACCCGAGAATTCGTTGAAGAAACAGATCTCGAACCTAGTTCGAATTTGGCCTAGATCGCTCATATTTGTTGTTGTTATGATGCTTTAATATTATACAATTGTACACTGACATTAATACTCCATGAGTACACCTTTATAACACATTAAAAAAGTCTGGAAAGCAAAGATGTAAAGGCTCAAAAAGCGACCCTTGTCACTGTTGGAGATTCTGGGCACAAGAACACGTCTGACAACTATTTTGGAGGCCCGGATTTCCTATTTGTGATGGTTTATGAGCCAAATGATGATTGAAGATTGTAGTGCTACATTCCTACTACACGATGTGAGTCTTAGATGGGACATAAACAAGCTAGAACGAAAATTAAACACTGGCCGAACCATGACCTCGAGAATCCCAGCTGTCGTTGGTCTTGAGGCTCAAGAACACCAACAGCGACGGATTTGTCGCCTAAAGCTCCCTATAGCGACACTTATTTTCGGAAAATACTTATTTTAATTAAATAAATAGAAAAAAATAGTTTTTAATTATTAAAAATATAAAATAAATTCTGAAAAATTATTTTAAAATCTGAAAAATAGTTTTTAATTATTTTAAGTATATTTCATAAATATTAAATATTTTTGGAATATAAATGGTATTTAATTTATTTAATTATAATATTAAATAAATAATTTAAAAATGATTTTAATACATGAAAAATAATATTATGGTATAATAAAATATTTTAAGTTATTTTTAGAGACTTTTAATATTTTGTGTTGAATTTTATTAATTAATTAATATTAATGATAATTAGTTTATTTAATAACTATATTAAATAAATTATGGAAAAATAGAATAAATGATTTAAAAATCATATGAAAATGATTTAAGTATTATAAAAATATTTTAAGTTATAAAATATAACTTTTGATATTTTGTCATGAAAATATTAATATTTTAATATTAAAAGCAATTATCGGATAATGAATTGAAGTGTTTAAAAATCATATAAATATGATTTTAAAGTATTAAAATACTTTATGATATTATAAATATATTATAATATTATGACATGTATTTCATTAATATTTGATAATGAATAGATATTAATGATAAAAGAATTATGTGGTATTTAATTCATTTAAATACGTATTAATGATTGAAAACTTAAGATAAATAGTAATAATTATTTAAAAATTATTACGAGCTTACGAAAAATATTTCGACTGTTATTAAAATTATCGTAGATAATGGTTAAGTATTTAGTCAGAGTTTAATTAAACTTAGACTCGATAAAAGTCCGACTAAACCGTCAAGATGTTAGAATTTTATCGGGTTCAAGTCAGACTGAAATAGTTTGACCTGATACCGAGTTTTATATGTGTTGTAGACTGATAGGGTTATGTGTTATGTATTATGTGTTTAGGTTATTCCATGTATATCTATATATATAATAGTATTATATTGTGATGATATTATTCTAATATTGGAGATCTATATTACTAATATTAGGTCTTCGGATAAAGCGATATAAATTGCGTAGCGGTAATCAACGGTTCAGGCAAGTTTATTTTTACTTAACTCTACTAAGAGTTGTTTCATTCGGATAAACTTATGGTTAATCATTGTTGGTTGCCATGAATTGTACTCTGTACATATTGCATGTATAAGTCAGGTATGAAAGGCTGATCACCTTCATTACCAGTTGGTTCAGATATATTTGTTCATGTATAATACTTGTTCAGTCATAAATTTATTCCTACTAGTTCACAATTATATTATTGAATTATAGCCAACCAATTATTCAAATCATTTCAATCATGATATATCGTTATATTGTCAGATATAAGAAAAGATTAAAGACAGATCCAGATTAAAGTTAATGTGCGCGATTAGTTTTGTAATAGTATAGTTTGATAATCATGTTATGTGTTAGTTAAGTTATGAATTGTGATTAAGTTAAGGTTACTCGACCTTGGGGAAAAGTATGTAAGTTTAATGTATAAACAATTTATGTTTATATCTTCCACAAATATAGTAATACTATAAGAATGATCGAACCAATCCGCGGTGATCCAGGACCTCGGATTCGAGGCCCTCACAGTTCCCTAGGAACTCTTCAAGCCCAGCAGGCTTGGAACTTTGTTTAGTCCCTCTAGACAAGGACCCCTCAGGCCCTGGCTTTCGTTGTTTGTTTGTTGGTTTGTTGGAGTTGGTGTTGAGCTGCTAAGATGTCTTCATGCTCTGAAAATATTCTATACTTAGCAGCTTGGCGTGATCATCCTTGAAGTGCAGTTGAGTGTTGCATGATGCTCAACTTCTTTAGTTACTCAACCACTTCGGATGATCCCTTGATGAATTTCCTTGAAGATCTTTCTCTTGATACATGATAGCTTGCAATAATAGGTTTCCAAGATGACTGTAAGTTCTTCTTCTTGGTACTTAGAAACTTTCTCATGCTTGCCACCATGATGACGTTTGCGATCTCCCTTTTTGATACTCGATATCTTCTCATGATGGACTTGCTAAGATGACTGTGAGCTCTTCTCTATTGTACTTAGAGTCTTCCCATGATGGATACCTAGATGACATGATGCTCTTCTTTCTCTCGGCAGTTCAGAACACTCTTCTTGTAGTAGAACTCTCACTTCTACATAGTAGAACTCTCATTTCTACTTCTTCCTTTGCATGTATCTGAGTGTTCTTGGTGGATTATAGAGTTATCCTTCGGACTTCACTTTTTCACTTGGTTTAGAACAGTCCACCTTTTACTCCAAACTCGGCAACTCCAGCAACCCTCGATCTTTGAAGCTCTTCCTTATTTATACTCCTTCCCAACCCTTTAGTTGGAAAGTAGCTGTTGAAGGCTATTTAAATATATTCACAAATCTCGAGTTGACAGAGGTAGACTATTGACGTGACATGTCATACTTTATTTGACATTGTAGTCTACTGTTTCACCTACCCCATCAGAGTTGTCACTTTAATGTCTTGGGCAGGTTGAAGACTTTATTATCTCCTTTTGATTTCTCAATCAGAGGTTGTCCTTTTACATTGATGCTCTGAATAAGCTTTTATCCGAATACCATCCTTCAGTTTGAACCGTTGCCAATGCTTCAATCTTCGGGTGTTCGAACTCGATGATTCTGATATATGTCTTCGAGGACTTGATCGTAGTGTCTTGTTGAGTGTTGCTCATTGACTGGTAGAGTTAACACTACGATATTGAAGAGTGTTGATTGGATCTTCAATGTAGAACAACTCTTCCTTCTATTATGTAGTGCTTCAACACTTCTGTTTGCTTCGACTTTTCTTAGAGACTGATGGCCTAATTCCTTGCTCTGGTTCCCTCTGAATAGCAAGACACGTCAGATTTATGGCGCGTCCAGCTCGCTTTCTCCTTGTGATCTCCCGTTCACTTATCATCAATGGACTGACCCTACGCTTAATCACTTTTGCCTTGTTCTTCAGAGACTAACTAGTATCTCGGTTCACTTTCCATCAGTTCTTTCTTTATTTGGCAAACATTACGATCTCGGTTGCTTACAAGATCATTGTCTTTTATTCACTTGACAACTACCGCACTTGCTGACTTTCTTTAATCAGTTACTGAAGTCTTCTTATGATCATCTTGTGGAAGACTTCATCTCGAATGGCTTTACAACTCAATCTTGATGCAGATTGGGTTGGTGCTTAGATCTTCTGTTAGCTTGCATGTCATTCGTTGAGTGCTCTCTGGTTCCCTTCAGGTAGGATGCATCTTTGCAGTGCCAACCAAAGGCTTTGTTCCTTTGGATATTCTTGGAGTTCTCATTAGTTGAGAATCATACTTGTTCTACGATTTTGCCTATGCATTGTGAGCACTTCTGTTAAGGTCGTAGTTATGCACTCTACGATTCAGCTTTGGCTGTGCAGACACTACGATCCTGAGATCAGATCTTGACACTCTACGGTTTCTGCATTGCACTTGTTGTCTTCATCTGATCTTGCTCGACTACGATATCTGCATGTAATCAATAGACTCTACGAACTCAGAGTGTAGTCTACGATCCTTGACATGGCTTCGGCATCAGTAGACTCTACGATCTCGAGTGTAGTCTACGTTCCTTGACATGGCTTCGGCATCGGTAGACTCTAGGACTCCAAGGGTAGTCTACGTTTCTGACTTGGCTTTGACAGATATTCAGTTGGCTCGTAGGCAGGCTGTCTCTACGATTCTGAGCATGACTTCCTCAGCACACTACGATCCCGAGGAAGCTCTTCTCGATATACCACGATCCTTCATCGTTTCTCCTAGCAGTCTACGAACTCCGAGATCTACTATCTTGCAGACTGCAATTCTGCCTCGATAGCTCTTGAGTTATCCTTGACTCTCCTGGCAGACTACGATCTCTGGTGCAGTACTCGACGATCAGACAAGCCTATCTATTACATAATAAGATCAACCTAACATGCTTGATCTTTCTATATTTATAGTCATTGTACATCATTTCTTTTTAAGGACTTCACAAAGCTATTTTGCTTATGTAAGATCAACCTAACATACTTGATCAATTCAATCTAAGTCCTTGTACACATATTTCTATTATCTATCAAAGGACTTTACAACTTTTCTTAATACAAGCATACTTGCATATTCATTCATATATATATCATAATCAAATCATATGTAAATAGGAATATCATTCATATGTTTATTCCTGACACATATTATTTGACTAATATTATTATTTACATTATTGACAATGTCTAGAAAGTTATGTCGAGGAAATGGGGTTGGTCACTTAATTGCGTGCCAATAGGGAGAAATCCTTACCGGAAAGCCCCCTCTTTCCTTGGAACGACCTGGTTGTCAATATTATAATTTTATAATATTATTTGTGAATAATTAATTGTTGATATATATGATAAGAAATTATTTATTCGAAGTGGATTTAAACTGAGGAATTTTTAGCATGTGGCATTTGTTGAAAGTTGGTATTTTATCTTTTTCGATAAAATAATTCATTCAAATATATTATTATAATATTACATTATATTAGTATGATGTGATTATATAATAGTACATTTTTTATAATTTGAATGGTAGCATTATTATAGTAAATTCATGGTATAAAAGTAAAAGGAGGTGGAAGAGAACAAATTGAATTTGAATTCTATGATGCAGTGTGATGATGTCATCGGACGATGAGGTAGCGATGATGTCATCGTATCGACGAGGTAAGTAACTTGATGTAATATGATCGATGATGTCAGTGATGATGTCATAAATTATGGCGAAAAGACTATTTTTCCCTTACTCTGCCAAGCCTATAAATAGAAGCTCATTTCTTCATTATTTTTTTACCAATTCATTCAAGCTATAGAGAGAGAAAGAAGAAGAGTATTCTGTTACTACACTATTGCAATATCCAATCTCTTACTAAGGTAAGGGGTATTATTTCTTTCGTATTCATGAAGAGAGTTATTTTCTTTCAATACTCGTAAGGGTTGTTATTACATTCTTTATTATTCTGTTGGAATAACCTGTATGTACGGTCTATCGCATGCCTGGTGAATTCTGTTGTTATTCCATTCTATATTATTCTGTTGGAATAACATGTCTGTGCGGTCTATCGCATGCCTCATGAATTCTGTTGTTATTCCATTCTTTATTATTACATTTGAATATCACATGCTGCGCATGGATTACATATAACCTAGTTCCATTCTTTATTATTCTCGTTGGAATATCATATGCGTGTGGATTACACATGACTGGTTCCATCCTTTATTATTACATTGGAATATCACGTATGCATGCAGATTACGTATGACTGGTTCCATTCTTTATTATTCATTGAATAACTCATTTATGCATGCGGATTACGCATACCTGGTGAATTCTTCTGTTATTCCATTCTCTATTATTCTGTTGGAATAACCTGGCTATGTGGATTACCACATGCATGGTGAATGATCCTTCGTATTCATTCCTTATTAAATCGTGGAAATGATTTGTCTACGTGGATTACCGCATGGCGGGCAAAAATCCATTTGCGATTTCATATATTCTATTATACTCAGTTGGTTAAAGTTTTGACTTCTATACTCCATGAAATTAGTGGAATATCCTTGATATTTGCGCTTCATCTAGTATCTTTCCATGGAAATATTCTTCTGAGCATTCTTGAATTTTACTCCACAAAACAATATCATGTTGACAATTTGGACGTTATTGATTTCTGGGTAAATTAAATTATAAATCTTTAAAAATTTATCATTGAACTTGTTTTATTGAATTCTTATATCATTGTCATCATCCTCATGTTTATATTATGTTGTAAGTCAAATACGTATTCTGTAGTGCATAGATGGACTTGGTATGATTATGACCAGGGATTATTCGGTATAATCATGACCGTAATGTTATAAATGATGTGGTAAAAGTCCTCATTGGCCCGTAGTGCATTGATGGACAGTTGTTGGTATGATCATGACCATTGATGAAAACACGAATATCCTTGGCCCGTAGTACATGGATAATTTATGGTCGTGATACTAATGAATATCCTTGGCCGTAGTGTAGGGATGATGTGAATTATTTATTAAGTGATGAAAAACCTTTTAAATCATAGAAGATAGTAGATTTTATTCTCTACTTGACTCTTCTAATGGATTGCTTGTTCCACTGTAGTTAAACTTAATGTTTGTTATATTTTATCAGTTTAACACTGTTGAAGGCTAACGATAAATTATTCTGCATTATCTTAGTCATAATATTTCTTACTAGGCTAGTTGAGTTCACCCTTTTACTTTCATTGTTCTCTTCAGGAAATGAGAACGTAGCCGGGACTAGTCGGGGAATGGAGTGACGGTCCAGATGATAGCATTAGTAGTCTTCACAATTCTATGAAATAGTGTGATAATAAATGTATTGAGGACTCCATTTGAGTGGAATACTATCTAGAAGACAATATTCGTATTAAAACTCTCAGTTATATCTTGTCGTATTCTACACGACAGTTGTATTATTAAGTTGTATTTGAATTTTGTACCATGTATTTGGCGACTTAAGATGTGTGATGTATACCTATTTTGGGGGAGTCACATTAATCATGTAATATAAGTGTAATACTACAATAATCAATCAATATAATGGCTAACATATATCTAATCAACAAGATTTAAGCCTCCCAAATCTTGTCAGTGGTTGTTCTTCATTTCTGGGTTACCCAAAAATGATGAACAACTCGAGTGTGGTACTTTGGAGCTTCATGGTTTGCATTCTGGATCTACTATGTGTAGTTTAATGGTTCAATATCGTAGTAGAGATGTCAAAGAACATATCTATCACACTAAATCAATCTAAAAACAACAAATCTAAAAGATCATGGCCGGTCAAAGTAGTGGTCAGGAACTGCTTATGAAGATTTCTGGGTTACCCAGAATCTTCATCCGGCAGTTTCATCTACCCTAATTTGACCCTCTTTAATTCCGATCCTAATCATGATATGGGTAACTTAATGGTATGAATATGTAGTCCATACATCAGACTACAAATCCCAAGCAACAAAATAATCAAAATATCAAACAACAGCCAAATTAGAAGCCACGAAAATGTTGTCAGACCCTTTCTGGGTTTTTGGGCTGCCCAGAAACCCGTTGGTCATGGTCGGTCAACGACCTTTGACTCTTAATAACGTGAAATCTATACATGATCTGGGCTTAATTCAAGTTCAAGATCAAAGCCTACATGGCAAAGAACAGATCTATAACTCTAAATACATATATCAGCAAACACATAGATCTAGAAGCTCTGACATTTACTTGTCAGAGCACAAAACTAGGGTTCATGATCAGTTTCAAAGATTTGATTTTCGTGCATCTAAATGTTATTGATCTGTGATCTAACAACCCATATCACTAAATGACATCCTTATACACAACTTAAAACAACAAATCATAACAAATAACATCAAATCACAAAATTTAGGGTTTATACCTTCTAGGCTTAGATCTTTGAATCTTATCTTGGATTCTGTTGTTGGAAGGCTATGAACTGATCATGGTTTAGTTTATCACTCCCTCTCACCCTAAGTCCCGAAAATCTAGAGAGAGATTGGTCTTGGCTAATTTGCTAAGTGAAGTAAGAAAGCTTTCTTACTTTTTGACTTTTATTTTTGATTTAATGTATAGCTGATGAAATGTGGCTGGGATTACTGATATATTGAGCATATGGTCAAGCTATTAGGTCACCAACTCCATTATATGGAAAGATGTGCAAGCTATGTCCAAATAATGCAACAAGGGTAAAATAGTCATTTAATTTCTAAATTTAATGGCATAATTGTAACATGTACAAACCCTTAGGGTTTAACCCTTAGGATTTGACCCCTAGGGTTAAAACCTAAGGTTCTAAAAAATCAATATTCTAGGATTTTAAATTTAGGTTTTTAAAATAGAAAATTAATATTTCTAAATTATAATTAAGATTCTCTAATTATACTAAGATTTCCTAATTATAATTCAAGCTTGCTAATTAGGATTAATATTTCCTAATTAAAATTGCTAATTTAGTTGTTAGGTCCATAATTGTACATTAGGGTTTCTAACGAAATAATTAGAGTTTTAAACTTTAAAATTAGGGTTTTCTAATTAATTATTAGAGTTTTCCTAATGAAGTCTATAATCATAAATATGTACCTTTAAATTCCCAATTTAGGGTTTTCGAATTCTGATTTAGGGTTTCAGATTTTCGGAACTGAAATTAGGGTTTCCATAGCCAGTATTAGGGTTTCTTATATGTCGTTAGGGTTTTCTAACTGAACGATGACGTTCTTAATATAATAATAGGGTTTGCCATAGATATAGGTTATATGGTCAACCCTTAACCATAAACTGTACTCTTATAATACCATATACACAGAACATATACACTTATATACTTAATCCTGAATAATTCACCAAAAGATTTTAAACCCACCAAAATCCTTCATAGAATTTTGAAATCCTTAAAATTTCTTCACATAAATATCAAATCCATTCACTTAATTATTTTCTGTCTAGGTTTATTATTCAACCTTTAATCCATTATTTAAGATTTAAATAATTATCTAAATTTTTGGGTTGTCACATTCACTCCTTCTTCTAAAAATTTTGTCCCCGAAATTTACCTTATACCTTTCATACACAGCATCACATGCTACCCAAAACATCTCTCACTAGAGTTAAAATTTTGAAATTGTGCCGAGGAGTCATATAGACCATGAACTACTAAAGTTTATAGGTACTACCCTTGACCTATTTCAATTAAGAAAAAGGTACTCTACGCCTTACAAAGGTTAACAGTATGTTTACAATCACGAAGAAGGTAAACCAATGTTACTAGTATGTATACTTTAATCATGTCTCGCGAATATTCTTGCTATTGAATAATTTTATCCAATTTGCACAGTTCACCTTAGTCTTATCATAGAATTCCGCACCAAAACAATTTGGTTTGGGAAAATTTTCAAAGAACGCTAAGAATTTTTATAAAAGTTGGTCTAACCGAATCAAATAACTTAAATCATATCAATAATTCAATTCAATCAAAATATTTAGGTATAGCCAAACCCCGTTGGCAATTTAAAATTTTAAAATTAGTTTGAAAATGACGTCATGATGTCGTACTGTATTTGACAGTCCGTTTGAGGATGCCGTCATCGAGTGACTTTGTCATAACATATCATACAATAGTGGAACACCGATTTTAGATCAAATTTAACACTAAGTATTACTGTATTTACAACTCCATCAACTTTTTATCATCTCTGCACCAGGTTACATTGTACATAAGTGATAAATAAAAATATATTTTGATATTTCAAATCATTATCGTCTAGCCAAAACAAGTAGCACAGACTATACTTTAAATCTTTTAAAAACCGTTGCAATTCAGTTTTATCATCTCAATAGGTAACGAGGTGTCGGTGGCCCGAAGTTCACACATACACAGTGGTCACCAAAAGTTGAGAATAAAAATTCATTTCCAAAAGGCACATAGTGCGTATTTATCTTGATGTCAAAAATTTCGAAGTCTAGCATAGCTAGAAGATTTGGGAAACCTATGTCTCCACTAATAATTCATTTCCTAATATTACTATCTATTCCTATTATCCTCAATACTCCTTTCACACTTAGTTTTACCCAGTTCGTCAAACTTACCATAGGTTATGAGTTCAGGAACTTTCCACAATCATATGAGTTTAAGAACTTGTCCTGGTCAGACCTTTGGCGTCCATTCACTGAGGGGTTGAAAAATATTTCATATAATTATGAGTCACAAACTTATCATAAGTATGAGTTTTAAGAACTCGAACTTAATCTTATATTCTCTACATATCTGTTATACATATGAGAAAAGAATCACCTTCTCATCACGCATATAGAAAATAACGCGACACAAACATTTCAATGATTATCAGTACCAGAAACTAAGTGATTTTTACACTAAGTACAATTCCCCGCCCATAACAAGGAATCATACAACTGAGCTACTGACACGAGTCCTTAATTGAAATCCCCACCAAATCTTAACTCCATTCTCAGTACAAATTTTGTTTAATCTATATTCATAGTCCTTTCCTGAATTTGTACCAATGTGTAGTACAACTGATGCACAACAATCTTGCCGTAAAACTTTCAATCACTTGATTGATTCTTCTCCCTGCTATCACCTTATCAGATCACGGGGTGATCTCATCGTATATATTACTATTCATTTCTATGCTTTGATCATTTTTTTACGATCTCATGTCCCTGTACTTTTAGTCTTTTAAACTCTATCTATTCATCACTACTGTTCAACTTGATTATCAGAGTTAGGGAACTCCGTATCTTTTATAACCCGTCGAGATTTATCTTTGAATCTTACCAACTGACTAACTCTATTTGAGTTAGTACTTATCCTAATCATTGCGGTTATTAGTCTCAGGTAACCCTACCTAAGGTTTATAACCTACAACTTTGATACCAACTGCGAGGGCCCCAGATTTAGGTCCCAAATCACCGCGGATCCGGTACAATCATTCTAAAACTATTGCAGAAGATATAAACATAAATTGTTTATACAATAAACTTTACACATTAAACCCCAAGGTCGAGTAACCTTAAATTATACACAATTCATAACATATCAATCATACAATATTATTATCATACATTACTGTTACAATTTAACTACATATATAAACTAAAGTTGGAACTGTCTTTGACCTTTTCCTTGTATCCGACGTATTCGTCTTAATCTGCAATGTTAATCATGGTATAGCAAGGGTGAGCAACAAGTTTTCCCAGCAAGTTTAATTTCAATAAATTAACGAAAATCATGATGGAAAGAATTTGAATAATAGTTGGCTAACATTCAATAATATAATTGTGAACTAGCATGAACAAACTATTATAGCTGAACGAATATTGAACGTGAACATATCAATTATATTTGGACTGAATGGTAATGAAGGTGATCAGCATTTCATACCTGATGAATACATGCAATATGCACTGAGTACGATTCAACAATTCATAGACATGACAATCAGCAATGATTAACCACAAGTATATTTGAATGAAATAACTCGAGGTCGAGTTAAGAAAAACTTGCTTGTTCGGTTGATTACTGTTACACATTCTATTTAGCTTTTCCTGAATACCTAATATAAATAATATCGATCTACAAATTAGAATAATATCATCACAATATTTAAAATAACCTAAACACATTATCACATAATCCTATCAGTCTATAAAACACATAAAACCTAACCTAACCTCAAGTCAAACTTTTACAGTCTGAGTCGAGTTCGGTACAATTCTGACATCTCGATAGCCTAGTTGGACAATACCCGAGCATAATATCACTAAGACTCGGTCTAAACTAGTTCACAAAATATCTTAGATAATTTATTATCAGTCAAAATAATTTTTATAAGCTCGTAATATTTTTAGATAATTATTACCATTAATCATAATTTTTCAATCATTAATATCGCTTTTTATAAGAATTAAATACCACGTAATTCCTTTAACATTAATATTTATTTAACACTAAATATTAATGAAAATCATAACATAATATTATAATATATTTATAATATATTAAAGTATTTTAATACCATAAAATCATATTTATATGATTTTAAAATGATTAAATTTATTATCCGATAATTGCTATTAATATTAAAATATCAATATTTTCATGAAAAAAGTATCAAAAGTTATATTTTATAACTTAAAATATTTTTAAAACCATTAAATCATTTATATAATTTTTTTAAAGCATTAATTCTATTTTTCCATAATTTATTTAATTCATTTATTAAATAAATTAATTACCATTAATAATAAATTATTAATGAAATTCATCACAAAATATTAAAAGTCATCAAAATAACTTAAAATATTTTCTTATACCATAATATAATTTTTTCATGATTTAAAGTATTAAAATCATTTTTAAGTAATTTATTTAAAATTTTCAAAATATTAAAAACTAATTTTTAGGCTTTAAAATAATTTTTAGTAATTTATTTTGAATTTTTAATAATTAAAAACTATTTTTCTCAATTTATTTAATAAAAATAATTAATTTTGCAAATAACTGTTGCTAAAGATGCTATAGGCGACAAAACCGTCGCTGAATGTGTTATTGTGTGTTCTTGAGCATTCTTGAACCTGCCCAGATCTTCATAATCCGTTAACAAAGTTACTAGTTTGACCGGTTCTAGATTCGTGATCTTAAGGATTTTAGACTTGCACAAGTGTTAATCATGTAGTATAAGTGTAATACTACAATAATCAATAATCAATTAATATCATGGCTAACATATATCTAATCAGTAAGATCTAAGCTTCCCAAATTTGTGTCAGAATCGTTTCTTCATTTCGGTTACCCGAAATGATGAAATGACTTCGAGTGGTACTTTAGAGCTTCATGGTTTGCAGTCTGGATCTACTTTGTGTAGTTTAATGGTTGAATATTATAGTAGAGATGTCAAAGAACATATCTATCACACTAAATCAGTCTAAAAACAACAAATCTAAAAGATTATGGCCGGTCAAAGTAGTGGTCAGGAACTGCTTATGAAGATTTCTGGGTTACCCAAAATCTTCATCCGACAGTTTCATCTACCCTACTTTGACCATCTTTAATTCTGATCCTGATCATGGTATGGGTAACCTAATGGTATGAATGTGTAGTCCATACATCAAACTACAAATCCCAAGCAACAAAATAATCAAAATATCAAACAACAGCCAAATTTGAAGCCACGAAAATGATGTCAGACCCTTTCTGGGTTTTTGGGCTGCCCAAAAACCCGTTAGTCATGGTCGGTCAACGACCTTTGACTCTTAATAACGTGAAATCTATACATGATCTAGGCTTGATTCAAGTTCAAGATCAAAGCCTACATGGCAAAGAACAGATCTATAACTCTAAACACATATATCAGGAAACACACACAGATCTAGAAGCTCTGACATTTTCTTGTTATAGCACAAAACTAGGGTTCATGATCAATTTAAAAAATTTGATTTTCGTGCATCAAAATGTTATAGATCTGTGATCTAACAACTGTTGGGTAAAATCTAATTACGCACAACACGCAAGTATATGTGGTCAACAAGTAATATAATAGTAAGTAAAGTATCATTGTAAGACTCCGAATTTTATGAAATAAAAGTATTCAATTTTTCTTATAATTACTATTCAGTAAATGGTTAAATTGATAAAAGTTAAATTTAAGGGTGATATATGAATTTTTTTTCAAAATACGCAAGTGGTTATAAAATATTCATTGTTGTCGGGGAATATTCGTTTAGTCGTGGAATATTCTTTTCGCTTTGGGAATATTCGCATTTACGATGTGCAGTACCATTTGTGGGTCCCATAACAGAATAAATGTCGGATGAAGAAAACGACAAATTTGAGTTTTTATAAATAACGACGTAGTTGTTACTGAATTAACACTTGTTGAATACACGGTGATTAAAATACGATGAATACGCGTAGTAGATGCACAAGAAGCACGGTGTGACAGACAAGAGATTTTTTCAATTATTGATTCTTACGTGAGAAGGCACTACTCAATAATTATTACGATAATTCTTATTCAATATTTTATTTTATTGAATCAATAATTGCTGCGTTGATATTTTATATTATTGTTGTTTCAATAATTGTCTTTTGACAATATCTCCATTATCGGATCAATAATTCATATTATTTGAATAATATTATTAGATATCATTATTGGCAATGTCTAGAAAGTTCTGTCAAGGAGAGGTTTGGTCACCTAATTGCGCGCCAGTAAGGAGAAATCCTTATCGAAAAGCCCCCTCTTTCTTGAGAACTACCTGATTGTCATTATTGTGATTCTGTAATATTATTTGTGAATAATTAATTATTGATTTATATGATAATGAAATATTTATTTGATGTAGATATAAATGACGGATTTATTTATGTGGTTATAAATGAAGGAATTAATGTTGAGGTATTTTATCAGTATTTTGTCGGATTGGAGGTATTAAAAGATCAAATCAGTGTTCTTACAGCTTTATTGTGTGAGTTATAATTTTTAATCTGACCGTTGGATCGTTGTGATTTTTTGATATTTTATACATATATAAGTTGAGTATATGTTCACAAATTTTGAACCGTTAAAAATGAACGAATGATTTGTTATGAATTTTAAGAGGTGACTGATTCGGAAATTAGGTTTATAAATGATTTTGGTTAAAAATTCTAGAAATGGGTGGGCCCCACTTTTGGTTGGTGGGGAAGATGGCTGATTTTTGGTGGGTGAAATATTAGCAAGTAAAGCCATCAGGTTGGTCAAGTCTGCTTCGGCGTGCTAACATTTTCCCATAAATAGAGGGCTAAGTTTAAATTGAAAAACACACTAGAATTCATAAGTTTTCTCTCTTTTTCTCTCTATATTATCGAGTGTATTTTGTGAGTATTTAGATACTTGGTGAGTTGCTATTCATCAGTGCAAGTTTCCTTCAACATCATATCCGATATCCAGTTAGAAGTACTGCTCTTTTGAGGTAAGGGATAGTAAGGGATTTTAAGGGGTTATGTTTTTCAGTTTCGTAATTTTTCTGACTTCAAAAATTCTGGAAAAATTTGAAATGATAATTTGATGAGTTTTCTTGATTGTGTCCAAAAATGGCAATTTTTGGATATATAGATTAAGAGTTGTGAATTTTATGAGAAAAGACTATTTTAAAAGTAACCGCTTATAACTCCTTGTGGTTAACTCCAAAATTGGTGAAATTTTTATTGGGAGTACATGTATATGATAGAAGTATACTCTGTAAATTTTGGAATTTTTGGATAAAAGTACAATTTTGATAAATATCTAAATATTAAATTTTGTTTTGGCCATATATATGAAAAATAGTAAATGCTTTTTAAAATTCCGAGAAAAATATATGTTCAATATGGGACTATATTCTACTAAATCTCAGAAAAGAAAATTTGTTTGTACTGATTCGGTATTTTTCATGAAAATGGACTAGTTATGAGTAATGAATTAAATATGTTATGTGAAGTATGAAAATTAAAAAATTGGATTTTATGGCTTGAGAATCCTATATGAGGTATATGCAGATTTTTGATGAGGGTTTTGGTTATTGGTGATGAAATCTTATGAGTTTGGCATTTTAGGATGATTAAATGCATTATTTAGTAAAGTGTAAACAATTAAAATAAATTATTTATAAGTTTAAGAAATGTTATTTCAATATCATTATACCGAAATATTGGTATGGATTTTATTGTGGAATTTCTACCTTTTGTGTCTGGTTTACTATTCATGAGTTACTATTCACGAGTTACTATTTATGAGTTACTATTCACGAAGTTACTATTCATGGATTACTATTCACGAGTTACTATTAATGACAAAATTGGTTTCTTTTTATAACCAAATTATCGTTGATTTATGAATCTTACTCTTGAAATTAAATGCAGTTGTTAATCATATTGTTTTTATTATCATATATAACATTTTTATAACCCTAATGATGATATTTCTCTTTGACTTGAGTGTAAAGATGGGTAGATTATTGGTATGATCATGACTATGGGTTCTCTTTGGCCAGTAGTACAAAGTTGAATTGTTGACTAGTATGATCATGACCATTGAATTTACAATTGAATATTTTTAGCTTAAGTGCAAAGGTGAATTGATCAACATGGTTATAATTATGGTTTATATAAATTCTGAAATGATTATGTATTTCTTTGAGATATTAATATATTTGGCCTGTAGTGCAAATATGAATTGTTGATGAATATATTTGGCCTATAGTGCAAATATGAATCATTGATGAATATCTTTGGCTCAGAGTAAAGATGAATTGTTGATGAATATCTTTGAATTCGTCGTGCAAAGATGACTGTTGTTGAATATCTTTGGCCTATAGTGCAAAGATGGTTCATTGATGAATAATATCTTGGTCAGTAGTGCAAAAGATGAAATTGTAAGTATGATTATAAATGAGGCTGTGATTTGGCATAACCATGATCTTTGATGTTTCAGGTAAAGACATGTGATGAAAATTATCTTCGTCCTGGATGCGAAAAGTAATTTAGAATTACAATTATGATTATGAGTTATTCATATAATTGTGGAAAGGAACTATTGATTAATGTTACAGTGATAAAATATTGTTGGTGGACTTTTAATGTGGAGAAGATAATACACTTTATGGTCTATTTGACTCTTCTAATGGATTGCTCGTTCATTTTAACTATGGTTGAAATTTTTTATCATCTACCATATGTTCTAAATCTCCGATTTATTATTGATGAAGGCTATTGATAATTTAATTATCTTTAGTGATGATATTCTTTATCGAAGCTAGTTGTGCTCACCTTTTTTGCTTCACAATTCCTTTCGTGTAATAATGAGTGTAGTTGGGTCGAGAGGGGTAACAGGAATAGAACGGTGGTCATCATTTAGTAGTTATATTTGATGAATCCAATAGGGTGAGGCAAACCCAACGTTGGAAGGGTGTTTTGCCACTATCATACAAGATGTCTAATGTCATACAACCTCGTGTCATTATAAGACATGGTTGTGCACATCCATTTGCTGAGTATATTTACGAGCACTACCTATATAATCTTGGTGTTTGTTTAAAGTATAATTCTCAATTAGAGACAGTGGAGATAATGATATGTCAAGAGAAGACTCACAATTGGAAAGAATATGATAGTAATCTTCTCGTTTTTCTTTGGGGTCTATTGGGTCAACCAAGGATAATTCTGTGGACATATGATATCTATCATAACCTGGAAGCATGGCCTCCCATGTACGAAGGTTTCCTTGAGCACTTAACAAAGTTTTTAATTCCTAAAACAGTTTTTGATTGTACCTTTATGTAAGGTGTAAGACCCCGAATTTTATGAAATAAAAGTATTCAATTTTTCTTATAATTACTATTCAGTAAATGGTTAAATTGATAAAAGTTTAAAGTTAAGGGTGATATATGAATTTTTTTTTAAATAAGCAAGTGGTTATAAAATATTCTTTCTGTCGGGGAATATTTAAATTTACTGCCAAGCAAAATGACCATTTGTAGGCCCCATAATAGAATAAGCGCCGGATGAAGAAAACGACAAAATGGAGTTTTTAAATAACTGGCAGAAGTTGTTATTCACGAATTATTGTTGGAATACCCGGTGGTTAAAACACATGAATGCGCTATTGTTGCACGAAGAGCACGTGGTATTGCACCAATTATTGATTCTTACGTAAGAAGGCACTACTCAATAATTGTTACAGTAATTACTGTTCAATATTTTATTTTTGATTCAATAATTGATGCGTTGATATTTTATATTACTGTTGTTTCAATACTTTTCACTACACAATATTTTTCATTATTGGAGCAATAATTCATATTATCTGAATAATATTATTAGATAACATTATTGGCAATGTCTAGAAAGTTCTGTCTAAGGAGAGGTTTGGTCACCTAATTGCGCGCTAGTAAGGAGAAATTCTTATTGGAAAGGCCCCTCTTTCCTGAGAACTGCCTGATTGTCATTATTGTGATTCTGTAATATTACTTGTGAATAATTAATTATTAATTTATATGATGAGGAAAATATTCATTTTATGTGGATATAGATGGAGAAAATTTTTAAAGTGACAATTGTTGAAAATCGATATTTTATCTTTTCTGATAAAATAATATTTTATTATATTATTATAATATAATAATGATGATATTTTTACAATGAATGTGGTATATATGAGTAAATGAGGAGGAGGAGTATTTTTGTTGCAATAAATATTAAAAACATGTTAAACATGTTGGTGGACCCATTTCTTGATTGAAATTTGATTATAGCCTGTAAAATCGCCCGTTTGTGGATTTCGGTCAATTTATGTTTGGAATTTAGAAAAACTTTCTTCTGCAAAGTTGTAAAGAATTGAATTTCCTATGATCTGATAGGAGGGCTATTTATTATGAATTATTGAAGTTCTGAAATTCCAGAATAATTGATTTTTGGAACTTTTAATTGTTTTATTCAAGAAAAACATTTTTTTAATGATTAGTGGGTTGTTAAACATGTTGAAATCTGAATTCAAAGAGGCGTAGGAAATTTGTTATATAAATATAATATTTTATTTAATTTTTTGCTTTGGTGTTCTAAGTATTTTCCTATAAATAGGGTGCTTAGGTTAGTTTCTAAAGTTTTCTCTCTATTTCTCTCTCTATAATATCGAGCATATTTTTGTGAGTATTTTAGTACTTTGAGTATTGCTATACGGTGCAAGTTCGTTCAGCATTATTCCAGTCAGAAGTACTGCTCTTTTGAGGTAAGGGATGGTAAGTGATTTTAAGGGATTGTAAGGGATGTTATTTTCTTCTTAAATGATATTATTTCTTCAATATCATTATGCCGAAATATTAGTTGTAACTTTTTATTAAATTGGAAACTTTTCATGTCGGGGTTACTATTCATGAGTTACTATTCACGAGTACTATTCACGAATCATGATGATGTTTTTTTGTGAAATTTCTATCTTTTGGTGTCGGAGTTACTATTAACGTATACGGCACTATTCACGTATACGACACTATTCACAAATATGACATTATTAACAGAAAAATTAAATTTTCTTCTCTGTGTCCAAGATTGTCTGTTATGATTCCTATTTTTGATTGGATCTATGTTTTGGTCTTCATTCTTGAATTTTACTCCACTCTGGTTATTTATGAATTATTTTTGAACTTGGGTTGTTTAAAGTACGAATCCTTAATATTTGTTCTTTTGTTTCACTAGATTCGTTTTCTTTAAAATATTTTGCATCATCCTCAGTCCTAAATGATGATATAACTGAATATCTTTGGCCTGTAGTGCAAAGATGAATGATTTCTGATGAATATCTTTGGCTCGTAATGCAAAGATGACCTGTTGTTGAATATCTTTGGCATGTAGTGCAAAGATGACTTGTTGATGAATATCTTTGGCCTGTAGTGCAAAGATGATTTGTTAATGAATATCTTTGGCCTGTAGTGCAAAGATGACTTGTTGATGAATATCTTTGGCCCGTAGTGCAAAGATGAATTTATTAGTAGGATTATGAACATGAACTGTGATTTGGTATAACCATGATCTTTGATGTTTCAGGTGATGAAAATTAACTTTGTCCTGGATGAGGAAAGGAATTTAGAACTACAATTACGATTATGAGTTATACACGTGATTGTGGACAGGAATTGTTGATTAATGTTACAGGGATAAAACATTGTTGATGGACTTTTAACATTGAGAAGATAATAGATTTTATGGTCTATTTGACTCTTCTAATGGATTACTCGTTCCGCTGCAACTATGGTTGAAAAGTTTTATCATCTACCATATGTTCTAAATCTCGATTTATTCTTGATGAAGGCTATTGATAATTTATTTATCTTTTCGTCATAATATTCTTCTTCGAGCTAGTTGTGCTCACCCTTTTGCTTCACAATTCCTTTCGTGTAATAAAAGTGTAGCTAGGGTCGGCGGGGAATAACAGGGAAATAGAACGGTGGTCATCATTTAGTAGTTATATTTAGTGAATCAACTACGGTGAGGCGAACCCAACGTTGGAAGGTGTTTTGCCACTATCATACAAGATGTCTAATGACATACCACCCGTCGTGTCATCATAAGATGCGGTTGTGCTCATCCACTTCTTCGAGTATATATACGAGCACTACCTATATAATCTTGGAGTTTGGTTGAAGTATAATTCTCAATTAGAGACGGTGGAGATAATGATATATCAAGAGAAGACTCACCATTGGGAAGAATATGATAGTAATCTTCTCATTTTTCTTTAGGGTCTATTGGGTCAACCAAGGATAATTTTGTGGCCATATGATATCTATCATAACCTAGACGCATGGCTTCCAATGTACGAAGATTTCCTTGAGCACTTCCCAAAGATTCTAATTTCTAAAACAGTTTTTGACTATACCTTTATGTAAGGTGTCATGGTGACGTGCTATCCAAGTTGGTGTCCAGAGTCATAGTTAGTATATTTTAGTATCAAAACTCACAATATATGTGTTGCTGTATTTTGCATGATAATTGTTGTAATAAAGTTGTAGTTGTTTTCTGTACCATGTATTTGGCGACTCAGAATGGGTTGGATGGAATGGACCTATTTTGGGGTAAATCACGGTTGGTATCGAGCTTAGGATATGATCTCTGGCGGAGATCGGGATTAGAACTAGGAGGGGAGAGATGAGTAAATCATTCGCTAGTGTGTCCTACCGAAGCTTATTTGTTGGTCCGTCATAATATCGGGATATTATGTGATATGCTAATTTGTTAAATTAACCTTTGTTTTTGAAGCTGTATTCTAGAATGATATCTGAAATACAGGAGATGAGCAATGGAGAAATTATGATGACAGGAAAGTTGGAATTTGAAATGAAAGCAAGGTATTCTCAACTCTTTGAAATACCAGGCACGTAAATTTCGAGGACGCAATTTCACAAGGAGGGGAGATTGTAAGACCCCGAATTTTATGAAATAAAAGTATTCAATTTTTCTTATAATTACTATTCAGTAAATGGTTAAATTAATAAAAGTTTAAAGTTAAAGGTGATATATGATTTTTTAAAAAAAAATAAGCTAGTGGTTATAAAATATTCTTTCTGTAGGGAATATTCAGATATATGTACAGATCATTTGTGGGCCCCATAATGTAATAATAAGCGGATGAAAAAAATGACAAAGGGTTTTTTTAAATAACTGGCGTAGTTATTATCAATTATATCATTGTTGGAATACCCAAAGTGGTTAAAACACACGATGTCTGGCGTTGTTGACCGATAGTACTACAGTATTGCACCAAAATTGATTCTTACGTAAGAAGGCACTACTCAATAATTGTTACAGTAATTACTGTTCAATATTTTATTTTTGATTCAATAATTACTGCATTGATATTTTATATTACTATTGTTTCAATAATTGTCACTACACAATATTTTTCATTATTGGAGCAATAATTCATATTATCTGAATAATTTTATTAGATAACATTATTGGCAATGTCTAAAAAGTTCTATCTAAGGAGAGGTTTGGTCACCTAATAATTGCGCTACGAAGAAGGAGAAATTCTTCTTCGAAAGCCCCTCTTTCCTAAGAACCCGCTCGTTGTCATTATTGTGATTACGTAATATTTTTTGTGAATAATTAATTATTGATTATATGATGAGAAAAATATTCATTTTATGTGGATATAGATGGAGAAAATTTTTAAAGTGACAATTGTTGAATATCGATATTTTATCTTTTCGATAAAATAATATTTTATTATATTATTATAATATAATAATGATGATATTTTTACAATGAATGTGGTATATATGAGTAAATGAGGAGGAGGAGTATTTTTGTTGCAATAATTATTCAAAACATGTTAAACATGTTAGTGGACCCATTTCTTGACTGAAATTTGATTATAGCCTGTAAAATCGTCCGTTTGTGGATTTCGGTCAATTTATGTTTGGAATTTAGAAAAACTTTCTTCTGCAAAGTTGTAGAGAATTGAATTTCCTATGAAAAGTAGTGAGATTTGAATTTTTCTGATAAAAAGGCTATTTATTATGAATTATTGAAGTTCTGAAATTCCAGAATAATTGATTTTTGGAACTTTTAATTGTTTTATTCAAGAAAAATGTTTTTTTAATGATTAGTGGGTTGTTAAACATGTTGAAATCTGAATTCAAAGAGGCGTAGGAAATTTGTTATATAAATATAATATTTTATTTAATTTTTTGCTTTGGTGTTCTAAGCATTTTCCTATAAATAGGGTGCTTAGGTTAGTTTCTAAAGTTTTCTCTCTATTTCTCTCTCTATAATATCGAGCGTATTTTTGTGAGTATTTTAGTACTTTGAGTATTTCTATACGGTGCAAGTTCGTTCAGCATTATTCCAGTCAGAAGTACTGCTCTTTTGAGGTAAGGGATGGTAAGTGATTTTAAGGGATTGTAAGGGATGTTATTTTTTTCTTAAATGATATTATTTCTTCAATATCATTATGCCGAAATATTGGTTGTAACTTTTTATCAAATTTGGAACTTTTCATGTCGGGGTTACTATTCATGAGTTACTATTCACGAGTACTATTCACGAAGCATGATGATATTTTTTTGTGAAATTTCTATCTTTTGGTGTCGGAGTTACTATTAACTTATACGACACTATTCACGTATACGACACTACTCACAAATATGACATTATTCACAGAAAAATTAAATTTTCTTCTCTGTGTTCAAGATTGTCAGTTATGATTCCTATCTTTGATTGGATCTATGTTTTGGTCTTCATTCTTGAATTTTACTCCACTCTGGTTATTTATGAATTATTTTTGAACTTGGATTGTTTAAAGTACGAATCCTTAATATTTGTTCTTTTATTTCACTGGATTCGTTTTCTTTAAAATATGTTGCATCATCCTCAGTCCTAAATGATGATATAACTAAATATCTTTGGCCTGTAGTGCAAAGATGAATGATTTCTGATGAATATCTTTGGCTCGTAATGCAAAGATGGCCTGTTGTTGAATATTTTTGGCATGTACTGCAAAGATGACTTGTTGATGAATATCTTTGGCCTGTAGTGCAAAGATGATTTGTTGATGAATATCTTTGGCCTGTAGTGCAAAGATGACTTGTTGATGAATATCTTTGGCCCGTAGTGCAAAGATGAA